>JASVER010000055.1:1320461-1338210 GCA_030449065.1 Oceanodroma leucorhoa | reverse complement strand
TACTGAGGGTGCACTCGATCCCCTCATCCAGATCATTGATAAAGATGTTGAACAAGACTGGCCCCAAAACTGAGCCCTGGGGCACAGTTATATATATAAAAAAACGTTATATATAAGCACAGTTATATATATAAAAGCGTTTTGGAACAGATTAGTTTCCTCACGTTTACTTGCATGAATTTGGGCTAATGTGCACACTCAAGTTCTATGCGTTGGATGCCATTTCCAGAATAAAATGGCATGCAATTTGCCAAGCATGTATTTTGAAGCAAATGGATAGAATTTGTAATTTAAGAAGAGGAAAGTATATTCAGCAATGCAATATAGAGATCTTCTTCTTCTACTGCTCTCTGTTTATCTGAACTTTTCTGCTCTCAGCTGTTCCCTGTATACACAAGCAGTGGGGCTGCATTCTCAGGAGACTCTCAGTGGTGTCTCTGGGCAGTTTATTGCCTGAAGGATTTAACTGAAAAATACCAGTCGGCCAATACTTTTCATGTAACAAGAAGGCTGAATATCTTCAGTAACCATGGACATTTTGACAGTTTCTGAACAGATTGCCTAGTCCATAGAACTAATTTATCTTGTATGAGTATTAAATACAATAGAAAAAAAAAAATTGCCCACCACTCTCGAAAGGGCAATATATTACTTGCATGATTTTGAAATTCTCTTTCTGTTTCACAGCAAGTAAATCTTGGTAAGTTTAAGCTGACTTGAGATTGACCTTGAAGCTCAAAAGCTAGAACAATTATGTAACCACAGTCAAACCTACAGTGATGGTAAGGGCAGCAACAAGCCCAGAAGTGACTCGGAGCAAAAGGCTAAGTGCAGGAGAGCATTGCTTCATGGACAATTCTTTAACTTTTCTGGCTTTCTTTTTGAATTTTCTTTAAAAAACAGAGCAGCAAGCAAGAAAGCAGAGAAAAATAGCCAAAAAATTATGTCACAGCAACAATAACAACACTTAGCAATAAACAATACCCAGCTTTATGATATTGATTGTCCTTCCAATTTCCCAGTGTATAGCATACAGTCGCGTGGTAACCATCGCCAAACATGTACTATGATACATGCATGTGCAGCACACAGATGTAGCATGGTATCAGATATTGTTTACTCAATACAAAAGTTAATTGCTCATAAGCATTTAAATGAATACATTTCATGGGAATTAACAAGATATAAGCACATGTTTAAATCTACTCCTGTTCAATAAAACACTTAACTCTACATATACCTGTACCTCAAGCAAAATTTAAGCAAATTAAGCAAAATTTATGCAAATTAATATCACCAGGGTCCAGAACTACCAATCAAGCACCTGTGGTTAGGCAGTATAATATACCCCAGATGGGACCTTGAGCTAATATATATCTTCTGATACCTGAGATAGCTTGTTTAACACTGGCTCTGATATCTCTCCATGAACCAGCATTATATCAAGAAGATTTGTCTTAAATCCTTCATCTGATCTGTCCCTTAAATACAAGTGGAATCAAACTAACACTTTCTAAGAGGGTTCATTCCCAGGTCAAACTAAGTATCTAGGTTCTTAACTTTACATTCACTCACCTGAATTTGGTAAATCAAGGTGTAGTGTACAACTATTGCGTTAGTCCTGATCTCAGTTATTTTGCAGAGAAAAAGTGGATTGCTGAATATATGCCTTATATATTAGTAGTTGCTTCTAGAAGGGAAGAGCAGTATTTTTCCTAGGATCACTACTTATATTTAAAAAAACACATAACATTGCATCTCATTCTAACTTTTTTTTTTTCTGATTCCAGTGCTGGAATTGTGCTCCTTGATTGCTATTGTTTTAGTTTGTGCTTCATTGTGGACAATGCAGCACAAAAAAGGCAGCTTTGAGAATGCCTTTTGTTGGGACTGTCAATGGTACGTTGAGTTAGTCTGCTAGTTACTACTCTGCAGTCTGTCCCTAGGATAAATTTTCTTTATAATTAAAAGCACACATCTTACCTCAAGTCTGAGCTTTGCTGAGTTTCACCCTCTGTTATTGCTTTGTCTGCTCTATTAAAAGCCTTGTAATATCACTGCTTTAGCCATTTCTCAAATTTTGATGAGCCAAGATTCAAAGGAAAACAGCTGGACCTGTAATGGTTTTACAGAGTCATCCAGCCAGACCTTGGTAATGTATGCAAAGTCAGGAACCTCATCAACAATCAAATCATGGATGGCAGTAACCTTTTTAGGCATTGACTTAGCAATTAAATAGCATGAATCAACATGTTGGGTCTCTGTCAATCAACAACATGTGCACTGAATAAGAGATGTCAGGTAAAGCTAATGGTGTTGACATTATGTACATCACAGTTTGCTCAGGACCTTACTTTCTCTGTTGCAGTTCTGTTTCCCACCCTTAGTTTATAAAGAGCAACACGGTCCTTACTGAAGGAGAATAAAGCAGTAGTTTCACCAAATTCTCATGACCTCACCAACTAACAGAATGGTTACAGAAGCTTCAATGGGTTTGTAAATAGGGCTTATTTTCAGTGGATGTAAATGCCTATGCTGAATGGTTACCACAATGTCTGAGACAGGTTTGTTCTTTTATGATTTAAACCATTGCAGAGTAAGGTGAGTTATGTTTTGTGAAATTATTAGGGTTTGGCTAGGTTGGAGTGTTTTCTTCTCTTTTATTCCTGCCTGTGAGAGACAAGAGAACAGAATTTTCCCTGTCTTCACAAGACAACATTTAGATTATGGTACACCAAAATTTTAACATTTTAAGAATTTTCAGTTGCTCTGATATAGAATATCAGAGCTATGTTCACTCCCTGAGAGAAAAAAACAAAACAGAAAAAGAATTAAAACCACTCAATTAAAACCATATTCTCTTTTTCATTCTAGGTTTACAGATAATCTTGCACAGTGTTCTGCTACATGACTTAGCAAATAAATCTAAACAGTAGTTTGCAATTTTTGGAACCATAATGTGAAGCTACACTTAAATTAGCTGTCACTTGAATTTCAAGCTGCAATAACAGGTTTATTCAAGATGCAGGGGGAGGGGGTAAGATAGCTAAAGTTTCTGTGATATAGACTTCTGATTAACACTACTTTTTGTGCCTGCTGCAATTACTCAACATCATGGAGAAGGAAATATGAGATACTTCATTCTGAAACACTTGTTGAATATCACAGAGCTTACTTAGTAACAGATCTGCTCTTGAAAATCTCTGAAGGACAAATTTTAATACGTACACTTAAGGTCCTTTTTTTTAATTCTCTTATTCATCCTTCTTCATACCTGATGACACGGGTATTATTTAGATATTATTCATAGATGTTACAATAACTTTTAGAATTTTATTAAACACATCTCAAGTAGTTTGGAGGAGATCTTGGAGGAAAATAAAAATGATTCTCATTTTAATTCATTAGCAGTTAATCTGGCACACTTTTTTAAAAATAGAATAGCTGATGTGTAAACTTGAGAACAAAACTGAAAATACGTGGGGTTTTTTTTAAAGGCTCATTCATTTTCACATTTTCTTTTTAAATCAGTCAATTTTATCCACCAGAATTAGGAATGAGATATACTTTAGTCCTAAAACAAGCTTTACAGAAAAGAGTCATAGAGATAAAGATAACAGCATTAGATTAATTTCTCTAAATTTACTGTAATGAGTGGACTCCACAAGGACCCAACATCCAGACTGCTTAAGAGTCTTCCCAGTACAACCACCCTATGCAAATCTGTTGACACCACCCACGCGATGTGAATGATCAAACATCCAGGCAAGTTGCAGCTCATCTCAGGCAGAGAGGACAGATTATGAAAGTAGCTATTGCTGAAGGACACTGGTTGAGTTTCTGTTCATCTTTTTAGTGTAATATTATCCCTTAATGCCGACAGGAATTTCATGGAGTTCGATAAAGGGGAAATGCCAAGTAAGTCCTGCACCTATGTGCTGGTTTTGGCTGGGGTAGAGTTAATTTTCTTATTAGTAGCTAATATGGGGCTATATTTTGGATTTGTGCTGAAAACAGTGTTGATAATACAGGGATGTTTGAATTATTGCTGAGCAGTGCTTACACAGAGCCAAGGCCTTCTCTGCTCCTCACCCCACCCCACGAGCGAGTAGGCTGGGGATGCAGAAGAAATTGGGAGGGGACACAGCTGGGACAGCTGACCCCAACTGACCAAAGGGATATCCCACACCATATGACATCATGCTCAGCATATAAAGCTGGGGAAGAAGAAGGAAGAGGGCAATGTTTAGATTTATGACATTTGTCTTCCCAAGTAACCATTAGGCATGATGGAGCCCTGCTTTCCTGGAGATGGCTGAACACCTGCCTGCCGATGGGAAGGAGTGGATGAATTCCTTGTTTTGCTTTGCTTGTGTGCGCGGCTTTTGCTTTCCCTATTAAACTGTCTTTATCTCAACCCACGAGTTTTCTCACTTTTACTCTTCTGATTCTCTCCCCCATCCCACCCGGTGTGAGTGAGTGAGTGAGCAGCTGTTTGGGGCTTACTTGCTGGCTGGGGTTAAACCATGACAACCTGTGGATGAATAATCTCATACACCAGGAAAGACTGGGAACCACAATGTGGAAAGTGGCTTTGCAGAAAAGACCATAGGGCCCTGGGGGACAACAAGTTGACTGTGCGCCAACAGTGTGCTCTTGTGTCAAAGACCAACAGCCTGATGGGCTCCCTAGAGGGAGCATCACCAGCAGGTCAAGGCAGGTGATCCTTCTTCTCTACTCAGCACTGGTAAGGGAGCATCTTAGCGCTGTGTCCATTTCTGTGCTCCCCTAGTACAAGAAAAAGATGGACATACCGGAGAGAGTCCAGAGCAGGACCATGAAAACGATGAAGGGACTAGAACCTCTGACATGCAAGGGGAGGCTGAGAGAGCTGGGCTGTAAGCCTGGAACAGAGAAGTCTGAGGGAAATCTTATCAATGTGTGTAAATACTTCATGAGGGCAGTAAAGAAGATGGAGCCAGACTTTTGTCAATGGTGCCTAAATAAAAGACAAGATACAATGGGCACAAAATTAAATACAGAATCTTTGTTTAAGCATAAGAAAAATCTTTTTTTTTACTGTGCAGGTGGTCAAACAATTGAATGGGTTGTTCAGAGATGTTGTGGAGTCTTCATCCTTGGAGATATTCAAAAGCCAACTGGCCATGTCTTCAGGAGGCCATGCCTACTGGGAATACATGTTTTGCCACTCTACATGGGAGCTGGGAGGAATAGCAGCCATGTCTGCCAGAAAAGGAAGGGACAAATCTGCTAAGTCTCAGTCTACCAGTTCTGGCTATCTTTAAAAGAAAATTCAGTTTGTCCCAGTGAAAAGTGACTGTGTGGGCATCTCAGCCTAATTTCATCAATTGAAGCTAAACTGATAAATACCTCTTGGTTAAAACAATCTTCTGAAAGCCTAAAAAATATTGACTCTAATTTTTGTAATTGTGCAAGTTGTGTAAACTTAATAATATGACTGATAAGCAACCACTTTTTAGACTAATGAACAGGACTTTTCTAGTGCCTCAAAGGACTGATGTGAGTCTACATGCCATATTTGGCATGTGATGAGATTAATATCTCCAAACAAATAATTTTTACAGAACTGGATGCATGATGCTGTAAATCATTGAAAGATGTCTGTATTTAGTATGTAAGTAAACTAAGCAATTAAAAACTTAATGGAGGGAGGCATGACAGGCAAAGGGGGACTAAATGGTAAAATGTATAGCTTCTGATTAGTTTCAAATGATGGAGAGCTATGACTTCTATTCTTTGGATTCCAACTGTTGGACAACTGTGTTCTATTTATTTCATACGATGATAACATCTTCTGTTTTTTCCACGCTGTTTTGGGTAAAGAAACCTGGAGGACAAATCCAGTGTAAAGTTGAGCTTGACGGCAGGCCCAGGCTGAATGATTCCAGTCATGAAGGCAAGGAGGAATCGGGAAGAGTCTGAGTTTAGTATTCACCCAGTGAAGGAACAGAATATGATACCAGACTGAAGAGATAAATATTGTTTTGGAGAAATAAGAATAACTCATACCTAGAAAGCAATAGTACGTAAAATAGTTTGCAATCAGAGCACAGGCTGGAAGACCCTTGCTTAAAAGATTTACTTGGAGTAACAATGGCATTTGTAAAAATCAAAGCCTGCTTATAGGTAATTCAAAAACAGAAAGGGAGGCTAAATTTATCAAATAAATTGTTTGCTACAAATAGTTCACCCTGCTCTTTCGTCTGTACCTAATTGGCTATCAATAATGCATGGAAATGCTGAGACACTTAAAGAATCGTGTAACAGGCATTCCATTATGTAATTAAGGATCATTAACTATATTAATGACTTTTCTAATTCTTATATTGTTAACCGATCGGTAATGCTTTATGTCAGGAATATACTTCCAAACTTCCCTGCACCAATGAAAAAGATACATCTTGCTTATCTAACTCCTGCAGGTAATTCACACAAAAGATTTGGTCTGAATAAATCTTGAGGAAGCTCAAACAAAAGCCAGATGACTAGATCACACCTCACTAGAGGATTAAGAAAAATAAAGATTGGCAAACCTAATATTTCTAGATAGTCACTAGAAAGCTTACAGTGGCTCAAGGGGAAAAAATGTAACCATATATGTGTATGGGCAGAATACATATGAGATGAGAAGACTGCTGCAGAAGAACTGTAGGACTGCCAATAAGAAAATTGCAGATTTTAGCATCTGCCATGTGAAAATGCTGGTCACACAAGTTAAATCTGTCAAAGGCTGACAAAACTGTTTGCTATATAAAGAGTACAATTTTCCTTCAAGAATGTGTTGTTATTGAGCCCTCCTCTTTTTATTTTTCATAGTGACTTTTGGGGGGATCTTGATATTCTAACTATATAATAGAAAAATCATACATTAAAATCCTTTTCTGTGAATATTCTAAAGGGTCTTGTTACCCCCTAAGTCTTTGTAGCCACCAGTAGCTGGCCAGTGCTGCTGCATAGTTATGTAGACAAGGCTTTTCATGTAAAGATACTAATGGTATTACATTTCTTTTAAGTTAAAAGGTATTTTTTTAAAAAAATTCAGATTATTCCATCTGGTAAAAGGCTGATCTGCAACTGGGTTGCGGATGCTCAGAGTTGCGTGCTAGTGCGTGGCTTCCATAGCAAGCTCTGGTACCCTTCTTAGGTCTACCCGTCTCAGAGGTAAAGGACAGAATGGAATGAAAGAATGAAAAGTTCAGAAGAGCTATCCATGGAAGTCAAGCAGGGTGGTTACAGTATGGCAGATTGATCTCATAGATTGTGCTGTGGTTTAAACTGGAAGAGTTTTTGCCATGGAATTGCAGTGCTCAGCACAGGATATTTTAGTCTGATGAATTGAAAAGGAATTTCAGTTCAGTTAGAGCAAAAATGAACACAGTTAATACCTCAAGGAAAATTCTTCCCATGTCCAAGCTACCTTGTATTTCTTCATCTCGGTGAAATGTGCAGCATAAATGTACTTTACAGTCCTATAGGTATTGGTCCTGTTGGTGTTGTCTGTACTTTTTTTCTGAGGAGGACTGGGTCTTGAGGAGCACAGACCCCTTAAATCATGGGATATAACATGTTAGCCTGTGTGTTTGCAAGTAGTTGTCCAGAACCGGCATCCATAGGTTCAGTCTTCTAGCTCTGCTGAGAAGGAAGTCTTTAACTCAGACATGGGTAAACATAATAAATATCCTTTAACTAATAAAAAGAATTTTTCATCTACTCATATGCAAGTGATTTATGAAGGAAGATAAATATCAGTATTTATATTTTACAGATTGAGAAGCAGAGACCCGTAAGCTGAAATGATTTGTCAAAGGTTAGAGGGGCTGAGCTAAAAAGAAAAAAACATTGCTTCTAAATCCCGTCTCCACAGTACCAAATTTACAGCTTTCCAATTATTTTTGCCAAATATCATCTGGTTTGTATTTCTATCTTCATATATACATAATGTTACAGCAACACTTTTGCAATAGTGCTCACCAATAATATTTCTAACAGTATTTCTTCCCCTAATTATTATGTTATAGAAAGGATAGTGAGCTCAGGATTTGGGTTTTTTCCTTTTTTTTTTTTTTTTAAGGTAATTCTATCATCTTCTTCAGCAGTAATCCCATGCTTTTTGTATATCATGTCTTACATATTCTGTCCTGGTTTTGGCTGGGGTGGAATTAATTTTCTTTCTAGTAGTTGGTATAGTGCTATGTTTTGGATTTAGTGTAAGAAGAATGTTGATGACACGCTGATGTTTTTAGTTGTTGCTAGGTAGTCTACTTTCTCAAGGACTTTTCAGCTCACATGCTCTGTGAGGTGCACAAGAAGCTGGGAGGGAGCATAGCCAGGACAGCTAGGCCAGCTGGCCAATGGGGTATTCCATACCATGTGATGTCATGCTCAGCATATAAGGCTGGGGGAAGAAGAAGGAAGTGGGGGACGTTCGGGGTGATGGCGCTTGTCTTCCCAAGTAACCGTTACGCGTGAYGGAGCCCTGCTTTCCTGGRGATGGCTSAACACCTGCCTGCYSATGGGAAGTAGTGAAKGAATTCCTTGTTTTGCTTTGCTTGCGTGCGCGGCTTTTGCTTTCCCTATTAAACTGTCTTTATCTCAAACCACGAGTTTTCTCACTTTTACCCTTCCGATTCTCTCCCCCGTCCCACCCGGGGGAGAGTGAGCGAGCGGCTGTGTGGTGCTTGGTTGCCGGCTGGGGTTAAACCACGACATATTCTTAGTGACTGAACTCATGATCCTTTTGTCTGAGACAGGAGGGTTCTTTAACCTTATATTCTGCTGGTATAACTGTTTTGTGGGGCTGGGTTTTTTTTCAGATTTCACTACAGTGTTTAAAAGCAATATAAATATTCCAGAGTTACTTTGCGTTGTTTACAGCTCCTGTGTATTTCATTACTCACCAGTGAATCACCCTGAGTTAGATGTTACTTCTGTGAGCTCCATTTTTTGTGGGATTTCCTCAGATATTACAAAATTTTCTGAAACTTATAGTCCTGGCAGTTAGAAAAGCATGCAAAAATTTTGTCATATTTCAGAAAAGTGCTTAAATATGTGCTTAGTATTAAGAACATGCTTAGATCCCCTTAGCTGTACCCTTACATGTGTCTGTGTTGACACATTTGTCATTATTTGGCTCTAACAGTGGCATTTTCACAGAAGACGTTGTTGCTGATTTTTAAATGTGAATCAAATATCTATCTCCTACAATCCATCTGAAAAGAAACCCTCCAGCCTAAACTTTGCTAATACAACAATTTTTAAGTTTTATTGAAAAGTATTCATCATAAGGTGAGTTAGTTGGTCGTATTTGAAAAATACTTCTGAAAGTACAATCACGGACCTTTGTAAATCAAGTCTAAGAAGGATTTTGCATATCAAATACTGCTGTGAATCTCATAATTCTTTTTATTTTTCCTAGATGTGGAGGAGCAGGGAAGAGGAAAAGACGTGTGCATTTCCTACCATCATTAATCAGTTCATGGTTCTCTTTGACATTAAAAATGTTTCCTCCTCTCACTTAAGTAAATAGTTATGACTTTAGTAAACAATCACAATATGTTTTCCATGTATTGCAAGTGAAAACAAGCTTACATGGATGCTTCTGTATTTTCACTAATGCACTTCACAGTAGGTTTCTCTGATCCAGGTAAAAAAAAGAATCTGCTTTAAAACATGTTTTATACTGGAACCATCTCCATTGTGGTTTCTGTTTTGTTTTCTTTAACATTCTCACTAGCTTGCAAAATATTTTCAAGTCTTCTGAGAGCAATGTCATCTTGCCTACATTATCCAGATAAACTGTATCTGAAAAAGTTAACAATATTCTGGCAACGGTGTGAGTACTCATTCCAGGGGTGCAGGATAAGGCAAGTCTCATTTGGACAACATTATGCTGGAGAAGAAAGACGAAGATGCTGCAAGTAAAGGAAGAACTAATTCTGAACCTGGGTGACAGTCAAACTGTGGGGGTAGGATGCAAAGAACAGAGTAACCTTTTGTTTACATTTTCCCTGTTGAAAGCAAGATCTCCAGCAGTTACCTGCAGCTTTTGGTGCCACTAACCCTTTGATCATGGAAAGCTTGAAGAGTAAGAGAGGTTTTAACATCAGCTTTTTCAAAATGGACTTGACTGGGTTTATTTCCAATGTAGGTGGAGGCAGAAGCATTCTTTCACTGGTTACTCTCATAAAAGACAAGACATCCTGAACTGGCATGATCTGATTTTTCCTGAGTTTCATTACCACCAAATCTTTGATACCAGAAAACAAGTAAGCCTTCAGAAAGGAGGGGAAAGATATAGATTGGTAGATACGGAGTCCTCTTAAAGCAGGGGCCAAAGATCAGAAATGTTTTGCAGGCTTGGGAAATAAGTGCTCATAAAAAGTGGCAGCTGCTTTTGATGAAATTACTGAAAGTCGGTGCACAGATGAACAAGAAAACAAATTTTCCCTTAATGATGTCCCCAGATTCTTAGATTAAGCCTAGCAGGTAACAAGATCCTTCCTGGATTTCAAAAGATATCTCACATCCAGATGCTGAAACACATTTTTTAAAGCCCTGGAAACAAGAGCTTAAAAATTCAGCATCAAAAAAAGCCTGTAATTCCTCCACAGATGTCTCATTCTCAAATATAGCACAGGAGCATTCATCTAATGCAGAGCCTAGTTTTTCATGTGTAGCTCAGAGTGCTTGCGAAGGCACAATGTAAGCATGTTACAACTTGGAACCAGTCACATAAGACCTCAAAGGTATAACATCTGCATTTTCAAGTGGATTACTTTTGGGCTTGGAAAGTAGATAAGGTGGCAAGTATTCCTAAAGAAAATAGCTGTGCTTGAAGAGATAGATAACAACAATGCATATTGAAGAATTCTTTCAAAATTGGCAGCTGGTTGACTTGCTGAGGAAGACCCTTAGGGCTAAAGACTTTCCTAAGCCTTTTTTATTTTTATCTTAGTAGTACTTATGGACAATAATGTTCCTAATGTATCTTCAATTACAGTTTAAGAAAACCAGAAAGATAGTATTGTAATATTCTTGCTACAGTAATGTGAAGCTGGCAGAGCTGAGCCCGTGTCTTTTGGCTTGAAAGCTAAGTACAAAAGGGCTGGATTAATTTACCTAAACTGCTTAAATGATATCTAGGGTAATTTTAGAGTCCCTCAAGTACTCAGTCTGACCTTCAGAAGGACATAGTTTTATCTAAAGTGGTGTGCCATATCTGCCAACCTAATGTAGATATTTCAGACAGCTTAAGGTATCTCAAATGGTATTAGATGTCTGTGTTTGGGCAAATTAATCCCATCCTTCTACTGAGGGATAGTAAGGTAAGTTTGCCAAAGTTTATTTAAGATTTCTGGTAGGCTGAGCAAATTCATTTTGCATTGCCATATGCAACAGATGTTTTTCTGAAGCACTGAACTTACCAGGTCTGTGGTGATGCAGTACCTTTGCAGCCATGCTGTAAATCTGGTGGATCATACAGTATTCATGCATTGTGTGTAAACTGCCCAGCTGGCTTGTTACTGCCCAGTTGGTTTTGCATTTCTTGAAGGGATTTGCCTCACTGTACAAAAGTTATATATTGCATATGCTTGTATTTCTGTTTGGAGATTTTGGACCTGAGAGACCAGAAGACAGATCTTACTAGTAATAACTGAAGCAAGAAAGACTTTCAGTACCTTGACTTTATCTATGGCTTTTTGCACTCACTAGATCCCCTGCTTCACTGAGCAGTGAGGACCACTGTGTTCACACTCTCCTTAGTTTTGTTTTGCTGGTGATATCATTATAGAAACTCTTTTTCATGTTCCTGAAGTCCCTCTCTAGATTCATTTCCAGCTGAGCTTTAGCTTTTCTAACTCCATCCCTGCATGCTTGAGCAATGCCTCTATGCTTCTTCTGGGCAGCCTTTCTCTGCTTCCACCYTCTGTGCATCTCCCCCCCCCCCCCTTTTTTTTTTTGCATTCAAGGTTAGTTCAGAGTTCCCTGTTCATCTAGAGAGCCTTCTGCCGCACTTGTGTAACTTCCTGCACATCAAAATGGACTATTTTTGTGCTCAAAGTAGACTGTCCTTGAAGATCAACTGGCTCTCCTCACCCCTTTGCCCTCCAGGGCATTTTATCATAGAATCCTGCCAAACAGATCCCTTAACAAACCGAGACTGGATCCTGGAGTCCATATATTTCAATTATTTGGCTTACAGTTTCTCTCAGGATGTTAAAGTCTACGATCTCACCTTCACTACTGCCAAAGTCACCTTCAATCTTCACATCTTCCTTGTTTGTGAATAACAGATTGTGAGGGTGTGCTCCCCCTGCCCCCGACCTGACCTTTTCCCGTAACCCTGCTCAAGCGATAACCACCTGTGGCAACCATGATGGACATGTCTGGTCATGATGGATGCATCCAGCTCAAAGTGGATTCAGGGGAGACAGATAACAACACAATAGGCAATGCATCCATGTAACCACAGTGCTGATCAATGTCCAACTCAAGCCAAATTTGGAAGAAACTAACATCTACAGATGGTATGTAAATATGACTATGACAATCAATCATCATCTTACCCCCCATAAATAACGGGCAACCCAAGAGCCCTTTGAGCTCTCCTGCACGGCAGCGGGCTGCACGCCAGGATCTCCCCTTGAGTAGGGATGCCTCTCAAGGTTACTCCTCGAGGTTGAGAGATTCCTTGCCGCAACAGATCCTCGGTAAGTGACTCATAGCATGCTAAACTTGGACATCTTAGCTAAGTGATATAAAGGATTGATTGTGCATATATATATAATCCTTTAGACATAAACTGTTGACCAAGTCTGGGACTAGGACTGGATCCAGCCGCACCTAGACTCCTCTCTGAGAAGGAGTTTAGAAAGCAAGGGGGTCCTTTCTGAACCTCATGACTCAACGGGAGGGTCTCCCTGACAGTTTTTGTCTGACCCTGTACTCCATGCAGTAAATAATCAAGTGTACCTTGCCATCGAATCTTGTTAACTCACTGCTGCATTTACTATCAAAGTTTGTTAAATCTCTGTCTTACACCAATAAACATATTGCTGCTTCTCTCTTACGAGTGAAGTGCATATCTCTCTCTTGCTCCAYCCGTGACACAGATCCAGCAGGTTATCTGATGAGCATTAGCACATCTATCACTTGCAGCAAGAAACAGTCTGACACAGGCCAGGGGTCTCCTGGACTGCTTCCAGCCAGCTATGTTGCCCTTCCAGAAGACAATGGGGTGTTTAAGGTTCCCCATGAATACCAGAGCTTGCAATCATGAGGCTACTCCCAGTTGTCTAAAGGCTTTGTACAAT
Source organism: Oceanodroma leucorhoa (assembly GCA_030449065.1). Lineage (NCBI taxonomy): Eukaryota > Metazoa > Chordata > Aves > Procellariiformes > Oceanodroma > Oceanodroma leucorhoa. The sequence goes on along the minus strand of JASVER010000055.1, from coordinate 1,324,855 downwards.
TCTTCATCCATCTGTAGCAGAAACTTACCATGACAGGTTGTGTTGGTCTGCCCTTTCTAACACATAAACCTTTATCTTACCCCTAAACTGGTGAAACTGAAAAGTGTGACCCATTCTGCCTACTCATGAGCTAGTATATATCAAAAATAAAGCACATGAAGCCAGCACAGATTGGTATTAGTCTGTATTTGTACTCAGATAAGCAAGAATCAACATCTTTATTTGATCCTTTTAATTCTTCCATTCACGTAATTATATTAATGCTATAAAGTTTCTGTCAAAAGAAAACCACTTTTAATTTTTTTGTCCTTTCTTCTACAATGAGAAAGGTATTTTTGTTAAAGAGACTGCAATGGAATAATTAGTGCCCCCTTGCCTTGTGTATTGCTCTCTCTATGCAGGAGTTACACACAATTTAAAACATCAATAAGAAGTAAATTGTTGCAAATTACTATTCTTTCCTCAGTATCCAATAATTTGCTAGAACCAATAACAATGGTGTCAGAATGTAACCTTGGATCAGTTCTGTTCTGCAGTGAACCCATTAATTGTTCACACAATACTAATCCTTTAAGAATACTCAACAAGCCCATGCTAACTCCTTGAGCTTTTTTCTTACCTCTGTTTATAGACCTGAGTGCTATATTTCTGTTGGTGTTAATGGTCCTGAACAGCAAGCAAAAGAGAAAGAAAAGAAAAGCAAATGTAGCCAAGTGAGCTATTATCACAGCATTAAAATAAAATTGACTACTCTGCTGATAAAAGAAAATGATGATGAAATCCTCTTTCAGTTCTTCTGACTTACTGTTTCTCTATCAGTGATATTATGTGACAGTGTGCTCCCCCTGCCCCCGACCTGACCTTTTCCCGTAACCCTGCTCAAGCGATAACCACCTGTGGCAACCATGATGGACATGTCTGGTCATGATGGATGCATCCAGCTCAAAGTGGATTCAGGGGAGACAGATAACAACACAATAGGCAATGCATCCACGTAACCACAGTGCTGATCAATGTCCAACTCAAGCCAAATTTGGAAGAAACTAACATCTACAGATGGTATGTAAATATGACTATGACAGTCAATCATCATCTTACCCCCCATAAATAACGGGCAACCCAAGAGCCCTTTGAGCTCTCCTGCACGGCAGCGGGCTGCACGCCAGGATCTCCCCTTGAGTAGGGATGCCTCTCAAGGTTACTCCTCGAGGTTGAGAGATTCCTTGCCGCAACAGATCCTCGGTAAGTGACTCATAGCATGCTAAACTTGGACATCTTAGCTAAGTGATATAAAGGATTGATTGTGCATATATATATAATCCTTTAGACATAAACTGTTGACCAAGTCTGGGACTAGGACTGGATCCAGCCGCACCTAGACTCCTCTCTGAGAAGGAGTTTAGAAAGCAAGGGGGTCCTTTCTGAACCTCATGACTCAACGGGAGGGTCTCCCTGACAGTTTTTGTCTGACCCTGTGCTCCATGCAGTAAATAATCAAGTGTACCTTGCCATCGAATCTTGTTAACTCACTGCTGCATTTACTATCAAAGTTTGTTAAATCTCTGTCTTACATCAATAAACATATTGCTGCTTCTCTCTTACGAGTGAAGTACGTCTCTCCCTCTTACTCCATCCGTGACATATGAGAGCTCCAAAATCTGGGGTAAATGCACATATGTGCATTTCTCCGAGAGTCCTTGATTGATATATCCTAGGAGTATGTGTTTTCTTCCAAGATTAAGTGAACTTTATTTTTGGAGATGAGTTGATTTCTCAGATCCAGGAATATACCTGGACCTGCTCAAAAGTAGGTAGGAGGAAGAATTAGCAACTACATCTGTGCTTTCCATGTAAATGTACTAACTAACCACAGAGTCAGAAACAGTATCTCCCTGTATCGTTCTGAACTGTGAAGGAGATCTGAGATGTCTTAAATGATCTCACATTTGCTGCGAGCTATATACACACACTCAGAGAGCTACTGTGAAGCTGCTGATATGCAGTAGCATGTTATCCTGCAGTAACTCATTTGCGTTTTGAAGCCATGAGCCAAAAGACTTAAATCAAGCTGTTCTGCCCTTAAATTGAGAATCCTATCTACTGAACTTGACACCCCCAGCTGGTGATGTGTAGCTCACTTCTCAGGCAAGAGATGAAGTGTTTTGCCAGATTAGATATGATTTGCTGCCTTCTTCCCAGTTGCCCCATCCTCATTTCACAGCAAAAGTATGGTGTTGAGGGATGGAGAGAATGAGAAGGTGTTTCTGACCTCACCCCATGTCAGGACACACTTTTCCATGGCACAGTCATCTTGTGGACAGAGGTCTAGCAGACAGGCTGTTGGTTTGAAGAACTGCAACACTACAGGCTTGGGGAAGAGTGGCTGGAAAGATGCCCGGCGGAAAAGGACCTGGGGGTGCTGGTCCACAGCTGGCTGAACATGAGCCGGCAGTGTGCCCAGGTGGCCAAGAAGGCCAACAGCATCCTGGCCTGTGTCAGGAATAGTGTGGCCAGCAGGAGTAGGGAGGTGATCGTGCCCCTGTATTCGGCACTGGTGAGGCCGCACCTCGAATACTGTGTTCAGTTTTGGGCCCCTCACTACAAGAAGGACATTGAGGTGCTGGAGCATGTCCAGAGAAGGGCGACGAGGCTGGTGAAGGGTCTGGAGAACAGGTCTGATGAGGAGCGGCTGAGGGAGCTGGGGTTGTTTAGCCTGGAGAAGAGGAGGCTGAGGGGAGACCTTATTGTTCTCTACAACTACCTGAAAGGAGGTTGTAGTGAGGTGGGTGTTGGTCTCTTCTTGCAAGTAACTAGTGATGGGACAAGAGGAAATGGCTTCAAGTTGCACCAGGGTAGGTTTAGATTGGATATCAGGAAAAATGTCTTCACCGAAAGGGTAGTCAGGCATTGGAACAGGCTTCCCAGGGAAGTGGTGGAGTCACCATCCCTGGAGGTGTTCAAAAAACATGTATATGTGGCACTTCAGGACATGATTTAGTGGACATGTTGGTGTTGGGTTGATGGTTGGACTTGATGATCTTAGAGGTCTTTTCCAACCTTAATGATTCTATGATTCTACGTGGCATCTGAGAAGGGAGTACTGTTAATAATCTATTTTCTCCTGAAGAAGTATTTGACTGCTGAAGTGAAGTTCTGGGGCAATTAATATAATTATGTGCATACATAGGTCTCTTCACCCTTTTAGTAAAGAGAGTGTACAGTGTCCTCCTAGTCACAAAGGAAAACAGTTATCAATTCCTATTCTCCTTCATCACAGAGGTTTGTATTCCATTGGAATAACTTGCACTTTCTTGACTGACAAGTAACCTTGTCCTCATGTGGGAGAAGATGGCAAGTGAGGGAAAGTAGAGGTCAGTTTTCACTAAGAGACTAGAACAATGACAGCTAGTTAAGAATAGTTCTGGTTTGTTAGCTGTATGTAAATTACCATCTGTGAATTTCATGATGAACACTGCTTCTTTTGGAAGAATGCTGTTCATTGGTGTTTTTTAACATGATTCTTGTGGTTTTTGTTTAGATATCATGCTATTATTGTGAAACTAGTGGATTTTATTTTGTAATTGAAAAAAGTGATAGAACTGTAACTTCTCATTTAAAAAACAGTTTCACAGAACAAAACACAATTGCTAAACAGACAGTAGAGTTAAAGGTGTATCAAGACTGGATTTATGAGCCTTGTCAAAATTTCTGACAAATTTCAGATTCAGTGTGTTATGTTTTCATTTTTTTACTAATGATACTGTGAGACTCTGTGAACTGTAAAAGCACTTGGAAGTGAAGCAGCTGACTGCACAGTCAGACCAAGGCAATGTTTCCACCAAACCTTGAAAATCTGTATTGACAGAAGTCTAGTAAGCTAAAAAATCTTCTCGAAGACATTTTTGATGCCATTACATACACACAGGAGTACAGGGATTTTGCAGTAAAATATGTGGGGGTTTTGATGAACAACAGGCTGAATATGAGTCAGAAGCATGGCCTTGCAGCAAGTCAATTGTATATGGGTCTATAATAGCAAGGGTGTAGCCAGCAGTTGATGGAAGTGCTTTTTCTCCTCTTTGGTTCCTGTGAAGTATCTGGAGTATTGTGTTCAGTTTTGGTCTCCCCAGTACAAGAAAGATCTTGGCATTCTGCAGTGAGTCCAGAAGGGCCACCAAGCAGATTAGGGGTGTCGTGGTTTAAGCCCAGCCGGCAACCAAGCACCACACAGCCGCTCGCTCACTCTCCCCCGGGTGGGATGGGGGAGAGAATCAGAAGGGTAAAAGTGAGAAAACTCGTGGGTTGAGATAAAGACAGTTTAATAGGGAAAGCAAAAGCCGTGCACGCAAGCAAAGCAAAACAAGGAATTCCTTCACTACTTCCCATGGGCAGGC
>JASVER010000055.1:771860-1318391 GCA_030449065.1 Oceanodroma leucorhoa | reverse complement strand
ATCACATGGTATGGAATACCCCATTGGCCAGCTGGCCTAGCTGTCCTGGCTATGCTCCCTCCCAGCTTCTCGTGCACCTCACAGAGCATGTGAGCTGAAAAGTCCTTGAGAAAGTAGACTACCTAGCAACAACTAAAAACATCAGCATGTCATCAACATTCTTCTTACACTAAATCCAAAACATAGCACTATACCAACTACTAGAAAGAAAATTAATTCCACCCCAGCCAAAACCAGGACAGGGGTCTGGAGCACAGCATGTATTAATGAGGAAAATCTAGGGGAGACTGGTTTATCCACTTTGAGTGAAGGCTCAGGGGAGACCTCATTGCTGTCTCCAATACCTAGCAAGTGGTTGTAGAGAAGATGGTGTCAGACTCTTCTCAAAAGTGCACATCAGAAGGACAAGAGACAGTGATCACAGCTTGCAAATTAGAAAACTCCAGTGAAATAGAAGGAGACATTTTTTCACCATGAAGGTGGTCAAACACTCACAGTTTGACCAGAGAGGCATCTCAATCCTTGGAGATATTAAATATTTAATTGTACAAGGCTGTAAGCAACCTGATGTAACAACAAAATTGGTCTCACTTCGAGCTGGGGATTAGAGCATACAAATGAAAAAGGGCCCTTTCAATTTATATTAGTCTTTGAGTCTCTTAATCTGTATAGTTATAGTTAGGAAGGGCCCTGTGCTTGGAGAAATACATATAATGAAGGTGGAAACACATGTTTTTGAAACTTTGTCAGGAAAAAGTGTAGCAAAGCAGATGAAACATAAGACCTTCCTCAATAGAAGAGTGAACTTAAGAGAAGACAAGACAGTAGACTGTATACAAAAAGGAAAATTATGGTCTATACTGCCCATGAATGAACCAGTAAGAATTTCAAACATGGTTTAAGTTACTTACCAACTGAGATTTATAGCAAAATGTGAAAGGATAAATAACATGACATTTTTAAAGGAAGTAGTCAAATGAATGACTAGTGAAGAAATCCATATATTTTTTAGGGAGTTTGAGTAGTGAAATACTGGATTACCTGAAGTGAATAAGGGTGTACAGATACAGCTACTGCCATGTTTAAAAAGACTGCCAGTCCTGTAAGAGACACAGGAAACAAGAAAGTGTCATCCATTGCAATACTTTTTGAGATCACTGATCATTCAGAAGCATTGATAACAAAATAACTGCCAGCACCGCTACAAAAAAATACTCAGTGAATCAAAATGAACTTAATCAATGTGCATGTGTTAAATTCTGATGTTCAGCTATTCTATGTGATGAAATGAAACTAATCATCCTCAACTGCTGCTGCGTACCAAACTCAGATGGCTTTCTATGGAAAAGCACTCTGGAGTCTGTTTGACCTTCATGAAGAAGTTCAAGTGCTCTTGATATGAAGTCATCCCCTGTTGAACACCTCTGTGACAAACATTTTCTTGCACATCTGGTTTCCTTAGGTAAGATTTTTAACAAGCTGTCTTCCTTCCACTTGCTATTCTGGAAGAGCAAGGCAACCATACGATGTTAGCTGCAAGGCAGAGGGATTTCAGGGGAAAACTGACTGACTTCCAGAAAAAATTGCAGTTCCGGAAGCACAGGATTTACAGGGTTTCTGTTGTTAGTTATAGTCTTAGGGATCAGAGTCCCCACCTTGAGAGATACTATCAGGAAGGATGTTGCTGCCTATTTAAATGCACTGAAAAGGAAGTTTTATATTTTTTTAATGGATGGAATACTTATACAGTTGGACGTGCAATCCGTTCTTTGCCAAAGCTGAGTCTTTGTATCATTTGACAGTCTAAGTGAATCTCCTCAATAACTGTAGTCTTCCAATGTCATATTGTAGCAGTGAGGTCTGGATGAGTGTGAGGGAAGAATTTATTGAAATATGTACTAAATTGCTACTACTTTCATTACTTCTTATCTCAACGTGCCCTGAGCAAAATTGACTCTCTAGCAATGAAATCGAAGCACAGGAATTGGTTTGTGTCAATGTTTTACCATTATGCCTTACAGCCATCAAGAGAGGTAGGCACAAGACTCTCAAAAATCAGCTAGGCAGAACTGCACATTTTGCTCATTTTTAATAGGAATAGCTCATTCACCATCTGAAACTGTTCCCTTTTGACATGATTTATTTATTTTTAAATGACCTTTTATGGCTTTTGCTTTGGGGGAAGCTCACAAGTATCAGATTACCAATGAGACATGGAGTGCTAACAGTTTTCGAAAGTGAGGGTCAGTAACAGAAACTGAGCCACTGTAGAAGAACACAAAGATTTCATCAAAGCTATCCATCCTGCCCAGGAACAGGGCTGAGCTATCTCAGTTCCACAATTCCAACCCAGAGTCCTGACTATGAGTTGATACCACTTCCCTTTTTCTCACATGTAGTTTCACACCAAGAAAACTTGAAGCTGTGGCAGAGCTGATACTTTCAGCACTGTGAAGTCCAGAAAACTAAGATTTTATTCAGGACTTTGGAATCAGAGTTTTTCAGGGATCGAGCCTTCAATCCATGGAAATTTTGTGAACGTCTGCTTATATCAGAAAACATCTGCCAAGTAGAATGAGCACTTCCTGAACAAAAATTTTGTTTGTTATCAGTCCAATCAGCTGTTCTTGAATTCAGCTCTGCACATTTCCACTCTGCAGATAATTTAGTATTGGATAGGTTGCATAGAGAAGCTGTAAATTCTCTTGGAGATTTGCAAGACCTGACTGGACAAGTCCTAAGTAGCATAGCCTTAATTCAGTGTTGAGGTGGTGCTTGGACTAGAGACCAGGTCCTTGGACTACAGAGCTGGTGACTTTCAAATGACTGATTCTGTAAACCGCCTTTGGGATCATCAGGATCTACCGTAATAATCTGAGCCTCTTTTTTTTGCAGGATGATGTCAAAAGTGAAAACTTTACTTATTGGTATTGCTACTGTTTACTTAGGAACAAAACACTTCTGAGATCACCTTTAACCACTTATTAATGCTTACTTAAAAGAAAGAAAAAATGTGGTTTGGAGTTTTGATTTAGACCTGTGTATTTAAAAAAAAAAAAAGAGGAAGAAAAAAAGAAGTAATTCATACCAATGAAGTATGAAACATTAAAACCCCTTGTTGACCCTTTTGCAGTATCCCTGCTTTGGGATGTTCCATCATTTACAGAAAATGGTGACAATATGCCATGTTTGCTGAAAACTGAATCCAAGTTATGGCTGCCAGCTGCCGTCAGAGCCTGCAAGTAGCACTTGCTTATAGACTTGTGTTGAATATTCACTTCTGACAGATAGAAACCATCCTGAAGAGACAATGTCAGGAAATGTCATGTAATAAAAGAGCCTCAGTCCTCATCTACCTGTGAATCAAAACTTGGTCTACTAACAACCTGATTTAATAAAAATAAGTGGCATTGTTATGTCAGTGTATTTTATTCATTTTTATTTTCAGTATTTTATCTGACTTCTATGTTGACTCCTCCCAAGTCAAGGTAATAATTGCCATAAGAGCTACTTATCCCTTTTCTTTATATACTCCTTCTTGTTTAATTAAAATAAAATAGAAAAATCTAGTCAAACATTCAATTTATTTCACTGCAGCAAACCAAGAACGAAAACACCAGTTTTTATTCACTTTTCCCTTTTTTTTTTTCAACAAGCTTATTGTTAGGTAACCTATTTTACACATTACATACATTTAGCTTCAGTAACTGCCACATTCTTTTTCTTTTCTAAGAAAAAAAAATACTATGAATAAGCCTTTCTCAAAAACTTGCTTGCCAAGAGGTGAAGTGAGACTCCTTTAAATCTGAAATGGGTGAACCTAAATAAAAATGAATTCATGACAGCTGAAAAAATGAAACTTGGGAGAGTATCTGTACAGAAGACAAAAGAGTTTTAGCATTTCATCAGCCCAAAACATGATGCTAGTAATGTGCTAGTAACCACAAACTATGATTTGCAGACTGATTGGACTTTGCACAGACACTGGGAATTTGCCATTGCATTTTAYATTGCAGAACTGAAGCCATCATCTTCATTGATATTAAGATTAAATATTTTAATAGAGTGTATATGAAAAAGCCAGTCCATAATGTTTGCTTGCATTTTCTTCATAAATGTACAGAAATCGCTTCAAAGTCAAATTAAAAAGCAGTACTAATATCAATAATAAAGATATAAAGGATTTGGTTGATCATATTTATCATCGCTCTTCAAATAAGAGAGACAGAATACTCCTTCAGGCTTTCTGTGCACTAAGAATTTTGCACTGTCCAAATTTTGCCTAGATATTTTGTTCCACATTAACTTTTGGATTATTTTTCATTTGCTAGATTTCCACTTCCCCGGATTAAGATAAAATTACATAGCAGGCATAAGAGATTTTCTTCACAGCTTTACTTGAAGGAATGAGGATAAAAAAAAGGAGAAAAAACAGAAAAAAACTCACTCTCAAATAGCAGAGTGTGTTTCATATTTAATGTTTTAGCATAAGTGCTGATGTGTTTAAATAGACTAACGGGGCATTGTTATTAAGAAAAACAATTTTTTTTGCCTATTGTATGATTAGGTGTACTTCATCAGGACCACTGTTGCAGGAATTGCTTGTAAATTCACAAAAGGCTTTCTTCTGGAGATGTTAAAATATTTATGGAATTCAGATGTCAAGGCTCAGATGTGTATAATTGTATTATGTGGAACATAAAGTTGTGAAACAGAATTACTGTGAGTTCAATAAAATAATGAACAAAACAGTGGGTACCTTTTTCTTGGTCATGCTTTAGAACTGGAATTTGCTTTCATTCCTGAAATGCATATTACTCACATGGTTTTATTTCGCCCAAACGTAAATGGTTTGGAATGATTTATGCTACTCAGTGCTTATGCTACTATATGTTTCCAGTTGTACTTGTCTATCTTTTTGGATGACAATTTTAATACTCTTTTAGAAACAAAGATTAATTTTAAAAGGAGAACTAATCTATTTCAAACATTCCCTTCAAACTTGCAATTGGATGTGGGTGTAGCCTTCCACCCAACTGGAGCCCTGCTGAAGTCAATGGAGCTGGCATAATTGCTACTCATTTAGAAATATTAGCATTGACACTGATGATGGTATGCAAGGGATAAAATTACATCACTTTGATGACACAGGGCCTGTGGCTGTACACTGGCTGTACAGTAACTTCCTTGATTTCTCTTGTCCGTCACCCATTTAATTCAACAATTTCAATCATTTCATAACATATGCTCATTCAAATATATGCTTTTCAGGTTAAATACTTGGGAGCTAAGCCCCATTTTAAAAAGAGACTCAAGGCAAGATTTTTAAATATACTGAAGTGGCCAAAATATACGTAGGTGGGGTTCCAGAAGCAGAATTAGGGAATTAGGCATTTTTTAATCAATGAGGACATCGCTTTTCATAATAATTTGAAAAATCTAAAGTTCAGACACGTGAAAGTCCTGCCATAGCAATGGTTAGGACTTTCACATATGTCTGAATAAATATGTGTATATATTCTACATACACCTAAGCACACATAGAGATACAAACATATATCATGTACATATAAGCCCATATGATGCATACATACATAGGGCTTAATTCTTTAAAGTGTGGCTGATAATGACACAAATGAGAAAAAATCCTTAAGTCAGCACAACCTTCAACAACAAGCAGTAACTTGGTTTTAAAATTTCATATTCAGATTTCTGGAACAATTATCACCTCACCTGGGTATTCTAACAAGTTAATCAGTAGCTGAATTGAAATCCTCATCAACACACTATGTAATTTCATTGAGAGTATCTGCTAACTCAGATCAACTCAATTAATCTCTAGTGGAATGAAACAAAGAAACAGATGGTAATGTGTTTTAGTCAACACCAACTTTTTATTCTGTATACGTTTCTAAATACACTATTCCTAGGCATTAGTCCTAAGGCATTAAGAAATTGCCTTACTTTTAATCTAAGGCTTTAAATAGACAGCAGTAAGACACACTCATATTCCCCTTTGTCACTAACGATTACAGTTTTCTCAAATAAAACATTTCCCTTAGGCTCAGTTCTGCTTGATACTTAGCCTGACACTCCCACTGGCCTCCACGGGAGCAGCAAGTGTATGCAGCGCAGGATATCCCACCACCACCTTGTAACAAAAGGCATGTCATATCCAGTGAACTGCACTAATATTTAGTTAAATGTACTAACCGCTGCTACATGGACTAAAAAATTGTGATCACTAAGGATGCATTTGAAATCGCTTTTTCCATACTTCTTCAAAGCCGAGGATTTGGCATCCTAAACCACAGTGTCTTCATCCTCATCCAGAAATAATAAAGGTAGATCTCTCAATCCACATGCTCCTGAGATCTGCAAGTGGGGGTCATTCTTTTCTTCTGGTCTGGTGGCCAAGGCATTTGGAAAGGTGGCTGAAATATGAGCCCTGAGCTTGTTCATAATATTATTTATACATATATGCATTTAATGACACCAACATTAAAACACGCAGAAATGGGCCAGGAAGAAGAGTTGAAACCTGTTATTTCGTATTCCTACCCACATGCCATAACTATCAGTCAAGGGCCCCACTCATGTTCCAGCTCTTGTCATCTTGATTGCTTGGTCCAACACTGCAGCAGTCGTGTCAGGAGAATTGGGCTGTGACCTGTGTCACAATTAATCTATAGCCTTGAAGTCAGGGCAGCCTTTCAGCTGTTGGGAGACAGTTTTAAATATGGTCACATTGTGAAATGCATTAAACCCAGGATTCTGACTTCATGGTTTATGTTCTGCCTATACGTGTAATTATAAAAACAAACAAACAAAMAAAAAAAAACAACAACTGGGCAGAAACCTTCTGTTTCTAATGTATTTTAGAGGAAATTACTGTAACTGTATTTTTTGAGATAAATTTCGCAGTATGCTGAGTGTGATTTCAAAATAGCTAGGTAGCAGATTGGACCCATCAGGTGAGATAAATGTATTAAAGTTCAGTTTCTGGATCTTGTCTGTTGTGAGGTCTTGAGTAGCTGATGCCTAGGCTTGGGCAAGCTGAGAAGCAAAATCCATGTGTATAAAGAAACAAACTGTGTAATTTAACCAGCAGATGCTCAGCAATTTAAACCATCTTCAGAGTGAGGTGATAGCTAAGGGAGGGCTATTTTGTGTCGAAATTTTGGCTCCATAGTTCATCTATGTATGTGGACCTTTACAGGCACTATGTTTTTACTGGCATCCTTAGTATGTTTTAGCCAGACTCTTCATCACTTGCAGGGATCCACAGAAGTCTATAGTATTTTTAGTTCCTTAAAGGGAGAAAAAGCAGTCAAGATTTAGGCATGCAGTGAAGACATGACTTATACCGATAGTATATCACCACCATAGGAAGAAAACAGAGCTCTTCTGTCAGTCAGGGTCTGCATTAAGGGTTTTGGCTACATGACTATGGCAGGGAGAGAGAGGTGTATTTTTTAACCCAAGGGCAGTCCTAGCAAGAAAAACAATACTGCAGCACTGTTCCACCCTCAGACAAGATTTAACTGTCCTGCCTCACCATTTTAGTTTTTCACACATTGTTTTCTACTTTGTTTCCATGGTTCCTGTGTTGATTTAGCTGCCAATTTCTCTGTTTTCAATTTATGTATCTCTTGTTTATATCCATATTTCATCTGTTTGGCTCTCTCTTTACCACCTCACTTTTTTCTCTGTCCTGTTCCCTTATAACCCAACCTTTTTCCTATCAGTATTTTATGCATTCTTGTCTTTGCTTGCTTTCTACTCCCTTTTGTTGCTTGCTTTTTCTTTGCATTTCCCTCTATTAACTTTTTTCCTGCCAGTTGGCTTATGAAGAAACATATTATGGAAAGAAGTTACATGCATGATATTTCTCTGAAAACACAACTACATTTACAGTAACAGAAGCCAACACATCGACCTGCAATATCAAATTGTGGATGAATTTAATTTAATTCAAACTAAATTAATGCATTTATAGCATGCCATATGTGTGCCAGATACTTTACAAACATGAAAGACAGAGTATATGCAGTGAAAATATTACAACTGAGCATTCTCGATTTTATAGAATCTATTTAGTTTTATGCTAGATAACACTTCTCAAGGAGTATAGATAAAGTTGGTGAGCAGATCAGGGTAGGAATACTCATAAAGAAGGGAGTTTTAATCAAGGACTTGAAGAGGAGAAGAGATTGGTTGACCTAGGTCAGGATTTTGAAGGATAAACTCCATGTCATAACACTGGCATATTTATATAGTACAAGACCAGCCTGGATCCTGCTCTTTTATGTTCCTATGCTTGCATTATATACATATATATATATATATATAAAACATGTGCATACACATATAATATTTATGTTATATATATTATATATATATGTATATATCTATGAGTGTTTGTGAATTACTTCTGGTTGTTATCTATTTCACCTGTACTTCACTATAAATACTGGAGTTTTGTACTATCTAGATATGTTTTTTTCTTAAACTTTTGTCCAAAGAACTGTCCACGGACTTTGATGGTCTTCTTACCAGATTTGCAGTTACTGGGTTGGATCCCCTTTCCTGGTCGTTCACATCTCATCCTTATGACTTGTAGAACTTATTTTGTCTCTTCTATACTCACATAACACCATGAAATATCATTATGCTTAGCTTTGCTTTTAAAACAAAGACTCTCTTTTAAAAATTGTTTCTGGGATTTTTTTTTTTTTATTCTGGCTTGGTACTAGAAAGAGACTTGTTGAGTTTTACTGTGAAGGCAGGCCTAAAAAGGAGCTATTTATAATAGTTAATAGCCCGCGCGTTGGAACGATCTTCTAAAATGGAAAAGACGGATACTCTAGTCCCTGATTTGTCTTACACAAACTTGTGTCTTCCAAATCACCGGTTAGTTCCCTTACACAGCATATAAATTCTCTTTTTCTATTTTTAAAATTAACAGAAATTTACATTTTTCTGAAAATAAAATTAGTTCCAATTAAAAAGTTGCAATAAAATGAAAATTCCCACTGTTTCTATAGATTATTGTTATTTTGGCAGCTAAAACAGTAATTCATTTGCCTCCTAAGCCCTACTGTCTGCTCACATGTTCTGTCATGACTATCAACATTATAATTCTCATTAGATCTTGTTGTGGAACGGAATTTTCATCCAGTGGGAAATTTTGATATTTCAACACAATTTACTCTTTCAAATGAAAAAAAAAATCAAAATACTGAAAGACATCACATAACAAAAAACTGAAAATGCTGAAATAAAAAGGAGAAATGGCATTTCTAAGTAAACAAATTAATTTAATGCATCATATGTTTATTTTGCACAAATGTTCACTGTATTTTGACAAATGGACTTAAAACAAAAAATTCATTTTTCATTATTCCACCTCTTAAGTATAAAATCTTGATCAATCATTTCATGATTTTATGAGAGCTTCCAAAGGTAAAAAAAAAAAAGACATTCATGTGGAACATTTCAGGTAGAAGCAGCCTTTGTAAACACTGTCTCATCTCTGATCATATTTTAGTGTTGCCTTTATCTTGATCGTCATTTCAAAAATTCTCCAGTTCATTCTAGTTTTCTTTCTAATATTTCCAGAATTTATCCTTAATCACTTCGTAGAATACCAGACCTCTTGCTCAAGCCTTTATTTGCTTACATCTTCACAAGCAGTATTTCCTGTTTTTTGACCTTGGTTTCTGTTCCTTTGCCCAGCCCAGTTTCCTTAAATATTCGGATGGTAAAACCATCCTCCCTGTTGTTTAATCCATCCATGTCACCCATTCTTTTTACCACATCATCGGTTCGCTCTGCTCTTGAAGTTGGCAGTCAATGGATGAAGACCCAAAGGACACAAATTCATATCAGCGTAGAAACTAACATTCCTTTTCCTGTCTCGTAAAGAGAATAGGAGGTTAATGGAAATATGTGTTGTTAATTACCATTTACCACAGACATTACAAAATACTGTTTAGATGGGGAACCCGCTGAGGAATGTGTATAAAATGAGTATATTTGGATTGTTCTTTTGAAAAAGTACTGTGAGATTCAAGATTAACCTGTGCACAAAACAAGATTCTTACTCAGCTTAAAAAAAATTCTTTGTGTCATGGCCAGTGCAAACTCAGATGAGCCATCTCCTCCACAGGTAGAATTTTTCCTTTGTCAGTTAAGTTGATCTTGGCAATCTGCCATTTAATATCTAATAAGGTACTTTTTCTTTAATCAGTCTAACTGACCTGAGTGGCTGGCTGATTCAATTAGATATATGCCATATATTTATGAATTGATTTAGTTTACATAAAGAATGTTGAATCAAAATCTGTGGAAGCGGTAGTCTGCAAAATTCCAGTACGAATCAAACCTTTTTGGAATGGATAAGTGTCAGGGTTCAGTGATCAAATATTAAAATTCTATATTTATTCAGTCTGATTACAGGAATGTCCATATTGAATCAGGTTGGATCATAATCCATCCAGTTTATTATCTTGTTTTTAACATTGGTCAGGACCAGATGTTTCAAAGGAGGATAAAAAAAGCCTCTGCTTAAAAACCTGCAATAAACAAAGGTGGTACAAAGTTCCCCTAAGGAAAGGAAATCTTCTAAACCCTGTCATTTAAAAATTGGCTTAACCACTATGTAAGACTAGTTATATTTCTTCCAAAAGTTTTATTTACTATATGTGAACATGCTTAATTCTTCTATACAACAAAGATTAGTTATTTTTATTATACAAATAACCTTTTATTGCTACTTGAATAAAGCCAATTTCTTATTTTTGCTGCTGACAGTAGTCATTAGTACCTAGCGCTATGTCTAGTACTAGCAATGTCAGTATCTGTTGGGTATCTTTGACAACTGGATTGAGACTGTTATTTAATGAAACATCTGTCCAGGTGGGCATAAACCACTTCTGATTTTTGCTCAGTGATTACATGGTACCCTGTTTATTTGGACCAGTAACTAAGATTTGCTTTTCCATGGGGGATTACTCTTGAATAGCTGATGAACAAACCCAATCAAAGCAGTTTTTGATTAAATTCTGTCTAATTCTGGAATATTCCTGAGAGCTTTGTATCATTTTTGTGATGATGAACAAATGCTGTTTTGGAGGGGAGAGAGAAAGCAAGCTGACCATCCCCCTTAAAGAAATATTTTTCCCATGTGTAACAACTGTGGAATGACATACAGCTTTTTAATAGACTTTTAAAAGCTATCTGGAGACTTAGTAAAAAGCTTCCATGCCCAGTAGATAACAAAATGCTATATTAATTTTAGTGCCAGACCTTAATTAAAAAGAAAACCATAAAATGTATAAATGGGTGCTATATAGAATGATGCAGCTTTGTGGAACCATTTAAGCCTCTTCATCACAGAGATTACAGAAATTAATAAGAGGACATAATTTGTGTAATAGTGTACTGGACACAAAGTACGCAATACGTTTTTTCCCCTTTTGAACAAGCTGTTGTTGCTTGGAGTGCATGGTTCCATCTTTCCAGGCAAACCCTTCCATCAGGGATAGTCCCCAACAAGCAAGCCTGTTGTTAAGGCTGTGTCTGCAAATGAATTGTCTATAAACAAACTCAGCATCTGGCAGACATTCCAAGGTGAAAGCCAAACAGATGGCTAATTTAATATAATCTAAGTGACTTTGGATCAGATAAAGCAATTGAATTAACAACACTTTAAATGAACGTATACCACACATTCTCACTATGCCATTATCATAGGCACCTTTTTATATCTTGAAAATCATTGCTAATTGAAGTTTCATATGGTGAATGCTTATATCTGTAAGATGTACAGCTAAACAGCCTGAAAAAATATGCCATTATAAGTAAAAGTAATCAGTGTTATAACCTTTAACTCAAATATAGTTATTGTCTTCAGAACTCCTCCAGATAATTTTTGAATTGAGGAATGTAGACTTGATACCATATGAACACTTAAGTGCACATGCAGCAGGCATAATTTAACTCTGAGAATTAAAGTAAGTTTGGGTTTTTTTTAAGTAACTCTTTATTAAATAATAAAAGAACAAATCAGGCTTTGAATTATAAGGGAGTTTTAATTATTATTATTAGCTATTAGTATCTGTGACACTTTATGAATCAGAGTATTATTTGATCTATGGCAAAGGAAACAAAAAAGTTTTTCTCTCAATTAGTTTGTACGCTATATCTGCATTGAGACAGTGAAACGCTTCACGAATAATGAGCTGTACTGTTGATAACACAGCCAAAGTTAAAGGCTTAAAGTTCCTTTTTATTTGTTTTTTTTTTTTCTATATACATGCAAGTTAATTCTCTGTGCATTTTCTGACGCCTCTTCCAACAAAACTCTGTGTTTCATTTGTGCAAAATAGGTAAAAAGCAGATGTAACAGAGTTTGCACTGTACAAAACAGCGGATGTCTGAGAAAGCGGCTCTTCAGCTTTTAATTTCTCTCTCACTTGCACAGAACTCTGAAATCACTGCCAAACCCACAATTGCATTATGCTGCAGAGTTAGACATATGATCTATTGGAGATGGATTATATACTGGCCTGCAGTGCTGCATGATGTAAGGAAGAACTCCTTCCTGGTACTCGAGGGCTCTGTGAGAATAACCTTAGATTCCCGGGCAAAGGGCCATTTGCTGTCTTTTGGCAGCATCTGCCCACCAATGTGAAGTTAAAATAATGGGTAAATTCATGAACACAATTACAAAACTCGAATGCCGGCAATTGCAAGAGACTGATTTGATTACCCGGGGAGTCTCTTTCAGTTTTATGTTTTTGCTTTCCTATATACCGTAACCTCAAAAAAAACTTTTCTGGTGTTCAGGCATAGGTTATGACTTGCTGCTATTTCCCTTCTAGCAAAAATATCTGAAAAACTCATGAGCTCATGAACTTTTTTCAAATGCCTATCTTTCTCTTTTTTTTCACGTGTGGCTTAACAGCATTCACACATGGTAAGAAGGCAGAGGAGTCTAAAGCAGGTGGAATTTTGTGAATTGTGATAATCAGTAAAAGAAAAGAAAAAAAGCTTGCAGACATGTTACAGTTGGCTCTCCTGTGCTATGGTCTCTAACATGTACCTGTCTTCTTATATTCTTGAAGACTCTTTGGATTTTACCAAATATTGTATTACAGCACTTTTCTTGCAAAAGACAAATTTTCTTTCAAACTAAAAGATAATCATTTTGCCATGTAAATGTGTATGTAATGGACATATAAATACAAATACTTCTATTTGACTGAGACATAGACATATACATGACTACAGGCCTGGGTCTGCCATCAACACATATAAAATAATATTATTCTCTCTTCAACAAAAAAATGTGAACTCTTGTGAAAATCTGAAATTTCAAAGCTGACTATGGAAGAATTTCAGCCCTTAGGTATAAATCTAGATAGAAGAACCAGCACAGATTAATAACTTAAAAAAAAMCGTAAAATAAAATAAAAAAAAAAGTCATTTTCCTCATTCCAGACATGCCCAAATTAGGAAATTCAGATATGACATTTTACCAAGAAGCCTTCCAACCATGCATTAGTGGAAAGTAAGACACTATCTTGACCGTGCCCTTTAAAATACAATATCATAAATATATAAGTATGAGGAAAATACTCTTTTTAATTCTACAGCATATTGAACTATGGACAAATTAAGATTTTCCTTTTCTTTTTTCTTTCACCAAAGGCAATTGTTACAGTTTAAATCTTGTGATGGGCAAAAGAGAATACTCTTTTACACAAAGCCAAGAATTTATTGTAGGTTAACAGTTTACTCAAACCACAGCAAATAATAGTTTTTATTAGTCCAACTGTAATGATATGAACACGTCTAGTCAAATTCAACTGATTACAGAAAATCCTCACTATTAATACACATATATAAAATACATATATTTATATATATATATATAGGTGAACTTCTTAGTATAATCATTTTCCTTAGTATTATTTACACTCTCCCTCCTCTCCCGAGGTAACAGGGCAACAGTTCGAGTGATCCTCAGGAATAAAAAGGGGGTTGGAGAGAGCTGGCAGTATCCCGAGTTCTTCGTTGGGAGGAGTATGATGCTGACTGTGGTGGGTTCTTCCTCCTCAGTCTTGGGTCCACCTGGCATTAGTTTTACACATTTTCCAAGAGTTGCTTACTTGCTTTTTCCCCACTATTTCCCCGTTTCACGTGTCCTCTTTCTTACCCTTAAAACCGTGTTTGCCTGACTCACAAGATGAGTTCTTTCCTTTGTGAAAAATGATCGACCACTGTGATCTGTGATCATGCTCTGGGATTTCTGGTGCCATCTGATACCTCTACTCTCCTACAACATATTTTAGTCCTAGAGTCATAGACAGTTCACTCAATGCATAATAGCTGATTGTTTTTATTCTCCATTAATTAGCAATAGGTGTTATGCCACACAGTGGCAGAGATAAATTAAAGCTAAAACAAAGCAATAGTGACCTGATCACCAGATAAATGCTTCCGTGGCTAAAAGAAGTTAAATTCACCTCAGACAAGTCCTGAGACCCCCTACTCTCAGGTCAGTACAAAGCTTGTCACCTTTTACTAGTAACATTATAATTTTAAAATCATATTTGTTGGGCTATGCAGTCTTTGGTCTTCTCTATACATATAARCGATTGGAGTTAATAGGATAGTTTAATGAAAATTAGTTGTAGAAGAAATACGGGGATTGGTGGAGCTATGTCTCAAATCACAATTGTTTCATTAAGGAATTTAAAGTTTATTAATAGTTAATAGTTCATTAAAACTTGCTAATTATATATAATGATTAATATTATAGCTTGATTACCGCCTAATCATCTTAAATGTGGCTTATGCATATCACACAAGTTAGGAATATGCAAATTTGGAGAATACAGGACTCTCCTCTACTACAGACCACAGGATTTTGCAACACAGGAAAAAAGTAAGACAAATATTAAATTATTAAAAGAAAGCATTTATAATTAGTTTTACTAATATTACCAATGCATATACCAATATTCCTGTATATGAACAGTATGGAAAGAAGGAATTTATCTGATCAAATATGAACTTCCTTAAAGTTAGACAGATGTTCAGTATGAACAAGGCATTTCTTATTCCCCTATAGTCAATGAAAAGAAAAATATCATTTTCAGGAGACAATTAGCTCAACCCTATGGTGGGTGTTAAAGGCAGGTGAGTTGAACAACCATCTCATGGCTTCTGCTTCTGTGTAACAACAGTCAGTACAGAATTTATCCACCATGTCTTGACAGCACTGGAGATTAATCCATCAACTAACACAATCATAGCTAAGGTCTCAAACCAGCAAGAACACAGCCATACAGGAACTGTAGTCTGTGAATTGTCCTCAATAACTTTGACCTACGGAAGAAGGCATTTTAGGCTAGTTGGTGAAGAGAGCCTTTTGGGAGATTTACCCACATCTTTGCTAAAGGCTCAATGAGACCAACAACACAGGCTCTGGCATCCATGCCAGAAATGATAATTCATGTTTGACTGTTGTAGGTGTAATTAAGAATTTGGAGTACCGCTATCTGTAGTTAAATCTGGTTGAAAAAAAGTTAAAAATTTTACAAATTTAGGATCAGAATTTGCTAAAGTTACTGTCACAAATTCCAGGAAAAGATTTTCTTCTTTTTGTACTAGAGGTGAAATTAAATGTTAAAAGCAAAAAATTCATCAGAAGAAGAAGCAAAGACACCTAACAAAAAAGAATACCACTGAGAAGACATTAGTTTTGTCAACAGAAAACAACTCAAGTAAATAGATTCTTAAATAAAACTGACAGCTGTCAGAGTGGAGAAAGAACTATGTATTGAGCAGTCTCCAATCTGGCTAGGCCTCCATCCACAAAGAGCTTTAGAGATTTACAGAAATATTTTAAATTGTCATATGAAGAAGAACTGAAATCTAACTGAACAGTACATATGTAACACACACTGTGTACAAAACACTTGTAAGTTTCTTTCTGCATTAACTAGACATTTCATATGATTTTCAAACACTGCCTAGTATGGGGACCATCTCTGCCATCCAATATGGAATGACAGAATACAGGCATGGGAAAGGAAAGATGTTAAATATCACTGGCTGAAAAAATATTAACATGACTGTGAAAATGCTGCCCAGGAATTGAAGGAGTAGGGCTGGGATCATTTTTAGAATACACGTATTTTACTAACATATACATTGATCCCTTTAAAAGTTATTTGTCCTCAAAAAGCTACCATTACACCTCCTGAGCATTCCTTGCATAGCTCTGGTGGGAAGTGGGCAACATTCTTGCTAAAGCACAGCTAATATAACCCTGGTATACAGGAAAATAAAGAGTAGGACTGACATAAACTTTCTTTAAAAGTTTATTTAATAATTCTTTGACTGAAGAATAGAGAGAGAAGTGGGGAAGAGGGAGGACAGATAATAGGGGAATGAAAACTTTCAAGGCCATTACTAACTGTTTTTTCCGGTAACAAAGTTTCGAACTTCAGATTTAAAAGACTGAAAACTTAAGTTTCCAACTTAAACATTCAAAATGAAATGAAATGCTTTTAGTTCATTAAGTTAATTTGTTTTGAAATACAAAATTTTATGATGAGGTCTCTTTGTAAACTCCGAACTTCTTGAATGATATGTTTGGTGATGCTTATAATCCAGAAGGTATATGCTGACCGTTAAAATTCTTTCTAACAATTTTTACACGTCTCGAGCCTGAACATTTCAAGCTTTGTAGGTCACTTTGCTTTAATCATCCTTCCTTGGACAAAGTTCTCAAAGTCGCTGTCAGCCTATTTGCAATGCAAATACATTTGATCAGCACCATTGTTTTAACATTTTTCTTTCTAACTTCACATTTTAGCACAGCCGTACATATTTTGGCACATTCCTACCCTACACATTTTCCTGGAATTCCAGAATCGCAGAATGGTTGACATTCCATAGTTACTTCTCCTCCCCTGTCCTATCACTGTCTTTACATGCAAAGGCTTAGTCTACCATGTTGTCACATGAGGAAAAATGAGGGAAAAATTACATTTCACCTGATAGGTAAATGAAACTAGTAATCCAACTTAGACTGCCTAGGCACACTTAGACTATATAAATATAGGATTGACTATAGGGCAATTTGTGCTCTGTATTTTTTTTCACCTCTTTTTCACCTCTTAGCTCCTGCCTAAAACTTATAATGATTACTATAGTTACTAGTTCTTATTGATGAATATAAGAATTAAAGATTGACACTCAAAGGAACATTTGGAGGAGGGGGAAGGAAGAGAAAGAAGGTTCATAAATCTTATATTACGTTCATCACACCTATCATCCTTCTTCCTTGTGTCCAACGATGAGACCTCCAAGTGGAAAGAAGACAATGTTTTAACAAATATTTTAGTTTATTTAAGAAAGTGCAAATTTGGGAAGTCTGAAAAAGTTTTCAAAATTTTAGTTGAATTTGGGAAAAACTTTCAGAGAAAAGAAAACAAAAATAAGGCCAAAGACTTTCGTTTCATAGAGTCTCAAAAACTGGGTTTTGGGCTATTTTTGGCTTTACATTTTCTATTTTTTATTACAGGCCCTGAAAAAAAAAGTTTTAAAAATACACTGAATTTTTTATTCATCAAATAATCTTTCAATAAACCTGAAGTGCTTTTCTTATTCCATTTTTCTAGTTGGGTCAAATTTGCCTGCTGACACTCATCTGCACTCTCCCCAGCTGCATCCTTAGCCCTCTGACAGTGCCAGTGAGCATAACTGGCAACTCAAGAACGCTCACTTCCTCTGAGCACATGGATTTCTTCCTCTGCAAGGTGCCAGTGCTAGCTTTGGATGTGAAAGTCTTCACTTTGTATCCAAACTCACTTCCAGTGGATCAGTACATTTTGTTAAGAGAATCATTTTTAAGCAACCTTTTCTTCTTCTTTAGGAGGTAGACTGAAATAAAGAGCTATTAAATCAGCTCCCACTTAGCTTGTGAGCACTGCCAAGCTTTGTCTAAAGCACAGAAGGAAGGAGAGGCAAAGAGGAAGATTTTTTTTTTTTCCTGCTGAGCTGATTTTCTCAAGGTCTAAACACTTCAGTTTAAAAGAAATAAAAATTCAGTTATATGTTCAAAATTATAGGATTTTTTTCCAGTAGCTCCTTCTGTGATTAATTACTGTAATGGTTTAGAAATAGCTGTTATTGCAGGATCATCTTATGTTCCAAAGCCTATAGATCCCTCCTCACAGTGAGAGTGAACTCATAAAAATACAACCATTTTCTAAAAAGTAAGGAAAGAGGGAAAATCAAGGTGGTTATTTTTATCTGCTACAGGGAGGTGTGATTATGTGAGTCGACTCATTGCTACCTGAAGGGAGTCAGATCAAAATTAAAACTTTCTACTAAAGCACACAATTAAAGTTCATTGCAAGTGTTGTAGGCAAACTGGCATTTGCTGGAGAAAGTACGTGCTACAAACAGATGCACCCCTGGAAACAGAAGCAGAAAATTTCCTCCCTAGGACCATTCTACTTTATTAAACCTGGCAACTTCTACTAGAGCTCAGTGTCCTGAGCTAAAAAAGAGTTTCTCATTTGGTTAAAAACCTTAAAACCTTAAAAACCCCACAGTATTCTTGATGGTGACAAATAAAGAAAAAAATACTTCTTTCACCTCTGTTTCCTTGCTTTCTGTATTTGTTGAGAGAACAGTATTAAAAACAGGGTTTCAAAGCTTCTCTTTATTAGTAGAACTAAAATAAAGCATTTGAAAATCTCCCACAGCAGGAGAAAATATTCAAGTTCAAATTTTCCCAATCAATATGTTAGCTCTGCAGTCTTACGGGCTGTATAATAAGTCATCTGGGTTAGTACGGAATGCAATTTTCTTTAAATATCTAGTTATATTGTATGACATCAATCAGAGATATAATCCATAATAAAACATACTCTAGCTCTTTGCTTTCATGCCATAAGTAACTTTACATGTCATTTCCTCCAAATAAAGTTATGTCTGCTCTCTCAATTCACACACATAACGCCTATTACTGCTAATGGAAGTCGTGCATAAGAACAAAAAAACCACTATCCCCCCCACTGTTAAGTCTCTTCTGCATCTCTGTGTTAATGACATTCATACAGAGATAGAGACAAGAAAACCTGAAACTGAGGATGGAAAGAAACACATACCCAAATTGGCTCCTTTTAAATGCATGAGATTCAGTCATAGGACAATTTAGAGGAAAGTAACTAACAGCCACACCCATTTCATCCATAGCTTTGGTTGAGAATGTAAAACAAAGTTTGCTGAACATATTATAATAGTGGATCAAGTTAATAATTCATTATTTGGATTACAATAGCACCTGGAGACCTATTGTGCTAGACACTGCACAAATACGTGGTGAAAGTCAGTCCCTGTCTGGAAAGGTGTATAATCTGAATAGACAAGAGAGGTGAAATGACTTTCAGGAGCAGACTAGTGGCAAATCAAGAAATGACTCAGAATTGGGACTGTAAGACCAAAGACCTATTCATTCTATCACATTTTATTTCCAGTGGATTTTCAGTCTCTTCTATTTTTATTCAGGTGTCACGTAAATCAGAAGGGAGCAAGCAATGCTTATAACATAGCTCCTTTAACCCCCCAAAATACAAAAATTTTATGATAACTGTATCATTATTCCTTCAGAGCTAAGGATGGTTAGCATCTCATCCTCTTCTGAAATTAAAGTCCTACCATACTTGGTAGGACTACCATGGAAAAATATTTTAAGGAAGCAACTCTTAACATTGCAGATTTATATTGATTACTGGAATTAACAATAAACTCTCAGATTAATCTTTTCAATTGTTTACTAATTTGATTTGGCCCTTAGGCTTTTTATTAAAATAAAAGCTGTTCCACTCTTCCTTTTAATGTTGTTGGGCTAGGATTTATCCCATTCCCACTCACCAATAAGGGCAGTGATCAATTCACATGGATTGAGCCCTGTCGTTCGTTCAAGAACCTGCTGCCTCAGTCAGAAAATGTTCTTCCTCTGGACACATCTTCAAGCCCCTCGCATTTCATGAAGATCCTGTTCTTCAGGATGCCTGTCTGGCCAAGATCCACACAGTCAGTGAAAGAACATGGAAGGAGGAAGACAGAGGAAATTCAGATTTTCAGTGGGCTGAATGACTCTGGACTTCTGCTTTTTTTCTGTTAACCATGTGGGAAGAGTGGGGCACAGCCCCTTCCTTAGCTACCAGTTATCCTCTCGTAAGAGTACATAGAGCAAAGCAAGGTAATCTGGACCTTCGTGTATCTGCTTCTGAGCTGGCACAGTGAGGCTTTTAATTGCAAACAGAGCTCAAACAGCCAGCAAGTGATCTAATTTCCATTATTATTTTATCCCAATCACACCAGAGTGTTTCCTATAAAAATTACATCTGGATGACATCCTCTCTTTTGCTATTCAGTTATAGAGGGTATTTCTAGATAGCAAAGACTGAAGTAGGGTGAAGATGGAGGAGGCAAGATCTGAGGAAGGCATAAAGGCAATCCAAAGCAAGTAGTGAATCACAATGGAGAACAATCTCTTCTTGTCTTTTTGGCCTTTCTGTTTTCTTCTGTGCCTCGTTGTTCTCTTATTGCTGATGAATGCAATTCTTCAGGCCTAGTGTTCCTGTTTTTCTCTTTGAAAGCCTAGCTGTCCTGGTTTTATTTAAAGTCGTGTCATCAGCTATTAGCTACCACGAGCCCTTCCATTTACTTAGATACAGGCAATTACATTTCAGGGGGAATCTTTCTCATCTCTTTATGTAAAAATTAATTTGCTGTTTGCATGCCAAAAATAATTATTTTTTTTCCATGCCCCACCTCATCACTTCAATAATTTGTCACTCACTTATCTTATCCTTTTATAACGTCTTCAGTTTCTCTTGGCTACCTGCCAAACATTCCTGTAATCAAGTGTCCCTATAACCAAAACATTAAGTTTTGGCTTCCTGCAAGTAAAAAAGTAGTTTCTGATTGATTGCAAGTTCAGGACAAGACAGGTAAAATTCCAGAGAGAGGTCTTGAGCTCCTGTATTGACTCTGGCTTGCTTTTAGTCTACTTCGTGCAGTCTTTGACAGATCAAACAAACTGCAATACCTCAGGTGGATTAGCTGTTTTTCTTAACTTGTGTCTATCCTCTAGATCTGATGACAACTTTTGAACACTTTACTTTCTTTAAGTTTGATAGCAATAACATTGAGGCTGGAAGAGTAGCTGAAACTGCTTTTGCTAAGAAGAAACTAGAGCTGAATAGGAAAAGGAAAAGACTTTTTAATGGGATTTTGTCATGTCAAAATTTAGTTTATTTCTTGGCAACTTAGAAATAAAGTTAAGTATTCTGCAAAATACTTAGGAATGCAGTGTCTATCAAAACACTAAATTTTAATATTTGACTTCTTTAAAGTAATGATGGAAAATAACATAATAAATTACAAATTTAAAAATTTAATTAAAATTAAAAAATAAAATCAAAGCATGCCCATTCAGAACAGCAAATTACCATATAAAATTTTGTTATTCTCAGAATAATTTTTCCTCCTGCTTTCATTCAAAACAAATGTCAAGGTAATTTAATACAGATCTCCTCAGCATATTTGGCAGAGGATGGGGAGGGCACCTTCACTCACATTTCTTATTTTAATTTTGGTCTACATTCAATACTACTACTACTACTACTGTTACTACTACTACTAATTGTACATATTTCGGCTGACCTTTTCTTGCATATTTACTGAGAAAGTTTGCTCTGTTTAGTAATGGTTGAAAGATAACATGACTTTTGCAGAATGTGCTAACAAATCTGCCTTCAAAAGCAGACAAAAGTAAGAGCCAGAGACTTATAGACCAGTCCACTTCAGCCCTGGGATAAAACAAATGGAGCAAATAATCAAACTGGGAGCACCTAGATAATAATGGGATCTTAAGTAACAGACGACATGGATTAAAAAAAAAAATCATGTTAAATTAACTTAATTTCCTCTTGCAACATGATAATTAGCCTAGTGCGCTGTCGAACAGTAGACTGCAAATGCTTTAACTTCCGAGAGACTTCTGGTATTGTATGCAATGACATTCCCATGAACAGGCCAGAGAAACATGGTCTACGTAATAGGAGGGTACAAATACCATAAGGATGGTACAAAACTGGTATAAAAAAACTATTTACACAATTGTTTCTGATCTTTCCTTTGTCAAACTGGTCAGATAAATAGAATAAGATTACTGAGAATCCGTCATAGATCCAGTGGTGTTATTTAACATTTTCATTAATGACTTAGACGATAGAATAAAAATGACAGTGAGTTCATTACTTTTGTAGGCACAGTAAACTTGAATAGACTGTACATGTATCAGAATGTGGAAGGACCTTCAGCCCAGCACACTGTTACAGAGAAGGTAATGAAGAGAAACATTTGCACAGAAATGTGCATTGACTTTGGGTGAGTGGGGAAAGAGAAGGCAATTGCTTGGATCAGAACCTGAATCCAGCTGTGAATTTTGTTTCCTCGGACATTTAATGGTCTTTTCCAACTGTGGATGAAACCTGAGGTGTTTTGGAAGCTGGGTCTGGGTCTGAGTGTCAGTCAGTCTTTTACCTACTTTAAAGGGATATGCTGTGACATACTGAAGTGGGAGCTAGCTCCCTGACACTGAAATGGAGAACACAAATGTTTAGAACTCAAATTCAAAACACATGATTAAAAATACATCTTTCCTCTGCCACTAGACAACTGAAGAGAGATAAGGTCATGGATTATGCAGAATATTATGTTCACTTAATCACAGTAGCATTAAAGAGTTTAACATGATGATGTCTCACCGTTGGAGGAAACATTATCTCTGTAATACTTCTTAGAAATCATCTGTCATTGTTGTGGATTTTCAGCACTGAAACAGTGACTGTCAAGGTGAGAATGGAAATAGTCCCCTCTGAAACCATTCATATTACAAGAAAGGGAACAGACTGGCATAGCCTTGACCCACTGAGGATTTAATTGATGGGGTCTGTTCTTGAAAACAGTAGTACAACTAGCTAACTTTCAGGTCACCTCATGATATATCACAGTATGTCATGTTGTCATCTGTCACACTTCTTTTTTTAATCACTTTGTAATGTATTATTTTTTGATGGTGACCTGAGTTTATGTATATCTTGATTTTTCATAAAAAACTGTGCCACATGACATAAATCATGTATAACTCCATGAAGTTGCATGAAGCTTACAATATATCAAAAGGTTACAGTGAAGTACAGTTGTATCAGTCTCTGTCATTACAACTTTCAGAGGGTTCCTTCAGCACCTATCTTCAGGTTCAAAGAATTTTAGAACTTCAAAGGGCAAATCTTTTTGAAGTAACAGACATTTCTCTGGTTTTAGTTTACAATATTTAGAAGTCAGATAATATTGCAAGCTTTCACCTAAAAATGTAAATGTTTCCTTCATACATGAAATTAATTTCAAGAGCATCACGTGTTCAGGTCCCTTATGCAGTACAGCACATGCTGTTCTCTTAGACATACAGAAAACCAACACAGAGCAAGATTCATATGTCTTTGCATATAGCTCAATATTTATCTCTCCTTTCCCACTAATTAATTAAAATGTAGTTGAAGTTTTAAAAGGTATGATAAAAGTGGGTGGAGTTTTGGAATGTCCTTCATACAGAAAGGCACTGTGAAGATTATAAATTTAATTAGCATTGGATGTTTATTCTGGACACATAAAAAAGCAGCATGAGGCAGAGGTAGGGAAAAGAATATGAGTAAGGCAGATGTTCCTCTATACCTTTAATAAAAGAAAAGGGGACAGGCAACAATTTTGAAAGACATTTCTAAAAAGTTCACAAAGATTCTTGTATAGCAAAGACTAAAGGAATTTGGTTAATGTGAGGCCTGGTGTTTTGAGTATGAATACACTAACAAGTAATTAGTGGAGTACAACCCCCAGGGTGTGATTATTCCATTAAATGGATACATTATATCTTCTTCTTCAAGCATTTGGTACTGGTCCCAGAACAGATGACCTGACAATATTAATTTTGAAAATATTTGTGTTCACTGCCATGCTTCAGAACTCTTAAATCAAAGGGGTATGAATTGCAGTAGTGAGGCTTGCAACTAGAAAGTTTACCAGTCATGACTTTACATACACAAATTCACGCAGTGTTTGCTAAAATCCTGGCGATTTATCCTAAACTGCACTAGGAATATTGTAATACCTGGAAAGGACAGTAGCATATCTTGTTTTAAGATCCAAGTATAGTTAGCACTTCAAAGAGGAGGTACCAACAAGATGTGATTTTTGCACTACATCCTCCTAATTCTAGACTGCTTGTATTGAAACTTCCTTCCATATAAATCAAAGAAATCCCCAGGAGCTCTAACTTATAACGATCTGTCTAGGGGAAACGAAGACAGGATTCCTCCCTGGAGAGGTATCTAGAGTGGATGAACCCTACAAATATCACAGTCAATCACTGCTGTTCAAATCTGACAAAGAACACTGTTTTACAATGTCTCCCGAGGGATGCAAATAAAAGATTTTGGCAGAAAATATTATTTCCAAAAATGTGGGTGTTCCTCTGAATGCAAAGTAAGTTAATACAGTTGATAATCACAGCAACAGATTCACTTTCACTTTTTCCATCCGCCTTCTCCCACATCCTAAGCATCATTTTCAGGTGACATACCAAACACTACCAATCTGCAGGAGACAAATTTGCCCACACTAGCATGTGGATAATTAAGTGTAAGAGAGTCCCTGCTCTATAAAAAATAGGGTATATGGATGGATGGGTGACTGCTAATTTGGGTAGCTTTAAGACAAACACAATATATATGTTTGTGCTGAAAGTGTCATACATTTCAGAACAGCATATTGTGGTGTGACATGTGCATCCAGATGTGAACATTTAAAATAGACTGAACATTTTTTTTAATTTTTTTTTTCTTGAAAAGTTGATGTTCTGAAAGCTATGATTAAAGAAATATAGTTGTCAGGAGCAAAAAGCTCTAATAGTAATAATACCAAGGAGAAAGAATAGTTTAGAAAATTTACCAGGAAAAGCCAACTCTGCAAAATAGCTTTTCTGTATATAGTAAAATGGAGTGTGGTGTGCAAATTTTGAGCTAGTACGGTTTTATTTCCACTGTAACTACAATAGAAAAAGTACTAACATACAGGGCACCCCAGCATTTTAGACTGATGCACATATAAACATGTTATTCCATCATCATTTTTATATACTATTTTAATACTAATTTGTTATTTTAAGATTCTCTTTTGTTTATTCTTAATGTAGAGGCCGAGCTGTACTTAGAGAATTTGTGCTTATGGTTAGCCACCTTTATTCTGGGAGTCAGGCGTGCTGACTGATAGGTATTTTGAGAAGAAATAAATCTGCAAAACTGAAGTTTAATGAGATTAGCTGGCATGGTTGCTTTTAACTAGCCAAGTGCAACTCACATTGAATTAGTTTTATCGGGAGTAGCTAACCAAGTTGGGGTGTGGATGGTGCAGAATGCGCAAGGAAAGCGTGCTCGCAGGCACGCGTGCAGGCACGCACGCGGTCGTGTTGTTCAACAGCCCTGGATAGCTGGCTGGGCAAGCCAAATCTCCTCGGTGAGTCAGGGCAGAGGCAGCCATGCAGCACCTTTTACGGGACGTTTGAGTCTCTAGACAGGTCCTCAGCCGTGGGCCTCCAACCCCCTCAATGTGGATTGTTGAACAAACTTGTGGGTGTTTACTTCTTATGTGTTTATTTTATTTTGCTTAAACCGGTTTTACACAGCTCTCAAAGTTACATCTTACTTTATCGTTCGAATGACCAGTACTCGATTATTAGGGAGTTAGCTGCACTGGGGCCTCTGGTTTCATCCTGTGCCCATACTTTCAAGGCCCTTGTCATCAAACTACACTTTTAGTAAGAGAGCTGTTACACCATCTGAATCACACAGAGCAGTTTTCACCAGGATTTTTTGTCTTGTTTTGAACACAATTCTTTAACGCTTAATAAATCACAAAGTGTTTTTTACCATCGGATTCCTTCCATTAGATGCATCAATGAATCCTCATTCTCATCCTGTCTGTCTGGTATGTATTTCTACATCTCATAAAGGAATTTTTCATTTTAATACTAACTGATGATTCATGACTACAACATAGAATAAATCCAAAGCGTTTTTCTCACCCGTGGCAAGCAAACAACCTCAACAAGATTTTTAGACTGTCTGTAATAAAATTAGGATATAACTGCTAAAATAAGAGTTCATTAACATGGGAGCATTTTCCCCCCCGTCCCCCTGTAGATATAAGCTTTGATGTAAGGGGAGTCATTCTGACCCTCCAGGGCAGGACATAAGCAGTGCTATCAATAACTTCAGTTTTAGTTCGTTAGACTGGGGTATATTGGTAGTGATGCTGCATTATGAATGTTAATGAAAAATTAGATTTCCTTGAGTTCCTTGCCATGCTCATCAATTTTTCACCTTACATTTATGCCAACAGCAGTCTGTATTTTTCACTAAAAAGTCTGCAGTCTAAATTATGGAAACAAATTAATACGCTTTGATCTGTCTATGATAAAATATGATTGCATTAGGAAAGGAATTTAAATATTGTCAGCATATATAGGGACTGAAAGCTATAGGAAGATGAGTAAGGACAGAAGGTGACTTATTGGGTGCTGATTGGAATATGTTCCAGCTAGGGTGGTGGAGAGCTGAAACCTTTGTTGGTAACTGAGTTGAACAAAGAGACTGCCTCAGACAATTTGCAAAAATGAACACCATCTAAATTGAGACTATGCTGTATAGCAAACCTTTAAAATGTTACTTTTTGCATTGTAAGAAAAGGACAATAATTTCTTACGGTTAGGAAAAGATCTCTGTGTGGTTGCTTTAGTATATAACCTGCAAAAGTACGTGGGTGTAAAAGAAATTTTGTTTTATTCAGTATAGCTCTAAATTCAGATGGTTAAAATTCTAAGTACAACACAAATGCTGACTATTTCTTATTAATTAGGTGTTCTCTCTGAAACTACTAAATTAATGTTAATCCAAAGTACACCTGGAATGTATATGGTCCTGACAGACCTGAACAAACTCTACTGGAGTTAGTGTAAAGCCACTTTGTGTATCAAAAGGAACTGTTTGGGTTTGGACATCTGTAGGCTCACATGTACGGCTATCACCAGTTTTCAAGAGCTAACTGAATGATTTTTTGTCATTTTGGTCTCAAAGGATATAGATAGATCTATTAGAACTCAGATGTGGAGATGACTGACTTCTTCAGTTTAAGTCTAATAATCAGCTTTTTTGAGTTAGCTGGTAGAATTTCATCCTATTGATGCATATACACCTGGAATAAAGTTCAAAGGCTTTCTCAGCAGTGTTGTTTCTTAAACAGGAGCTAAAATGTGTAGGTGAAGGTCTTTAGCCTGCAATATGCAGGAGGTCAGACAAGCTTGCCTAAATGGTACCTTCCTATGAAAATCTATGGACTAACAATGAGACTGAAAGTATACTAAACATTTGCACACAGATCTGGGCTCCTCATGGGTAGTGGAAAACTTCCACAGTTTCCACAGATACCAAACATGGTTCTCTTGCTTTGCTGACTGTTACAATATTCATACTAGGAATTTCTTCTATCCAAAGCTCTGAAGTCATTTAATAAATATACAACATTGTAAGACAGAAGTAAACACCYAGTATTAAAGTCCTTCATATATAGAACAACTTTGTGTGTTTTTTCTCAAGGTTTCTGGTGACATGTTTTCCAGATTTGTTAAATAGAACTCCATCTTTATCCTTCTTATTAACTCCCAGTACCATGACTTCCATTATATTATAGTTAAAACTCTCCGAGTTGGACATTTCAGGAATTATTTTTAAAAGAAAATCCTTTGCAACAGTGAAATAGCATTTACTTTCCTTAGAAAACAATAATTACAGCTAGAAGATAGGAATGCCATGTCTTCAAGGAAGACAAGCCAAAATTTAGAACATGACTTAATTTTCTACACGTGAAATAGCTTGTGGTGTGAATCCCACAGAGAATACCAGCTGAAGTCAATAGCATATCAGACAGATAAGATGGCCTAACTAAACCCTTTTTGCTGCTTTTCGTACAATTCTAAGCCAACTCACATTATTAATCTTCCGTTGATAAAGGAAACCAGTTTTAAGCAGATAACATCTTCTAATGATGGGCCTAAAAGCTGGATTTTAACACAGGTAAAGACATTTTATTGTATCCTGTAATGCATCTAGTTCAGCTAAAGCTGACAAGTCATTTCAAAAAATTTAATATTAATAAACACATCCTAATTTGTAAAATGGCAAAGCTAAAAATGTCTCCAGGGACTGTGCACACATGCATCAGAACAAAATAAATCAAAAAGTAACACAGAACTGGTAGCTTCCATAGAGGAGTAGACTTAGTATCCCCCCAAAATGACTGAACTGAATTAGAAATGATTGAGATTAATTGCCATGACATTAAGCGAGTTGTTGACATTAACTTATATTTATATTTTACTTGTGAATTTTTTAAGAACAAGCCATCGCTTTTAGCATTAACTATATAAATGTTGAAGTCAAAGGTGCTCTCTATGAAGTAGTTCTGAGTTCTCTGATAATCCCAAGGGATCATGACCCAAGTCTCTAAAATATACTTAAGATTTAGCCTAAGAGTACTTTCCTTTCGTTAAGTAGGCCTACTTGGATAACTAAGCAAAAACTTATTCTTTCCTAATTCAGGAACCAAGGCAGTGCTCAATGTTCATAAAGGTGACACAACCTGGCTCAGTGACAAGCATTTACTTCTAGCTAGGGCTTTTGGGAATTAACTATATTAAAATAATTGTTTCAGGCATCACCTATATCCTATTGATTTGTAATGAAATGTCCATCTGTGTTTATAAAGAGAACATGATCCATACCCTGTGCAGCCTCCTTCATGAATCTCCAATATCTGCTATGTATGGGTATTTCAGTGAGAGTTAAGTCTAATTGAATGATAATTTGCCATAGCATTACAAATTGTGGTTTAACTAGAATTATGTGGAACTTTATACAAAACCCAATCAGACAGTAAAACAGATTTTTAGCCTTAAACCAGAGGTCATCCTCCCACTGAATTGTAATGAGATATTCTGCATACCTAAGCGGAAAGAAATGTCTTTAACTCTTACATTGCAAACAGAGACTTGCCAATTTCAGTGTTTCAAAATTCCCTAATAAAATGATATCATGCTGACGTCGGGACCAATTTGATCTGATGCCAATTAACCAGATTAATTGTAATGAACAACTGAACAACATTTTTCCAATGACCTTTCATAAAAAGAAAATAAGAGGATCTTTCCATACTGTGTCACCAGGGCAGAAAAGGCATGTAATAGTGATTAAGACAAGCCCAAAATCAGAGTGTAACTGCTTCTAGAAGTTTTTGGCAGAGAAGTTGCATGAAGAATACTCTTACAGCTGTGGCACTGAACAGCAATCCTGGAGTTTGGGTTTAATTCCTGGTTTTATCTGTGGACCTGATGAAAGGGCAAAACATACTGTATATCTGTGTTATCAATCATGGAATACATCTGAACTAAATCTGAATCACTTGCATGTAAATGTTATTTATTTACAATGATAAGCTTATATATGCATTTATACTAAGCTCTGTAACATTTCTGAGGTGAAAAGTTGACTTACTTTCAATGTCTCTGTGAGGACCCACTTCTCATGATGTCCAGAGGGAACCTCCTGTGTTTCACTTTGTGCTCATTGCCTCTGGTCTTGCGACTGGGCACCGCTGAAAAGAGCCTGGCTACATGTTCTTTGCACACTCCCTTCAGGTATTTACATACATTAATGAGTTTCCCCCCTGAGCCTTCTCTTCTCCAGGCTGAACAGTCCCAGCTCTCTCAGCCTTTCCTTACATGTGAGATGTTTCAGTCCCTTAATCATCTCGGTGGTCCTTCATTGGACTCTCTCCAGTAGGTCCATGTCTCTCTTGTACTGAGGAGCCCAGAACTGGACACAGTACTCCAGGTATGGCCTCACCAGTGCTGAGTAGAGGGGAAGGATTACCTCCGTCGACCTGCTGGCAACACTCCTAATGCAGCCCAGGATGCCATTAGCCTCCTTTGTCTCAAGGACACATCTAGGACTGTGTGGCATGAGGTTTTGGGGAAATGTCACTATCAATGCAGTACTCTTGAGACAATGACTCTGATTAGCATAAATAACTTTCTCAAGTGCTAAAACTCCTGGTAAAAATATCTAGTTTGAATCTTAGTTCTTCTAAAAATGGAACATAGAGAGGCTAAGCAATGTTTAATGGAGCTATGAATAATAATAAGCATCCATCCCATGCCTGCTTTAAATTTATTCAAATCAGCTTTTAAGGTCCTGGGCTGGGTTATATTTGGTTTTGTCAGAATCATTAGTAGACAAATGCAGAGCATTACAGGAAAAGGACTCCGTTCTCTCTGTGTGCTCTGCATGTCGGAGCCGTGGAATGCCTTTCTCTTCTTTAGCCTGCAGACCTTTCTTGTGTTTGAGTAGATAAATGTAAATTGGAGATTGAGCAAATAGCATTAGATATTTTAATGCAGGCAGATATGGCTGCTGCTGGATAAGAGCTTATGCTTCTATTATGTTCTAAATTTGAATAACTTGGTACAGCAAAATTCCTTTAGAGTCCTTAGCAAAAATAAAATCAGGAGAAAGCTTGAGCAGCTCTGAGTTTATGACTAGCAATTTATCATGAAACTCAAATGAACCCCACAGAGAATTTTTTTTTTTTTAAATGAGAATGGTGCAGAAGCTTTGAAACATGCAAATTCATTGAATTGCCCTTTTAGTGTCCTGAGTGTTGGAAGGAAGACACCCGCCTAGTGGCACCCTCCTACAATCTTGAAGCTAAACAAACAAATGATACATCATACAGCAGTGGACTGCTAAGATATCTGAGGTAGAGCTGTGTAAAGTATCATCTCCGGTACAGCAAGTGATCACCTAGCATACTGGGAACTTGTAATGAGCTAATTTATCTGATTTCTTAACATGGCTAAACTCAGCACTTCTTAGGCTAGATTATTTTTGTTATTTAAAGCCAGCCCATGTACAGCTGGCTCAGGTATCTTTTCAACAGACCACAGTGTATGGTATAGACCTGCTATTTTAGCAGCTTTTGTAGGTAGTTCATTGAAAATTCACCCTTAGATATGGTTTCGATTATGCGGCTGTTTCACTGACCCTCCCCTAAGGTATTCACAATGGCAGCAGCACTTCCCCAGTGATTATCAGTTGGCGGTGGGATACACTGAACAACATACACAATCATCCCCGACCCCAGGGAGGTGCCCGATGCCTGGGGCTGGGGCTGTTCCTGCCTGCCCCCCCCCACCTGCCCTGCTCCCTCACTGGGGCGGTGGGACGGGCCCTGGCTGGGAGGTCCTGCCCTGGCGTTCCCGTGGGATCCGGGTCTCAGGGCTGTCACTGAGCCATGACAGTTATAAGAATTAGGGCTTTAAACCTGACAAGTTTTGCAGATGTAGCAGGTTTAGCAAAAAAGAAAACTTTCAAGTTTGAAGCAGGTTGCAAAATGGTTCTCAACAGTGTATAAATATTGTCTTTGCACAGCACTGCTTTTTGGCATTCAAATTTAATGCTCCTTATGCATTTTTGCATGGACTTTTAGCCCCCTGCATTTGTATTTATTCTTTAAGTGTTCATTTTACTATGCTGCCCAGAGAAAAACTGAAATATAATAAACTGATAGACGAATTGAAGATTATGTATACATTCCCTTGAGCAACTATTTTGCTTTCTTGAGCACACATCCAAAATCTAGTTTGAAGATCCAAATAGCGGTGTTCTGAAAAGGTACGAGAGCAGTAGAAGAATACTTTATATAAGGTAGGAAACTCTGAACAGGGCCTAAATTAACAGAAAAGGAACACTATAGGCACCTTGCTTTTAATTACTGACTGCTCAGAAGTAAAGTATCCAAAAATGATTCTACTGCTAACAGTCTGCGTAATGAAATTTTAACAGGGCAAGACAAAAAATCTCATGTTATGTTTCTTTGTTGATAAGAACAAAGGCCAAATTACTACTGTATGCTTTTTTGGTTATTGATTCTGTTCT
The DNA here is from genome assembly GCA_030449065.1 of Oceanodroma leucorhoa. NCBI lineage: Eukaryota > Metazoa > Chordata > Aves > Procellariiformes > Oceanodroma > Oceanodroma leucorhoa. The sequence goes on along the minus strand of JASVER010000055.1, from coordinate 1,286,184 downwards.
AAAACTTCATTTGTTTAATTTAATAGCTATATGACTTTGAATGTAGTGATATTGATTCTATGGATGGAAATTTTTATTGCTTTTATTCTTCTAAAAATCTATTTAATTTCAGAAAATACGTGTATACGTCGAGGAATGGATTCTTTTTTCACAYACAGGCATTCAAAAGGATGTAAATCCCTCAACTTGCACTTAGTTAAGTAAACTATTGGTTTAGTGTAGTGCAAATAAGAAGAGAATCAACTCCATATATCCAGTGAATTGCAGTACTATAACAAACATAATGCTGATTAGTGTGAGTGCTGAAAAATGCTACTTATTTACAACCTGCTATCAGTGCTTCTTCTTGGTCTCTCTTTACTGTACATATAAGAGAGAGAGAGTCCATAGATTCTTCTCATTTTGTATGTATTGTAATGCTTATAAAATTTTACTAAATTTTTATGAGCACAATTTACTAAGTTTTTTATAGGTATTACAATGAATATCAAACAAGAAGAAACAGGCTGGAATTACAGACTTTGTGGGAATTAAGACTCTAAGCCTGCCTCTCACAAATATCCCTTGGGTAGAATTTCTAAAAGCAATTCTTGGAATAAGGTACCCAGTTTCTATTGATTTTTCATTAGACTCTTAACGGATGTAGTGCTATAAAATCTTGTTTCTATCTTTTGTGAAAAAGTAAACCTAATGAGTACAGTATAATGCATTGAATTTCCCAACTTAGGTCCATGTAAATGGTCTACTTAAAAGGCATAACATTTGCATCTTTACCTGTCACATAGTGTTTTTAGTTAATATTTTATATGTACACTGTTCTTCATTGGTCAAAAAAAAAAACATTTGGGAACCATTGGCATGGTGACAAGTGCATGCAGATTTTACAACTTTCCAGGCTGATTTTTTTTTTTTTTTAAAGAGAAAGTGCTTTCATAGAGTTAGGTCTGTTCTTAGTGCCACTTTTCAACTTGAAACATTTACAAGGGTTCTGATTCTTTAAACATTAGATGTACATATATATCTGCTTAGAAAAACAAAAGAACACTCAAAATAAAGCAAAACTCTCTAGTAGAGCACCATGGTCATAACCTAAAAACCAGCATCTTGCAAACTCCAGGACTGCAGCTGAAATATGGCATAGCTTGTGCAGATACATTAGAACTAGTTTGCAATTGTGAGTGTAACATCTATAACATGGACGTTCAGCTTTCTGCAAAAAATCAGTACAAGTACAGTGAACGTGTTCTGTGTGCTCTGTGGTCACAGATGTCCTGCTAGCAATTCTCAAGCAAGAGGATTAAAAGCTAGCTCAGGTACATTCTGCATCCAAGAACAATGCCAGTCCCTCTAGTGTGCTTTTCCCAGCTTTTCTTCCCCACAGACTCAGTGAGCTATGAGCCCAAGACTTTATGAAGACCCAAATCCTTAACTATCCTGTCGTGTAGCTGTTTTGCACTATGGAAAGATTGAACAGCTCAGAAAAAGAAGAGGCATTTAATCCACACATTACCCTTAATAACTCTCTCAATGTGGTTTCTGCATGGCATTCTTTATTATTTCCAAGGACCGTTTCATTCTTAATGCTTGTGTAGGGATAAACCTTATGTGCTTGCCATTTTCACATCTCCTAATACCTATAAGAATTCTTTATTTAAACCATAGTAGAATAAATTACATATAGCATTAGGACCAGGCTTACCTATACGAGCCATTTGTATCCAGAACAAGCCAGAAGCTATCACAGACAAATGCATGCTAAGCATTTGGATTAATAACCAACCAAATATGAACTACTCTGCTTAGCTAGAGTTCCTGTCTTCATCACGACGACACTTCTTTCTACCAATGTCCACATAGGGAGATGGCAGAAGTAGTTACCGCACTTTAAATTTATACGTTAGCATGCTGTACGCTAATAAAACGAGTCAAGGTTCCTGAGGTTGTGCAGTTCTCTCCTTCTTGACACTTCCAGTGTAGAGGCATGGAGCTGGAGAGGTCACAGTGATGTGCTGCTGCTTGCCCTTCTGCCAGATGACAGGATCCCCTCCTCCAAGGGGCTCAGCTCCTCAGATGCGGTCTTGAGCGGTAGTTCCTCCTGTCTCACATCACCCACTGTGCCCTTGTCGTGTTACCTGTCACAGTGCTGTCTCAGTGAGAAAAAAAAAGACACCTGAGAGGTCTACCCAACTTCCCAAGGTACATAAGCCATAAATTTCTGTTTAAAATCCGGGAATGCCTGGTGGCATGCATTTGGAGAAAGCTTTCCACACTCAGACCAAGGGTAAATCACTGTTCTGTTTGACTTCTCCGATGCGAAGCAAAGAACATTGCCGCCTTGCTTTCCACAGACTTAAAGCCGACTTGTCAGCTCTCATTGCTGTTTTCCAGCTCCATATGGGGAATGGAGAGATTGAGAAAAATCAAGCCAGATTTATGACTAAAACTTACCGATATCATTTAGGAGTGAAACTTTGAATAACATCTCAATGCTAGCAAAAAGCCTAGCAGTGTTGCAGTTACCAAGAAAAAAGCTGGATGAAAACCATTTATTTTTCTCCCCCACAATAGAACTGCATCCGTAATAGAGTGCTTGCCAGTATTAGCTGTACTGAGAGATATATCTATTCCAGTAAACCTTTTACTAGTGTAGGCCAGACCTCAATTTCACTCTGCTGAAGCTCAAGAAATCAATGACCACCTGCAAAGACAGGCACTGGAAATAATCACTGAGAATTATCTTAAATCCTCCTGGAGTTATGAGATTATGGGAGAAGCTCAGTCTACATTAAAATATGCATATACTCCAGCTCTTGTGGTTGCAGAAATATGGCAAAAAGCACAATGTGGCTAGTAAAAGGGAAAAAAACAGACCCTAAAATGTTATGAAAAAGCAAAGATGAAATGAAGGTTGCTTCCTTGTTCAACTCTTTCTGTTTCTAAGGCAAGAGACTGATATAATGGTACAAACAAGAGGTTATGAACCTGGGTTATAATATAACCACGGTCCTAACACTCAGCCCCTCAACATCATCTGGCATGCAGACATCACTCAACACAATCATTATCAGTTCATTCCAGGGACAAATGACTCTGTATGAGCTATTTGCCTCTCCAAAACTCACATTCCTGCATAGAGAAGGAGTATGAGTACGCATAAATGATACCTATATGTACACATAAGTGTGTGTTAAAGGAAAATATATCATGCCACATCCAACCACCTGAGATAGTTGAGGCTGCTGCTGCTCCATGTCCCCAGATTCAGTCAGTAGCAAGAGCGAAGATGTATTCCCAGTAGGCACACGCACACAAAGCACGCTTATACACTACAGATATAAATATATACAAATTTATACATGCACATATATACTTATACACACACATATACACATATACACATGGTCGGCCACACAGATCACAGACACACACTCAGAGCACCCATGCAAACAGAGGCAACACCAACAGCCTCATCCTGCTCCCCTCTCTGGCTGGGCAGGATGGAAGTCCACTAGTGAAAATATATACATATACATATGTACAGTATGCATGCAGGATCGTTCCAGCAGCTGGACTCAGACACTCAGTCTGTCCAGTAGCTGGCCCCTGAATCCTAGTCTCCTCAGTTGTTGGCACCTGGACATACAAGCCTCCAAGGCTATAGCCCCTCTCCAGTTGCTGGTACAGAACATCACACACAGGACTCCCCAGGTCCCATAGCTGACACCCCTGCGCTCTCACGCCTAGAGATACACAGGCACTCTCACATCCAGAGCTGTCCCTTAGATATCCACTCATCCCCCTGGCTCCCAGGCCACTTCACCTACTCACCAGCTAGTCCAGATGGATCTTCACTAGTGCTCACACTTGTGCTCCTTCCACTCGCTGGCACCACGGACACATGGGCTGTCCAACTTGTGGTCTGACTCCAGTTGCCGCGATGAGACCCCCATACACACATGTGTACACACAACATGGAGTCCTCACCCAGAAAGAGTTTGAAAGGAATGTAATAAGAAGACAGGACAGACTGCTCTTGCCAGATGCAGGGCATGGCCAGACAACCGTACAGAGCAGTAAACTATTTGCATATGCCTGACCCTTTTTGTCCCCTTACCCCTYTATTTTCCCACTTTTGTCCCTCCCAAAATCACATAAACCCCTCCCTTGTCCTGCCTGTGGTTCCCCCCCTAAACATCCCGTAGTAAGTCCTGTATGATCCAGAACTGCTTTTTCCTGCATCCCATGATATGTCCCAGCTCTAGACAGCAATCCCCATAGTCCGAAAGGTGATCTGGAGAGGTGCTCCCAATAACCTGCGGTGGTGGGTTTCGTGCCTGGACACTGGGGCTGATGGCTCTGCTGGGAGTCCTGGGAGGGGCCCATATGGGGTGGTTGTTCCTTGGGAGTCTGTAATTTGGGTTCCTGCCTGCCACTGTGCCCCTGTGCTCCCATGGGCTTGTGCAGAAGGGCCTTTGATGGGCTGATGGCCCCTGTGATGGGCCTGGAAGTTGCCTGGGAGGACATTATTTGGGGTCCCCCTTCTGTCGTTGTCTCTCTGAACTCCTTTGTGGGTGTGCAGATGAGGTTTATCACATAAGCTAACAATATCTATATAGCATGTAAGAATACATTGTAATTAGATTGGAGAGCAGTAATCTAAACAGAGCTTGATTTTGATTGTACCATCTCTTGTCATACATGGCCTCCCATTCTTCTAGTCAAAAAGTCATGATTTTAAATCACACTCATATTTTTATGGACTTGGATTTGGGATATTTTGAAAGAAGGGTTATTTAGAGATAATTTTAAGTAGCTAAGGAGTGGGAAAATACCAGTAATGACAGTAATGAGTATAACACAAAGTAATGAGGAATCCTGAGAGAATAATGTAGGGCCTGATCTCTGCCCTTCTCATAACTGGAAGAGAAGGTCGGGATGTCTGAGCCTTGGAGCCAGCTTCAGTACTGAACCAATTTGGGTGATTTCTGGGATGAACTGCAGTGCAGGTCCATAACACTAATGAAATACCGAAATAGTACCAAGTCACCCACTGTCCAGTGAATATATAAGAAGTTTTCTGATAAATTACAAATTCTAGTCATGGTATGAACTAATAAAATTGTGACATATTTGAAGCTTCTTCCAGGCTGAGCACATAGTCTGCTCACAGCATCTTATCTTTTTCTCGTGAACTTGATACAATGGCGAAAGATTGAGCTTAGTGACATGTTAAGTTACACTTACTGGACAATAATCATACTACTGAGATTTTTGAAGGAAAAGAGAACCAGTTCTCTTTAAACTTTTTTAGAGGACTAGTATTTGGAGAATGGAAAATTACCAGGCACAGAAGAAAGATGCTAAGGGTTTGAAGAGGGAGGGGGATGGGTTATAAACTAGGGAAACTTCACAAAGACATAAACAAGTGTTGTGTAGGAGTGGAAAATAAATATGAACAGACTTTCAAAGCAAGACGACATCCATAAAAGGTTTGATTCCAGACCAACAAGGCGGATGAAACTCAAGCAGGAAATTATATGCAGGGTTTATTATTATTTGTGTTTATATGTTTCTTGAAATAATGGCAGTGATTTCAAAATCTAGGGAAAATTGTTGGTAGAGGAGGGGAAAGTTTCATTGTCACACACGGCAGATTGGTTAAAATCCCTAGACAGCCATGGGAGACTTTTTTTTCATGGAAAAGTGAATAGTGACTCCCTGAAAGGAGTCAATTGAGACCTGCTTTCAGTTAAAAAGCAGCGCGAATAGAGGACCTGTGCTTTGGCGAGGATAACAGGTAACTTAAAACACACTAAGTCTGGCTGGTCAGGATGTAAGGCAACGAAACAGCAAATAAATATGCGCACAAGAAACAGTGCAACAACATCTACCACTTTGTGGTCTTCACGCTTCTGTCACTTCCCATACCTGGGGCAAGAGGTAAAAGGCGCGAATTCCCTGCAGCACACTTACCTATGTGCTAGGATAATTTTAATTCAGAGCTAGTTGTGTCTGCAGGCTTCCTGTTGCTCCTGCTCCCATGCCCTGGCATGGGCCCTGGCCCTGGATCCTGTCGCTATCACCAACCCAGCCCTGCTGAGATGCTGCAGGAATGTGCCTGGTCGGTGATGACGCTGCCTCTGCTGTGGTGGTCCTCAGCTCCCAGGACTGCCTCCTTCCTAGAGCAGATCTGCTCTTGCTGCTCTCCAAGAACATGCTCTTTCCTGGCACACCTATATAAGTCAACTAAACAGGACCGGGGCACAGGCTAGGCACTGGCACTTGGCTGTCCAGAGTGTTCAATTTTTAGCCTGGTGCATGGTCCAGTTTTGGCTGGGGCCCATCTCAAGTCACTGTGTGGTTGTGGACACAGTTCGGTTGTGGACATGAACCATGGACCATTTTCAGTGACCTATTTGGAGAAGTTTGTTTTGGGAAGTAAGAAAGTTCTGGCCACGTGAGTGTGATCCATGCAGCATCCATTGGCCTTGGGGACAGAGAGAGGTTCCTAGCTTGTTTTGTTTGCAAATATATTTATGTAGTTTCTATTGCCCACTGAGATGTTAGGAAGTGATGGATTTCACTGGCAACAAGGGAGACTTAAATCTGACATTAAGAAAATTTCTTTGACAGCAGTACTAATTAGGCAGTGGTTGAACTGACTAAGATGGTTGTGGAAGCTGTATAACTGGTGGATTTAGGAAACAAGTTTATTCAAACATCTTGTGAGGAATACTGGAGTATCTATCCTACCTCAGCAAAAGACAGTGGACAGATTTAGATGCCTATCTTTTTAAGGCTTATCACTAGTTTTAATACTCCTGTGAATAGATAGGTGTCATATGCTACATAAAGAAAAGTGAGAGAGGAAAGAAGAGAAGGAAATATATAGAAAACAAAGAATGTACTTGTGAGTGAAGGTAAAAAGAAAGGCGTCAGTGAGAAATAAGAAACAGGCACAGCTCAAGGAACAACTCACCATAGTCTAATTAAGAAAGGGAAACACAGAATGAAGGAGGACAGGAATATCCATGTGGCAAAGCCTAGGGATGGAAAACTGCTAACTTAAATTAATACATTTATGCCAATAGCTGAGCATGGGCTGTTTATTAAGGGTTAATGAAGAATATTTTGCAAGCAGCATTGTAGCAATTCTATTTAAAGCACTCGCTTTTTCTTCTGTCTATTCTGTCGCCTACTGAAAATTGCACAACTCTGCTCTCAAATACTATTATGAAAAAAGCAATCAACTCAATTGTCTGGGGTGTAATGATGCTGACTACCTCCTTCCAGCATTCAGAGAAAGAGAGAGAGAAAATAAGATAAATAACCTGGGACAAAAACACAAATCATTACAATTTTTAATAAGCCTTCACCAACAGAAAGCTGAATGCTGTTAGTTATATCTGCCAACTACTGCTCATGGTCCAGTGGACAGCACACTGCACAGGGAGCTAGGAGATTTCTGCGCTTCTTCCAACTCTTACACTCTTGCTGCATAACAGCTTAAACAGATCATGTGAGCTTCAGCTTCCCGGCAGTACAGTGGAGATTGTTAAGTAACATAAATAGTGTTGGTGGTGCAGTATTCTGGGATAAAATACACCAAAATTGAGAGCAAACTTCCTTTGTTCTAGTTCAGATAGAAACAGTGACCCTCCCAAATAAAGTGTGGTGACCTCATGTAAGACATGGGGTCATGAGCCTGAGGGAAATTCAATCACAGACATGGGGTTGTAAGTCTAGAAATAGAACCGGACAAGAATTTCTTGCAAGAGGTTGCAGGAAACTGAACTGGAAGTTATTACCATCAAGACTGCAGCTAGAACTTTCAATGTGCCCAGGGTACCTGAGAAAATCTATGGGCAACCATAGTTTGAAAGCCTTTTAATGCCTCTATTTCTGGTCCATTCTTAGCGTCAGTTCTCTGATCTTTCTGATTAGATTTTCTGTGTTGCTTTTTTTTTCCTTGGCAAACCAGGACCAGAATTTAGTCCTCTTTAGGCAGTGCTGGAGATATAAAACAACAGACAAATTGTGAAACATTACCCAGATAGTAGGAAAAATATCAAATTGCAAAAAGCTATAAAAATGACCACAGTCTAAATCAAAGGCATCATCAGATCTGGAGCAAAGTATAAAAAGAAACCTTGCACTACAGCAAAGATTTTCAGCCCATGGCTTTGTGTCTATACTATGTTTAATGACATCCTTTTTGTTTGCCTAGATAATACATACACTTCAGCTTATCTGATCTTCCTTTCTACTTATGGACTTTACAGTATGAAACGCATGCTGAATTTGTGATCGGTCTGTCTTGTAGGTGTAGACCACAGAAAAATCAAAGTGGCCTTCCTCCTATTTGCTTATTTGTCTTTCCACAGACCATGTCTCAGTAGTTACATAGGTTTTGATACTATAGCTGGTTTTAGGTCGCTTGGACAGGAATTAACCTTGATAACATACCATGCAAAGGAAACAACATGGAAACAGAGAAGGTTGTCTGGGCCAGATCAGTGGTGTGCCCCTGTCTCCAACAGTGGCAAAGGGAGGGAAAGCGCATGAACCTGGCTACCCTCTGCATCCATTCCCTTCGTACTCCTCCTTTGTACTCACATGAAGTTGGTTTTTTTACTTGTTTAATCATGTTTTGGGAGTCTGCTGATACTGTCTGCTACCACTATATTCCTTTGGCAGTGAGTTCTAAACATCTGCAGCCCTCCATGTGTAGGGTTTCACTTTTTGACCATGTAAGCATTGAACTTCAGAATTTTGGATATGCGACAAAAATCATGGTCTGTTTTTACCACTAACCAATGTCTTTGTGAACTCTTATGCATGGTCGGACTTAAAAAACATTCTGTACAACTATACTCACTGGTTTTTTTTTGGAGGAGGGTATGGCATGCAGCTCAGACTCTTTGTGGGAGCACTATGTCAAGACTAAAGGACAGTGTTAAAGAAAATGATCAGCTCCATCTCTTCCATAAGAAAACAGAGGAGAAACAGCACATCTACTTAACTGGGACAATTTCACATGACTGATTCAGAGCCATTCATTTCAATTACTCTGATCATCAGATAAATAGCACATCTGGTAGTGTCTGCAAACTAATCATTAACAGGTGTGAATTGGTGTCTGCAAGCATATATTTCCTACTGTGTGGCCCTTTGTTCACTTCAGGACACTTCTTAATTAGAGACAAGTCTGAACCACAAGCCTTTAGATGTGGATCTGTTCTTTGAACACCCCCAAAATCAGCACTTTGTACATCAAGTTGTTATTCAGAGAAAAGATCTCTGAAAAAAATACCAGTTTCATGGTTCTGAGCAAGCATTCATTGTCCAGTTATGACTCACTGGCATTAGTTTTGGATTTTAGCTTCTGTTTACAGCAATAATGGCACATATGATTCATATGATATGTTTACAGCCTGTGGTACTTATGATAAAAATGACATCCATTGCTATTGTCAAGGGCACATGAGTAAAATTTTCCATTGCAAATGTAGGACCTGTTGCCATCATTGCTGCTGGATGACAGTTATCATCTAAGTATTTAAGAAGAAGCATTAAGAGACTTTAGGGAAGTGTATAAAAAACTGAGAAAAAAGGGGAAATAGAATTGGGATGTAATAGTACATGACCTGACAAAGTTTGCTGTCGCTGTATCAGCAAATTTTAGATAGAGGATGTTTTTCCATTTTAGTCCCAACCCTTATGTGACCTACTGCAATTAAATTCCACATCTTGGTTTTAGAGTGGTCTCAAGAAGTTATAGTCACACACCTGTGTGTAGTCATACACCAAAGCTGTGTGGCTAACTTTGCTAACCTGCTTTGAACATGGTTATGTACATTCTTTTGAATTAGGCAGTTTAAATAAACCTTAAGGCAAATGTAATCCACTAGAATATGTGAGCTTCTGAGCTTCTGTTTATGAAGATATGAGCTTTAATATGAAATAAGAATATAGTTTGCATTAGAGTTTGTGAGTTAAGAATTCCATGGGGAAAAAAATAATTTATATAAATGTTAGGTTTCCATCCCTATTTACAGGGCTAGTATTGCAAAGTACCACCTCTGCAGGAGAACTCTTCTCTGTGAATATTGGTGGGTGTCTTTCTGGCAAGAGACAGCTGGTGGAGAATCAATTTAGGTTACAAATGATCCCAGCACAGTCAGCAAAGTTTTCACCTTATTTTGCTATTTAACTATTTTGTGATTCATTTCTGACAGGGTGAAGCAAATTTGGAATTTGCAATTTAGGAGACATTAATTGGTTATAGCTGTTTCTATCCATTTTTTACTAGAGAAATGTACACAGAAAACCTCACATGGACAAGAAAAGACAATTCATGACTCAATATTTAGGGAGAGGACTAAACTGCACAAATAAAGTAGATCATGGAAGGAAACATTTTTGCTTGTAGAGCAGGTTAAGCAAAGTACTTTTAAAGCCTGAGAGGAATATCCTAAGATAACCCACTAGCTAAACACATGGTGTAACACTCGGCTTTTCTGATCAGTTAGACCACAGCAGAAATTGTCAGGAAACTATAATGCAGAAAACACAAACAAAAGACCAAGAGACCACAGCAACCATAAAGAAGATCAAAATAGTGAAAGGTAAGCTAAGAAACCAAAGACTGAGAAATAGCTGAGGCTTAGTAGAGGTCCTTTTTTGATGAAAAAAATATGATCTTATTAGCAGAGTTAGCAGTACCAAAACTCAGTTTATTGGTTAACAATACCAGAAAACATCCCAGAGCTTTGGATCTGGTTCTCTCTAGTGTCTCTCTATGGTGTCTGGCCAACTAGCACCTTCTCCAAAATTTCCAGGCATGGGTCAGGAGTTAGCACAGACAAAGAATAATTCTCAGTAAGTACTTTGGGTATGTCCACTTTGTTTTAGAAAGTTTGAATATATACAGACCTGGTCATTTGGCCTCAGGATCAGAAAATAAGCACTTGCTACATCTGTGATATAGATGTAGCCACAAGCTGCTTAAACTCCATGCCTATTATAAGGTAGAAAGTGTTGCTGATATAAGCAGGAATGCTGGGCGGTTGTGTGGGCTATCAGACAATTGTGAGCATATTTGCTCAACCAGGCAAAATGTGTATAAAACTGCTATTTTGATTTGGGGACATTTTACACTCACTTTACACTGCTGTGTCTGCTCAATTTCCAGGAAAATGGGAATGATGTCTTATGATCCAATGATATGGAGCAAAGAGAGACTGAGGATAGAAAAATGCTAGAGAAAAGAGTTCATTTGAGATTTTTTTTTTATTCTTCTAAAATTTCATAATTTTCAAGTCTTTTTCTTGGAACATTCTGGACACAGACTTAAGTACACTTGTTCAATTTAAAAAGCTGAAAACTGTTGTGATATAACAGCAGACTACTGAAGCTTCACTACTGCACATATGTGAAGCCCCAGGAAGTCAATAACAGTACACAAAGTCATAAATTTGTATGAAATTCAGAGCAAGGGGGAACAAAACTTGTGTTTCAGTAAAGTTTCAAGAGATAAGAGGTTATTAATAAAAATAAATAAAAACACATCAATTTAGTGAAAGATCACAAAATATTGATTTTTTTTCTTCTGTTTTTAAGCATACCCAGCTTAACTATTTTGCAGAGTTAACAGAGTAATAGATTCAGAGCACAGTAATAGAAATTTCTTCTTCCCAAGGAGAAAACACACTTAGAAGAATGCCAGAATTACATAGAAAACAGATCTCCATGGAACAAATTGAAGAATCCTCTGGCATGCAAAGACTAAAGATGCAATTTGTGTGCTGTGAAAAAGCCTTTTCCCGAGGTTCTAAAGTTTGCCCTTGATTATCTGCAGAATGAAATAGAATGTGTGTATGAGGCAGAGCACATTGTGCACCATGAGCAGGAGAGTCAGTAATGGGTGGGAAACTACATGATCTAATCTGCAGACTGCACATTTTCAAATGCCACCGTCTCAATTATGTTGAATTCAAAGCAAAATTGAAACTCTCCCTGTTCCTGCAAATCCCATCCTATCAGCCTCTATCTGGATGTGCTTGAGGAACCTTCTAAATAAATAATAATAATAAATAAAGGAGTTGGGTTAAGTTATATATATGTTTTTAAAGCAGCTGTCGTTATTTTGAAACGAAATGGGGGCTTATGGCATGGACATTCTTTTGTTAAAGTTAATGTACCTTGAAATCTTTCAACTCAGCACAGCAGACTGTCAAAGGTGTTTAAAAAAATAGTCCAATATTCTCCAAAGCTCTTTCTGCAAGAGGGGTCTTGTGTGAAATGATAACAGCCGCAACCCCAATATTGTTTACAGAAATACAGCTTTTCACTGCAGAGGCATCACAGTGACACTTGAGGGGAAAAGGAATATGAAATGAGGCAGAGACTTTAGTTCATGATTCTTGGAAGTTAATAAACCTTCAAAATTGTGTCTACATATTACATTTTTTCTGGTGTTCATTCAAATAGAGGTCGTAGTGTGATGAGTGCATTTTAAGGGTTTCTTCCTCACATCCAAGAAGAATGGTGCTTTCTCGAGTTGGAGATAGAGCTATTTTCCTATCTCCAGGTTTTTGTGCTCCCAGATRTAGGACTGCCCACCTTCAAACCTCTCTTCATCTTTTGTTTCCCTGAACTACCTCAATAGTTCAGGAGTGTACTTCTGGGAAGTAGGGTATTGAGGTTTGTGCATCCTTATGATGAGATGATAGCTCCTGGATTATTATGGAGTGCTACAGGACGTGCCCATCACAACAGCTTCTCCTTGGCCAGTGTGGCAGTGTGGAAACAAATACAGTCATTGCACTATCTGCTTTTCAAAGCATTATTGGTTTGCATTAATGAAAGTACAAGTATAGCAAACAGATTGGGCAACTCCAGGGGTGGAAGTACACTTAATGTACTTCAGGTGCTTGAAGTCTCTTTCAATGAATTCCAGGTCGTGGTGGTGCTTAGCACCTAGTTCTTCAACCTAGGATGTGAGTGTGTGGGCATCTATAGATTTTTGTGGTCCAAAACAAAGATGCTGACAGAACTTTAAGTCCTGCAATGTTGATTGRTGAAATTGCTCTCCTTAAGCCTTAATGCTTACATTCCATCTAAGTACTGTCCTGGGTTGGAAAACAGATGCTCTGAATCTTATCCTTCAYCTCTTTATGCTTCAGTTTACTGTATATTAGTCATGATAATAAYAGTGTTGTGAAGAAAAGCATATACCAGATTCTAGACACTCAACTGCTATGRAAATGGAGCAGATAATACAGATCTGTGCATATATTAAAAAGCAAAATTATAAAAATTGTGAGGAACCTTACGTTGTTATTATTACTGCAATTATGTTCATATTACAGTTGGACCCAGAAAMTAGTAGACTGACCTCAATTTATGAAGTGCTCTACAAACACCAGCCAAAAGTATGCTGCATAAAAACGCATGTAGCATATGCAGGAGACAAGAATCAGCAAGAAGATAAACAACACCATAGGAAGAAAAGGAAATAAAACAATACTGATAGGCAACAATCTTAGTATAAATACARCTTATTTACACAAAGTATTTTTATAAGCATAATATCAAAAACAGATTTGGAGAAGGGACTTTGGAGTGTTTCTTCCAAGCGTGAACAACATGAAAGTAACTGCTTGAGAATGAATCAAGTGGGTGATAGAGGGTACTATCAGTAGCTGATTAGAAGCAGGAGACAATCTCTTGTTTCTGAAGGACAGATAAAGTGGGATTAGGTTATGAACACAAAACAAATAACATAAATTTGATAGTGAAGAGGAGTCACAAGCAAACTGTAAACACAGCAGCRCATGATCAAAGGGTAGGGAAATGCTATACATAGCAGAGATTTGTAGCAGAGCAAGGCTACTCTTGTTGTGTATTCAGTAAGCAGGACACTCAGCAAGCAGGACCAGAGATTTAGCTGTGTGGACGGGTAGGTAAAGATTAGTATTRCATGCAGAATGAATGTGAGAAAATTAGGGGTAGTTTGGATTTAAGAAATCAAACGTGAAAAACCATGTTAGAAGTCCAAGTTATTGGCAGAATGGCAGTTGCGTCCACAGCATTGAAAAGGGATAGTAGTGACATGTCTGGAGTTATTTCAGTTGTGCTCATCTTGAACTGTTCAGTGAGTGGTATCATGGGTGTTTGGTATCAAAGGGACTAGTTAGTAATGCTGAGACAGGTGTGCCATCCAGACAGAGCTCTTTCTTAAGAGTATCTTGCRGAAGGTGAAGTTTGGGGGGCGGGGAAGGGGGGAAACAGCAACCACACTTGAATATTATGGAAGTTCCCAGAGGCAGTTAGGAAGAATGTGAGGTATTTTCTCTAAAGAACAAGCTGAAAGATCTGCTGGAGGCATAAGAGAACTGGAAGATGGGATGATCCTACAAGGCAGAGAAAGACAACACTTAAGGATAAGGAGCATGAACGAGAATGTTGAAATCAGGCAGCCACGCAGGGTTTTCTCATGAGGGAGCACACTGATTTCAAGCCTTGGCTAAGAAGAAACTGATGATTGGTGATTGTACATCTACCACCAGTATCGTTATTCTATCAAAGTGCCTGCCCAGCATAGAGAAAGTTTATCCAGGAAGGATACATTGCTGAGTTGCTTTCTAACAGCTTCATAGAAATCCTGTAAAAAAATACTATGATATACCAAATACAATTGAAACTTTACTTCATTTACTTTAATTATAAATGTTGCACTCTTTTAATGTTGACTCAAACATATGTAATTATTATATCCATTGGTTTAAGAAGCTACTGACCTGGATATCTGTCCTGCATCCATGGAAAGACTGGCTGATCGGTAGGTGAAACAGTGTCTGAACCATGGCAGTTTATAGGTTTACAGCCTGGCATATTAATGTAAATCAACACTGATTTCATTTTACCTTTGGCAGTGCAGAATTTGCTTTATTATCAGTTTTGCTATAACTGCTCTAGGGATGGTAACTTTCTGAAGGCAGGTTGGGTAGGTGAAASAAAACAGAACAGTTGGAAGGACTTCACTCAGGGCTTTAAGTGCAGCAGCCCCAGGTCTGACTCAAAGGTACCATTCTCTGAATGTCCTGAAATTATAGATCCAGTTACAATGGACTGCAGAAAAGGGAACACAGTAAGAATGTAAGAACAGAGTTAACGCTTCACCAAGTATGTCTAACCCAGTCACTTGACTTCCAACAGTGGCTATAATAGATGTCTAAGGAAAAGCACGCTATATGTAATACTTCTGAGCACTCCGTCTCTGATTGTTTTTTGCTTAGTGGGTGACCTGAGCCCACTGTAGTTTATATATCTGGTAACCATAGTACATCTTTTTTTCTGAGTATTTGTTGCTCCTCCCCTGGAATCCCTAACAGTTTTTGCATGCACAGCATCCTATGATGGGGAATTCCACAAGTCTGTCATCTGTGTGAAGAACCAACTCCTTCTGTTTGCTGTAAATCTGGCTCACACTGGTCTCAGGTGACTGCATCTCATGAGACAGTGAAAGTCAGCATCTTCACTCACTCCAGCCCACTCATGATTTTGTAGTCCACTATCATATTCCTTTCCATCAAACACAATGACATCAGCTGTATGGGCCTCTGGCATTTTATAACCAGTTACTAATTTTAACATGCTGTCTCTGAAATGGTGGACTTAGATTAATTAGAATGGGGGTTTCTTATTTATTTTTGTTATTGCTGTTGTAAAGCATCAAAAAGATAGTTTGAAACCCATCTATGTTTTCCATGGCCTTAGAGTTTGCAGTTACTGCACATGGATCAGAAACTGGAAGTTTTTTCATTATGTGCCCCATGGATTAGCTTCAGACAGCAGTCATCAAAGACTGCATAATGTTTCATTAGAAGTGGAGTGGATTTTCCAATATTAAAAAGCTGATTTTTTTTTTCCTAGCAGTTATGTAGAGCTTCATTGGAAAATTGTGGGTTTAATAACATTCAATTTTAAACTTTTTTGCCAAAGGCTTTTTTATTCTACATTTGTTCAGGTTCTAGTACAATTGTCTCTTAACCTATCTATGGGGCAAGTTGGTGCCCTGCTAGCAAATTGCTACGGAAGGCTTCAAACCCTAGGTGTGGAAGATTCCAAATAAACACTAATTAGTTAAACATCCAAGATTGTTCTTACCCAACAGTAGGATATATTGCAACACACACAATGTATGTTTGAGCTGATGAACTCTTTCTCCCGCCCAGGAACTGGTAATGATTTCACATTAGCAAGGCTAATTGACATCATGTTTACTTGCTGCAAACACTGATAGATGAACAAACACATTTCAATTCCTAAAAAGACCTTCTGTGTTTAAAATAGTTTTAAGAGGTTAGAAAAGCTTTTTTTTCTTCTTTTTCCTTTTTTTTTTTTTCTTTCCTAAGGCTCTTAATTTTACAGGTATCATCCACAATTGCACCCCAAGAAGATTTGAATCTACAAGAAGTTCGGGATAGAAGACAGGGATTCTGATCCTTAGAGATTGCTTGAGACCTTGCTGTGTTCTCTGGTTCTTTGTGCTTTATCTCATGCTCTAGCTTCTTATTTACCCTTATGTACTCTACCTCTGTAGCTGAGGATTGTTTCATTCATGTCTCTTAACAGGAAATGACTGAATCCTTGCTTCTCCATGATGCATATTCAATAATATTTAAACACCTGATCCACTGTGCAGACAGTTTAGCATTGTTCGTAATCTTTGGCATTGCTGGCTGGGTTTTAGGACAGAAATGAATACAGACTTCCTGAAAACTCTGGATCATCTCTTTTTGCTTGTATCTGCTTACAGAGTTTATGTAGATACATTTTGGCATTTTAATTAAAAGGCAACAGCTTTTCCAGTCTAATATCATCCTTTCCAGATACTCTTCCTTGTTTTTCTTCTGCTAGTATTTGTCCAGCTCCCACAATCAATTCACTGTACCTTGTCCTTCTCATCTGATATTAGATTTCCAGATTTATGAGGACCATTCTAAACTTCTTACAGATTTTCTGTCCTCCTTCCAAGGATATTGTTCAGCGTGTAGTGTATTCTTTCACCCTTCGTTACTTACACAATTGATGCTTTTTCTTACCTTGTTTAAATGCCTCATGGTTCTTTTTATAGTGTGATGAATTTCTCTATATTTGTGTCTGGTTTCATACTCCTTTCTTCCATCACATATTTCTTCTAGTGTTTTTGCTTAGCCTTTTTACACTCTTTCTGCTATATTTATATTTATATCTGTAATATAGTTATATTACCACACCCTTTTATTGCAGCATAGTATAATAATACATAACATGTTTCTCTTGCTGCAAGGAAACTTGGCTACACAGACTGAGCTTCATTCATCAGCACAGGGTTCCTGTAAAATGTGACTCCCCCTCTCCAGCACAGGAGAGACTTTAAAATGCATCAATAGTAAATATTTTCCTCATTTTTTTCTGGCCATTGCTTGCTTTTTTCACGTCACATCTTGTCCTCCATCCCTCACTGTTTTACATGGGCCTGTTTTCCAGTATAAGCAAGACAAATAATTTGTGTTGCGGTGACATTCAGACTGGCAAATGACATCAGCCTCCTTTGTGCTGAATGTTGTTGCAGTCTCTAGTACAGGAGTATTTCCCTTCAGAGGTAGACTACTGTGAATATTAAGCATAAAGTACAGCCTAAGCAGAGGTTTCTCTTCCTTTCTGGAGCAAAATAGAATCAGTGAAATTCCCTAAAGGTGAAGTACACCTTGATACTTGACTGAACTGGGACATGAATTATTTATTTAAGGTGAGATTTACCTCACTTACAGGTGGGTGTCTAAATAAGGCATAATTTTCTRCATTTCCATTAAGAGCAAAGGAGATATAGTCAATAGGATTAATGGAATACAGGGTGTAATTCATCTGAGCAGCTGTAAATAAATGTCTGTTTGAGCATGAGACGAAATCGCTCACAAGGCTTCATTGACACTATTGAGTAAATCCCTACTGATCATAAAGTCTAGACAAATAGATCACCTGTAGTGACCTTCATTTAGCCAGAATTCCTGTGAAAGAGATAGAAATTGAATGCCTATTATTCGATTTCAGCCTCTATCTCCTAATAAACTTATTATGGTTTAATTTCTGCATAATAATCAGTCCTGATTCTCTGAAAACTGTATGGGAGCTTTCAGATGAATGCAATGGAATAAACACTGAATAGAATCTCTTTGCCTGTATCTGCTCAACAGGATAACAATAACATTCCCATCACTGATTGTAAAGGATGCCATGGAGCACTCCGGGGTGCTCTTTGAAGTTACCCACAGATCCAGTATAAGACAAAAGCTGTTAGACCTTTGCTTCCATTTTTTATTGTTATTATTTCCAAGGCTGTCATATGCTCAAAAGTTACATTACAATCAGTTAATGATTTAATGGAAATAAGTAAGACGATTCCCTTAGAGCTAGTAAAGCCCCAGGATTAGACAG
The DNA here is from genome assembly GCA_030449065.1 of Oceanodroma leucorhoa. Classification (NCBI taxonomy): domain Eukaryota; kingdom Metazoa; phylum Chordata; class Aves; order Procellariiformes; genus Oceanodroma; species Oceanodroma leucorhoa. The sequence continues at coordinate 1,267,698 of JASVER010000055.1, read as the reverse complement.
ATTTCTGTCAGGTTATAATAAACCTTCCCAACACCTACTGGGCCCAGTTTCATACCTCTTCAAAGAATCAGTTAAAATACCACCAATAAAAAGAAAAATTGAAAGAGCTTTTTAATCACTTTGTTTGTCCCTAAAATCATACAAAATATTCTCACAATGACACCAGCTCAGGGAAAAACAACACAAAAGCAAATCTTTTAAGCATCTTTATTTAAGGGTATTTTAAACAGTGCACATAGAACCAGAATTACTGTGCAGATGTTTCTCATTTAGTTAAAAGCAGCATATTTTGCCCATAAATCCCAATTTACACCCACTAGAAAGGATCCCCTCACTATAATAGTAGTGCGAATAACTTGGTGATGTGCTGCTGATGCAAGTGTTGTTTTCCTATTCTGAATTTCTTGCCATTTGAGCGAGGAAGAAGAGCTGTGACTGCAGCAGCAGGTGGCATTTAGTCAAGGTTTTCAAAACTGAGGATTTTTGTTTCTGACCACTCTTAAGGGGCTCAGTATCTGCCAGGGCTCCACTTTCTCCTCCTGGAGGGCAAGATTGCAGCAACACCCAATGTGTTTTATGGGAGAACAATGAGAGGTGTCCTGYACAACTGATTCATTTATTTGTCTTTTTTTCAATACTTCCTTCACCTTCTTCTGCATGGTACTTATTCTAGCAAAATACAGCCATTAATTGCAGAAGACTAGGTGCTGAACTGCAAACCAATGCAGATAAATGCAAAATACAACTCCAGTTGCTAATTTGTGGTTAGATACTGAGTACTCCTCTTGCATTTTCATTGTAGCAGTATTAGTAGGTAGGAAGAAGTTAAGATGTTCTTTATCTTCATTTACCATTTTACAAAATGCAGCTGAATCCACCATATAGTTACAGCTGTTTTAAAATTTGCTACTAAGTATGAAATCAACACTTTATGTATTTCTTCGTAAAACTCCCTTAAGTACTGGGTTATTTTAGATGAAGTTTGCCAAATCAGTCTCATGCTGTGACCTCTGAAATGCTGAAGAGATGTCTTGTGTATACTATTTGCTTGAACTAAATGCTGAGCTTCTTTAAAACATGCATTTTAATTAGTTTTAGAGCTAAAAATGCCACCTGTGCTGAATGGTGATGCTGAGGGAATTCCATTAGTATTCCAGAATTTCTTTGAAAGCTATCTTCCATGTGACAGATGGTAAAAGATGGTAAATGAACCAAGTGAAATAAATAATGCAAATAGCTGTGGATATGTGCTTTGTGGATGTCCCTTTTTTGTGATCAAATTGTTATAATAAAAGCTGTATGTGTCAACACATTAAAAAAAAAAATCCCCATTTAGTTATTTTACGTGTTTCTAGCTATTCCCAAATAATGAACTTCAGGTGCTCACTACAAATGAGGTTGATTTTTACCCTACAAGAACAAGCATGAACTTTATGTCACAGTTTGGCAGTCATTAAATACTGTCCAGAGACCACCATGTGCACCACAACACACTTATGTCAAGAAGAGGAAAAAAAATGCATGTTACTCTTGTAAAGCTTAGATGCAGTATATCTCAATTCTGGAAGGAAAAAAATAAGAAATCAGACAGGAAAAGAATCATGTCGTAGATTGTTTGTTTCATGGCTCCGATGCTACATTGATCTCCTTCATATTCGCTATTATACAGAAATAAAAACTGGTACTGCAGTTATTGTAACAGTATGTTTCCAGTCATGCAGCACTATCCAGGTATTAGCAATTTATTGGGAAGGCAGTATCATTTACGCATCCGCTGTTCCATTTCTAATTGCCTGACACTTATTTAGTATTGAGTGGAAGATCATTGGAGCAAAACTCCTTTTCTACTTTGCCCCATAAGCTTGCCTGGCTTTCTAAGATATCTGAGAGACAGACACTCACTCTCTCTCTCCTACTATGTGAATTGAGAAACCCAAGATCCGGAAAGGCACCAATTACTGTATTTTATGGGAATATATGTTGTTCATTTTTAAGRTGACAGAGGGCAAGGAAAGTCTTTTCCTTTTCGTATACTTGGCTGCCCCTCTCTTATTAATCAGAAAACTTTTTGGATCAAGCAGAGCTTTGAATATATATTTTTAAGGTGCCTTATTCTTATTGATTCTTTTGTGACTTGGAGTCTTTGAGTCCATTAACATAAGAGCCAGCACTGCACTCTTCTGTGCCTAGCTCTGTGCTTCATCATCTCTCTCAAATCTCATTCAAAATGTGAGACTGACATGGGCTAAGGTCCATGTGGTTAGTATTGTATATACCTTCCATTAAAAACTGGATTTCATGGTCAATGTCCGCCTCGAACATACCAGATCAATTTTAATATCATTATTTCCAGCACCTGCCAGGGAGAAGAAAGTTGAGTAGGGAAAATCAATAAACTCTACAAAAAGAAGAAAAAGAAAATATATAATTAATATATTAAAAACCTTCAGGTATCTGGTAAAAGCTTATTAATCCCTTTGATTTCAGAACTTCTGGCATGAACCCTGGTTGATGAAAGTAATCAAAACCTGCTACCAGCTAATAGTGACRTGGTTCCATTTATATGATTTGCACTGCCACTTGCCCTTTGGTGTGTTTCCTTGCTCAAACTGTGTCCTGAGTAATCCAGATTAATCTGAGCTTCTTCTCCAGCTSTGTCATGAAAGATTCCCTTAATTAACTGGAAGAGTGTCTAATGATGAGGGCTGGAGGGATGAGTGACGTTTGCAACAATGGCATCAGAACAGATTTTATATTAAAAATAAAGATAGAATGAAAGGTAAAACAACATTTAACCTGAAATATGCTTTTCACTACAGTAATTTTCATTCTCATTTAGTCTTTTAATCTATTTTGCATTATCTGAAGTCAGTAATGTCTTTGTAAATTGTGGCTTCTAGAATTTCAAACCATCATTCCTTGGCTTGATCCCTCAAGTTCTGCCATGCCTCATTCACAAGGTCAGGCCTTGAAAAGTCTATCAACMAGTTATCTTGGATTTAGCTATGTTAGCAGAGGAAGACATAGGCTGGAACTCACTCACTAAAAATATGTATACAAATATACTGTATTATGCTGCATTGGAATTTAAATTCCCTTCTCACTTAAAATATTATGCATTAAAAGAAACTCAGTGACAAATTACCAGTAAATTCAACCATTAGAAATGTGTGCAATAGGTCTTCTGGTATCCATCACTTTATATGTCATTTAATTAGACTGCAGAATAAACTTTATCTTTTTGTGATAAGCAGAAGTATTTGGACTTTGTATGGCACTTACACCTATATTTGCAGTAAGTTTTACAAACTGTTTTCTTCCACCTCTCTTTTYTATAAACAGAACAGAAGGATTAAAAACCTATAAAATAGAAAAAAAATGGCATCCTTTTTAAAATTTATTTACTGCCAATCAATATGTTCAAACAATTCTTCTAGACTGCAGACCACTACACCTAAATAGAAACTCAAGACTGTGCATGCTGCCTTTCTTCAAAAGACAGCAGGTCAGGTATCTGGGTCTGTGCTCTTGGTTACACCCAAAAGGCGACCTTGTATTCATGTATTTGCAACAGCATCAGTCCTGCTTTGTCCTCTGTTAATGAGCTGTCTTATAATGTTACTAAACACTCTTGTGCGATTTTCTGCTGACCAGTCATTTCCCGTGATTACTGCCACATCCACTGTTCTGCTTCTATATGTCTGGATGTCGGAAAAGATGTAAGGTGCCCTTTTAGCTCTGAATTGTTTGTACACCTGAAACCAATATAACAAATAGAGAAGCAACTCAGAGACCAAGATAAAACATTGCTTCATTTGGTAGATTATTAATCTATTAAAGATCTCTCTTCAAAATAGATTTCTCCTTTGTTACTTGCAGCCTTTTTCAGCCTTCTATACAAAAAAATGTAATTTACAAATGTTTTTGTAAATATAATAATTTCTCCTTCTCGATATTTTAATTTTACTGTCTCTGCAAAAGGTACTTTCCCCTTGAAGTGAACCTTTGATCCCCTTCAGCACAGTTCTCTGTTTTACAGGGATGAGTGGGATGAGTGAGACATGACAAATCACAATGAGAGTAGCTTTTTATAAATTGGTGACTGTGTAAATGTCAATCTGTAAATGTTTGTTTTTATAGCTGAAACAGTCTCACTTGATTTCGTCCCATCAAAGGCAAGTACTTGAAAATTCCACAGGGAAAGCAAAGACATTGCTTATAGCTCATTTCTTCTTTAAATGTGCTTTAGATATTCAAGCTTTTCAAGTGTCTTTGTTCTTGCATTTTTTCTAAGGACAGTTTTCCTGAGGGATATGCCAATAGTAATCACTGGTGCATCTACACCATAAATTGGAAATGCACATTATTGATTCTGTCAGAATTGTTGATGATAATGCAAAATATTAAGAAAAAAAAAAAAAAAAAAAGGGTTTCAGTCTTTTTCTAAAATTAGTTAATTTCCTATTACATCAGGAGATGGGTTAGGATCTGAATCTAATAATCAGAGGAGGCTGTATCAAACCTCAGTTAAAGGTGGAGTGCTAGTCCTGTGGTTGTGTCCTGGGAACGAAGGTGTGCGAAACCAGTTTTTGTCTCTTTCACAGATCACTTGTGTGATCCTAGTCAAGTATATCTCTGCTTCAATCCCCCGTCATCTATATATATGTACATTAACAGAAAGATGCACAATTTATGTTAACTAGATCTTCACTCAAAAATAGGAGACATCTTGATTAATAAAACTATCAGCTTCCAAAAGTAAGCTGAAAAGAAACATAATTTTTGGCTTCTGATAGCACCTAAAACTGTCAAAGAATACAACTTGGAGAAAATGACTAAATATTTAAGTTCTCTAAGGCACGTCTGACATGACAAATGAGACAGACATAAAAAATATGGTACTTGTTATGCAGTAATATGGTAGTTGTGTGTGTTTTCAATTTTTTTTTCTGAGACTATACTTAATTTCACTTTATTTGAAGCTTAGCTTTGCCAATATAGCTCATAAAGCAGCATTTTTTGATTTATTAAATATTTTAATCTGACAAGTAAAATGACTCCAAATGTATTTTTAATTAAGTTTATGTAGGAGACACTAAAGGAAAGGTATGTTTGATGAACGAGAGCTTGATACACAATAGAAGAAAGTTTAGAATTTCTGAAAGCTGTGGTTAGTTAGAATTGACACTTTAAGAAAAGGTATTGAAATACACTGGTAAACAACAACTTTATAAATTTGTTGGCCCAAGAGRTATTTTTCATGTTGAGAATTAACACAATGAATTGCTACAATGAAGTTTGCCTTAGGTTAAATAAAACTTAATACTTTAAACCTAGATTTAGAAGTTCATTACCTTTCCATGACATTGCTAGTTTATGCTAGAGAAGAATGATGTTACAGTTTTCACTATGGGTATGTTCCTGAAAGTGAGAGGGTTTTATACAACTACACCCAGCAAAGTATGAGTAAGAGATAAGCTGCTGACCCTAAAATAATTCAAAATATAATTTCTGTGAAAGGCAGGTTATTATATATCATGGTACAAAACTAACATGCCTACAAATATTATAAAGGAATGATATATTCAGTGTCTTCAGATCATCCAGAATAAATACGCGACTGAAGTTATAGTTTACAGTGCTCTGCCACAGATATTTCTCTACTGCCTCTTGGAAACACTTGTCTGTTTCAGTCAAGAAAAAAGTGATTTGTTTGTCTGGCCCTTACTACTTTTTCCTATTGCTATTACTTGCAATCTTTCATGTCTTATGGGATAACTTTTCTACCTACTAGAGTAAAATGAAGAAAAGGTAGTATCAGGGATATCAAAAAGAAAAAAAAGTAAAACCACTTGTACTTAAAATCAGGCAATCCTTTAAATAGACATACATTTGACGGGGAGCACAGAGGCAATATGTTTTATTGGGCCGTCTGACAAAGCTAAAAAGCGGAGAAGCTTCCCAACATGAAGACATTTTTACAAAACCAAGAAAGAAGCAGCAGCTTCAAGCAAACACTGAGGTAAAACCAATCATTCCTTATTTAGCTTAATTCTATAAAGCAATCAGACAATTTGAGAGAAAAGGCAGGCACAAGCTTCTAAAGGAGAAATAGGTGTCTTAGAAGTAAGTCATGTTTGCCCTTTGAGGTGCTGATAATGTGGGGCAGATCAAAAGATTTTGAGTAGGATTGGAATAGCTGAGGTGGTCAGGAGCTAGTGGTGCTGCCTTGGCGGGTGGAGATGATTTATGACACAAAATTAGTTCCACTGTTCATGGAGCAACTTGCTTTTGTAGTTACTACTGCCCTGGTTCTTGATTAGGCTCAATGGGGCAGTCTCAGTGAAATCAATAATGTTTCTGAGATTTCCACAGGACATCCGTTGTATGTAGCAAGGAGACTTGAGGATTTTGTACCAGACATTCACCAGGATGACTAAATCAGAAGCGGCTGAATTTTGTGAAAGACAGCAGAACTGATTCAGAGACTGAATCCTTCATGTTTGGTCCTTTTAATGGTCAGCTGAGAAGGCTATATTCTGTTGTAAAGCTCTGACTGTTACATGTCTTAGGCACGTACTGCTTATGAAAAAGCCTGTGAAAAAGTGAGTCTTCAAAAAAAGGTAGCCAATAGACTGCATGGGTCTTTTGCCTTGGAAGACAGAGTCACTTACCCTTATTGTAAATATGCAGCTCTGATTACGATACTTCACAACTTACAAAGAAAAGATCTAGGCCAACCGTGCCCCTATCAGTGCTTGAGCTCTAACTGTAGAGGACTACCTTTAGAGGATTTTTTGCTAGCTCCAGGACAGAAAGACAGGGGAAGTGGACTCAGGGAGTTCTGTTCAAGATCAACCACATAGCAAGAGAAAGATGACAAGTGTTAGAGGTCCTTTACCCATTTAATATTAAAAAAAGCCCCAGCTATACTGGGTCAGGCCATAGATCTACCYAGCCCTGTATCCCATCTCTAACAGTTTCAAGCAATAAATGCCTATGACAGCAATCTGAGACTCAAGGGTGAGCTGACTAGCAGCATTGTCTGCTCATAAACAGAGAAAATGAATGCTGACCCACCCAAAATGTAAACCTGCTAGATGAACTAGCTTCACATCATTGCTATAAACCACTGTTGAATCCTGCATTTGCAAAAAGTTGGTAGTATTAATTTAACTGCAAAAATGTTGATGGAAAATGTATTCTTTGTGATAGCTTCTTATCGGAGAATAAATGCCTCATTAATCTTAGACATTTCATGCTAAGAATATTATTGAAGTTAGACAGAATGATGAGTAACATTGTAGGGAGCACAGATTGCTACATGCAGGAATGCTTTCGCCCATTAGTCTCCCTCCGTACTGTACAAGTCACTTCTTTCGTTTCTCAGGCTGCAGGCTGGAGCATGCTGCTCTACCTCTGCTCCACAGCTCCTGATTTAATTAAAAGAAGACAGATGGAGTGCAGTGCATTAGTATATGTTCACCTGAGTTTCCTTTGTCATCTCAGGAAAAAAGAGTGGAGGAAGAAAGGGAAAGGGTCTTGAAACCAGCATTAAGCATTATGGGCAAGAGTAAGTTTAAACACAATACCCATGGGTATTCCCCAGTATTCTCTGTCTGCTTGTTAGCTGTGTTTTCACCTTCTAATTTAATGCAAGCATGACAAAGCTGGGCATGTATAACATGGATGCTGCTAGTTTACACTGCTTTGTTGTGAAGATAATTTAATCTACAATGGAAGAAWATAACATGGTGAGCTAAGGAAGGCTGCTGTGATAGTTCCTTCTTATATTGTCCCTTGAATGTTTTCTAAATGTTTGAAGCCTTGTCTAAAACAAGGCTTTATGTGTTTGATCAGTGTTTTTACTTGGAGCAAAGAGAATCAGAGACTTTCACAGTGAGGTTTATAATCTCACTGTTTCAGCGATGTGTGCCTGGTAGTGTGACTATGAACATCAGATCTTTTCCCAGCTCAGAAAAAAATATGTTTCTTTAGGCTTCATTCTCAAAGAGTGACTTTAATMATGTGGTCATATGACTTGGGCAGTTATTTGCAAATCAGTTTCAAAATGTAACTGCTTAAAAATCTTTCCGCTGCACTTTGGAGGTCCATGAAACTTCTTGTGCCTGGTGGCCTGTCAGATAAACAGATATAAATGCAATGTGAGACCGCTGAAGTATTATAAGCAAGAAGGAAACTGRGGGTTCAAGAGCAAATTAACAAGGGCTGGCTGTCATTCTTCAGCCCATCATCTTTTGACATTCCAGGAGCTTGGATCCAGCCTCTCCAATGGGCATAGAGACTGTGCCTGTGCTTTAGGTGAACATTAGTCACACATTTAAAAGCTGGAGTGTTTGGGATATAAAACACTAAGTGTTTGCAAAGTGAGAAAGGAGGGAACATTCGGAGGCGGAAACTGTTTGCTTCTTCGTAGCTTTTCAGTATAGGCAAGTTTAAATGTATATATTTCTATAATTCTGAGGAAGAAAGATGAAATCAGCTTGATGAAAGATACAATTTTCCCTTTTCTCAGTGTCTTTGAAGGCCCACAAAACGTATCTGTTCTTTATGAATACTGAAACAACGAGTGCTTGTAAAATAATGAGTGTTTGAAAAGTATTTTTTTCTCAACTACATACATAGTCAGTCCAGCTAAAATTTTCTCCTGTAACCAATACAAATTACAGTATTTTTACTTGATTGGAAAGATCATACTGAGATTTATACAGAGTTGCTAAGTGGGAAGTAGAATATCAGAAAAACAAACAAACAGTGGAGGGAGTCTAGAAACAGTACATTTGAGATTTGTAGTGGGAGGAGAATTTGCTCAGACTTTTACTCACTGTCAGTCTTTCACAAGATCTTCCATCAGAAACTTTTTAAACTAGCAGACTAAATTCATTGTAAGGTGCAGTGAAATCATGTTCTTGTTTCAATCCATTTTCATCATTGGCACAAATTAATTCCTAGATGGATAAAAAATTACAGACTTTCATCAGTAAACACGCTCTGTTCACATTGAGTTTGGTTGTTAGCTAACTGGTTTATTTGARTCTTCTAACTGCTGTACAGACACACATGGAAAAGAAGAAATACTGAACTAGCAGTCTCTAACATCAATAAATAAATAAAGCATAGACCATAMGAAAAGAAGAATGAACTAAGGAGATACACTCATTCCCATTACTCATAAACTGTTTTGAGGCCATACACTRTTTATCATGTGTCTTTATTTTCAAGTGTGGTTTTATAGACCAGACCAACAGAGTTCTAGTTCTGATGGGGAGACCTTTGAGTACAAAAGCAACAAAAATAAACTATAATACCATATGAACTGGCATTATGCCACATTTCTAGTTCTCTAGAAAGATATTCTGGTTTCCTAAATTTGCACCCCCTAGGTACATCCCTGATGGGTTTATGCATCAGATTAGACAATGAAATTTAGATGCTTACATCTAGGCATGCTTAAGCTTCCATTAACATCAATAGATTGAAATTATTCTGTATAACCTAGTGTGATTTCCATCCRTCTGTTTCTAAACTTCAGGTCTATCCTGGAGGATAATGCTCCAAAGAGAAAAATATTGTGCTTTAAGGTTGAATACAAACTATGCTGCATGAGGAAACATATAGTTTAAAAATATATATTTGCAGACAGTGAGTATTATTTCAGGGCAGGCTTATTTGTAGAGCAATAGTCTCTTTTAGCTGGTGTTAAGAAATGCTTTTACTCAACATATCTGGTCTGTGGCTCATGATATACACGTTAAGTACCAAAGCTATAACTCATAGAGCACTTTGTCTTTCCCTGCCCTGCTACTGGCACCATTTTCTTAAGTATTTCACATAGTGACCAAAGTTAATGACGTTCATTGTCAAATTGTTGAGAACCTTGCCATGGCTTCATTTTTTTTCCTGTATAAATTATGAGACTTTAATGATGAGATATAGAAATCATATGGCCTCTATTCAAATCAAGAAGATGATAAAAAAGAATATGTCTTATTAGGTAGACAATAAAATGGTTTCCTGTGATTCACAGCCCGGCCGCTCTGACTTTCACCTCTGGTTAAACAATGAAAGGACAAAAACTAGAAACGGAAAGCAAAGAAAGAAGAAAAAGCCTAATTATTGTTTTCAGCAGTACAATTAGCCTCTTTAATTGCTGATCCTCAGTGATTTAAGCAAACTCTAGGAATCTTCAGGGAGATAAACATTAGCTATTTCTGGAACAGCTAAGTGAATCTAAGAAAGGGAGGCTAAATACAAACATTTTTCCTAAAATGCAGACAAAGCAAACACTGATCACCTTCTTCAAATCAACAAAAAGCATATCCGTATATCCACTGGTTTTGGTGTTTAATGAGAGTTTTGTAGTGAAATCTGTCTATCAAAGTATGTCTGTCTCTTKTCTTAATCCTTTCATTTTGCTTTCTCCTCCAAGCCTTTCAGAACAAAAATTAAGTTAACTCGATGGATAGATGCTTCCTGGTGTCTCTGTCTACCACTCCTTGAGATTCAGTGCAGAATTTTGTCAGTCCTAAGATGGTGACAAGTATCATGATAACTTGCTAATTTACCAGAAGGTAATGTTTCAGACCTATTAGTAAGTGATATATATAAAGCATATTATCAAAAGAATGTGCAGATTCTTTGTTAGACTTGTGACACATTAGTAAAGTGTCTGTGTTTGCTGMTCTTTCTTTGGCAGGTGCATCCTCCCATATTTCCCCAATATGTTCCCTTGTTTACAATCTTGCAGCCAGCTTGTTGACAACAGATATTTTCTGTTATTGTGGCTTCATGAAAGCAAGTGGAGTTCTTGCTAATTCACTCACTGCTTCATTTTCAGGCAGAAGTATAACTTGGGATTGTACCCTTTTCTATGCACCAAGTTTAACCAGAAGGTTTTTTTAAATCAAGTTTAGTTCCCTGCTTTATTGGCTTTTCATGAACTTTGGATGTACTGGATGCAATTTCTCCCTTATCCCAAATCATTTCATCATTCTTTGACAGCCAGTTTAATTAACCCACAGGCATTTGGATCTTGCACTTTGTTATAAAATGTAATGTGTGTCAATTTTGCGTTAGCTTTTGGGTTGGGATATTCATAAAACTTATTGTAATATACTCATTTTTTCCCCCTTCATTTCAGATAACACATAAATTAATGGATTGCAAGGCCATAAAGAACCATTGTGTTCACCTCATGTAACCTCTCACATAAAACAGGGCAATGAATGTCATCCAGAGTTTTATCCACCTATCCATTTATTCTAAGTGTGCCTCTAYCCAAGTGCCTCTGAAATAAACACGTCACTTTTCTTCTCCTCTCATCTTTGTGTTTTCAGGATACTCTGCAAGCTTTTTGGTTTTTATGCCCTATTCAGGAATGATTTTCCATTTTTGCCCAATCCAGGGTAATTGTGCTCCCATCTTGGGCAGTGGCTATGAATCAGAGATATATGGATAACTGTATCTGTAACCTATTTGATTTGTAACCTAATCTGTAACCCCTCTTTGATCATGTGTTTGAACAATGTAATTTCTTATATTTCATTTTAATAGCAGTGGTTATTTTCTTTCTTTGCAGTTTCTGTTTTCATCATGAAATACTGACCAAAGCTACCATCCTCATGAAACATCGTGACTCTGTTAAGTTCATGATGAAATCTATAAATATGAGTAGGTTTAAGGGTAGGAAATTTGCTAGCAATGGATTCATACGGTAAAGAAGGTGTTAAAGCTAAAAGGCTTTTAAAATATGTGTACTCTGACAGGAGTGGGGAACATGCTGAATCACTTACAATGATGAATATTTAAAAATAGGGCACAGATGTCTAATTTAAATACAGAAATTTTCTTGGCATCTTACTAGTTGTTACTACATTTTTTTAACATGTATTTTATTCACACATTCAAATTTACTTGCTCTGATTTGCTTTGTCAACTGCAGGAGGCTGACTGACAATCCATACTTTGAAAGCTGCCAATGCCTCTCAAATAAATGTGAAACTTAAATTTGCAGTGTGGACTTCAAAATTGTTCAAAACTTTTAGTTGCTTTGTCATTAAGTTTGGTGGGTGAAAGTGCTTTTCTGATGGATGAGAAAGAAGAGTTAGAGGGTGAAATCCTGGCGCCTTTGATATCATGACAGACCTCCCATTGACTGTAATGGGGCCAGAAGTTCACCTGCTGTTATCTGCTTAGCTATCTGTCTGTACATTTTTAATGTACTCAGGAAAGTGGAATCTGAACACTAGTTTAAAGCTGGGATATGGAAATACCTCTTCCTAAGTGACTCAATTGATTCTGCAGCCTGTAAGATGTGAGGAGCCGCTAATCCTTTTTAAAGCAGCTTCAGATAATGCAATATAAAGAACAATATATTATTCAAGTCACCTGTTTGTAGTGTGCTTAATGTTTCTTTAAAGCTTGATTTTAAATACAGTTTATATCCTTTAAAAAAGGAAATTATTTTTGAGGAATTAATTTTTGACAAAATAAATGTTTCTTGTACAAGATTTTCATTCTAGTTAACATTTTTCTTGAAAAAATATGAAAATGACCTTCAGCTTGTTTTGTTAATTTTTTCAGCTTTTTTGACAGAACATTTTTAACAAAAGAAAACAACTTATACCTCAGCTGGTTAAAAAACAAATGAAAATCAGCTTTTAGATTAGTTCTTCTCTCAAAAACCCACATTCCTATAGTGCTTTTAAATTTCTACACACAAAAAAAAMCAAACCTGGAGCTTTTCCCCTAGCAATAGAACTTGGTATACTTATGATCTAGTTATTCATATACATTTAAAAAACAAAATAGTGAGACTCTGTTCTTTCTTAAGATATCATAATTAAGCTGACAAAAGTTTGTTCCAAAGAACCTATCAATTCCTTTTTTCATCGTTATGCAAATATTAAATACAGTATTTAATAGGTCCTTTTCGGTAATGCTCATGAAGCCTCTTTCTATTCCTGGTGTATGCAGCTTTTATTATATTAATTTCTCTAACAAATTAAACTGTATTGTATTTAGCTCATCCACACAATGCAGGAATCATTATGAGAAATTCAGTGCCATGGATCATACACCAAGTAAGAATAGACGGCTATCACTTTTGGTTCTAGGACTAAAATCTATGAATCTTCATTTATTCCATGCCTTCTGACTAATGAAAAAGGCATAGGCTTGTTTTCTCTAAAATGTGCATGTGTCCTTCCGTTGAACATCACTGGCAGATATATATAAGTATTAATAAAATAGCTTTGTGAACACCTCAGAGAATTACTTGAGGGGAAGAAACAGATGAAATTATATGGGAAGGTGTTAGTATCAAACATCTAGTATGTTTCTGATCTATCAGCAATGGCAGATCTAGTTAAATGTGACGGGTGTGCTAAGCCTCCTTCATGAAGGTTAACTCAATGGAGGACTTTAATGGCTTTTGGTTTTGTGTTAGATAATACAGGCACAAGTGAAGGCATTTCTTTCTATTGTCCATATTTCACCATCTTCATAATCTTTAATGTGTTCTCAAAAATGCAATGACTCTGAGCTTGGTTGAGCACTTGATGCACACAAATACTTTTTGGCCTTGCTCTGACAACTGCTTTCTTTCCATTATACTCTCAACTTCCTTTCTAGCTTTTTGGAAGTTGGTTTACTAGAGAAACTTCTGTGGATGGTTCCAGCTCTGGTGATTGTATTTGCGTATTTCCATTCATGAACCTACTACGCTATCTTAACGTGCATGCCATGCAGGCTGCAAAGCTGGGTCTTTGTTTATTTAACTGATAGTCCTCATAAAATGACTCCTCTGGATGCCTATCAAGTTATATTCATTAATATGAGTAATACATGTAGAAAATATAATGTGCACTTGAAGCTATACACTCTTTAATTAAATATCAGCCTATAAAATGGACAATGAACTATTAATTTTTTTGCCATTATGAGCTTTGCAGCTGATATTGTAAACAAAATACTAAAATACATGTTCCAACAGGGAAACAAGGAACATTACTTCTGTTTATGAACTTTGTCTACTTTATTTGTGCATGGAATTACTTTCCAAAAAATAGCAACTGTAAAATGAATAAATTACATGTATTTTTATTGAAAAGATTATAACCATAGACATCAGGTAACATATGGTGTAATATTTATTATTTGATAGCTAATAAGATGCAGAGAGTGAAAGAGAGAGAGAGAAAAACAATATGCATATGACTTTAAAGGTAGTAAAAGCATCAGAGTAATAAAATTATGCCTTTGGGTAGGAGTTTCCAGAAATGGGGCTAAAACCTGTGTCATGTAAGGTAATTATGACCTTCTGACAAGGTGAATGGTCATCATTTCAATTTCTCATGGAGATATTTGTGATTTAAAAGTCCTGCAATGCATAAATAAAATGGTAAGTTTGCCTTGACTACCAACAACATTTTTGTATTTGGTTTCAGAATTTGTTTCCTTGAGTTATTATTATAATAYGTAGGGATATTTATATAGCATTAGTACAGATTTTTCTAGAATACTATTAATTGACAGGGATAAAATCCATTATCAGAACTCATTATTTTTTTAATTTTAATTTATTTACACTGAGAATACCTCCTCCTCAGATGATTAGCTGCACTATTAGTAATAATAATTCTTCTGTGCTTTCCCTTTATTAAGATAGTTAATTCAATTTTGTATGGGGATGAGCACTATCGTTTGGGCTGAAAAATAGATGAGGGATATGGCAATGAAACAGTACCGGGGGCTACATCTGGGATCAATTCAGATGTATTTCATATTAGGTGTGGTATAAAACATGCATTATTATTCATATATTATTAAGTAAGTAAGGTGTTGGCTAGTATAGAGTGGACATAAATAGTACACAGAAAATGTAGGTGAATTTTATTGCCACATTCTGTAAAACCTAATATTTAATTAATGTGAAGAGATATCTTTAATCTCTTCTGTATTTCTCTAAGGAAGAATAGAATTAAAATATTGAAATGTAACTGAAGGAAACAGTTTACAAATTTTTGCTGTGAGTTTTTGAACTGCTTTAATACCGTGTTATTCAGTAAAGGCAATCACAGTGTACCCAAGAACAAACACAGTAAACGCAAGCTATACTATAAAAGGATCAAGAATTTGCAGAGTTGGGTGAGGGTTATGTGTTTTTACATAGAAATTGCAGACTACTTAATGCAAAGTAATTTGGCAATTCACATTTTTTGTGATTTACTTATACGTGATTTCTTTGAGATATGGTGAGGCTTACTTTGGATTGACTGTAACATAGGCTTTCTACATTCAGCAACACGAACGTAGAAAACTTGAAGCTTTCTTGAGTCTAAAAATCTGTCACACAATCATCTATCTGTAATGTTATTCTGTACGGATTTCTTCATGAATTATATATAGGTTAAAAGAGTTTGCCATAAATAGTGGGTTCACAGAAAGGACAGGATGAACATTTGAACTCATTGGTAAAAGGGGGGAGCCATTTTTTACTTTCTCCTCTCAACTTGCAGTCACCCATCTAATGCAGCCAGCTACAAATGTAACATTAGTTCAACATTAAAATTCAGTAAGCCTCTTTCTTAGTTTCCCCAACAGGTCTCAGATATTGCACAGACAGGAACTACAAGGCTGCCACTGCGGCTTTTCCCAAGCACTGCAAGGAAGTGGATAACACTATGCCTTTGCTTGACTTATATAAGTCAGGTAAATAGAAAACTTAGAATTGTTGTTTAACCCTGTGAGAATCATTTAACCCTGTGAGGGTTTTTTTCTTCCTTTTTCTTTTGCTTTTTTTATCCTTCATGAATTTTTGTTTTGTTTTGTTTTGTTTTGTTTTGTTTTGTTTTGTTTACAAAAGCTAGAAAGGAAATGAGAATATTGAAAAGAGAGAAAAAAAAAAAGATCAATTGTTCCCCGTGCTATGAAGAATGTCCACAGACAGGAACGGCTAACAGTAGAGTGAAATGGTAATTAATCATTCAGTTAGCGGATAAACAGTCTGTGTGGGAGTGAAAAAAGGGAGTTAATTTTGGTTTTATTTCCAGTGCCATCRAATATTAAGAGAAACACCACTATAGTTCATCAAGTTGTATAAAGGAAAGTTTGGTGTGTACACATTCTCTCAAAAAACTGTTTCTGTGAACACATTATGTATGCATACTTATTAAACTATGCATGTATTATGTAAGCAAAGACTGAGAAACAGGA
This sequence comes from Oceanodroma leucorhoa, assembly GCA_030449065.1. Taxonomy (NCBI): domain Eukaryota; kingdom Metazoa; phylum Chordata; class Aves; order Procellariiformes; genus Oceanodroma; species Oceanodroma leucorhoa. The sequence goes on along the minus strand of JASVER010000055.1, from coordinate 1,251,462 downwards.
AGAATTGTAACCTTCCAGACAAGCTAACGAAAATGAGTAGACCTCAAACCTGCTGAAGACGATGTTGCACAATATAGTTCCCAGGCAAATAGTGCTGGGTTTACTACTGGACAATGCCATTATATTGAGAAAAGGAATAAAAAAATTCGGTTTCTAATGAGGATGCAAATATAAATAAATACAAACTTCCTAATGGATAGTTATTTTAAGAATCCAATCTTGGTTAAAACTATAAAATAAAATGAAGTTAAGGTGCTTATAATGAGATAGTATTTGCTAATTCTTCTGGCTAAGCTCTCTGAAGAAAAGAAGTGAAAAAGGTAGTTTTCAAGGATGATTAATTATGCTTTTTGAGGGGAATAGACACATCATTTTCTTACTATATTTTGATACTAATGCACGTAAATGTATCTGAAATGAACTGTGAAAAGACAAAGAGTGATTATATTATTTTCCTTTAGTTTTCTAAATATCACCTTTGAGGATTCTGCCTCTGTACTATCTCTCTAAATTGTGTTTCTTTCTGTCAATCTACATTGCTAAACTTAGTTTGCTAATTCCAGAAATCTTAAATTCATTGCTTATTCAGAACTATTTACAACACTTTTACATACCATGATCTCTCAATGATAAAATTACAACTGGCAATTTTAAATAGCTAGTTGCTTGTCTCAGGTTTCAGAAAACAGAGAAATATTGTTTTGCTTCAGCATACAATTAAGGACTGACTCTGTAAGCATTTTTTGTGTGTACTTAACTACTCACCTGGATAGCAGACTTCGGAGGAGTTGTCCTTGTGACTTATTGTACTGATGTGATTCTGTTTTGTCTTTGTCTATCTATACAGAAGGCTTGTTTGTCAAAAAAATACATATTTCAGAATATCCTGAAATTAGATTTGGTTCAAGAATGTATAAAAAGACAAGATTTTTTTTTCCAGAATGATTTAACAAATTACAAATAATGAATAAATAATCTAAACATTGCCATTTCTGAAATGTTGTTCATCTGAAAGTGTTAAGCAGTTCTGAAGGTTTTTTTTTTTGTGAAAATACTAAAGCTCAGTATAAGCATTTAGCTGAAATACATTGAGGTGATTTTACTGACTTGCAAAGCTGTGATGAACCTATTCAGTGAAAACAAAACATTTTGACCAACTCCCTATGTTRTTTCTCAAACTATCTGAAAAAGAACAAACAGGTGCCCAGCTATTCTTCCTATATATTTTTTTCTTTTCTCAGTACAATCAACATTTTATATTTCTGATATGTAGTTGGTTTTATAATGTAGTTGTGAAGCATTAATTTTATATTAACATGATACTGGGTATTTAAAATATAACACTGGGGAAAAGAGTTAAAGTTAAATATTTCTATACTTATAAGAATATTTGCTCAGTAGAATGATTATATATCTTATTAAATATAAATAGTGTAATTTTTTAGAATTTTTGTAGAATGTAAGGCATGCAGAGATCACTTATATGCATATTTCATTCATTTAACCTAATTATTGGTGTTTTAAGCTATTGCTGCATCACTTGTGCAAATCTCTGCTTAATTTAATTCAGATGTAACTTAGTACTTAGTTTTTATAGTCATTTAATGTGCAAACTATGATGAAAATGCCAACATTTATTGACTTACTATCAAACACAGATTCTAGCAAAATTTTAAATTTCACATTAAACATTTTTTATTGGGTTTGTTTTTTTCTTGGAGAAGTATCTTGTCATATTCTATCTGGCACTAGCTAAAAGCACAGAGGACTTTAGGAGCTGCAAGGAAAATACAGCTGKTTTTTTTCTGTTTTCTTTTTTTTCTGTCTTTCTGCCTTTTTTTTCTGTTCATGGTGCATACACCAAGATTTATTTTACATTAATTTGGGACCATTTATGAAGCAAGAGCAAAGTTTTTCATACTCATTAAAATTTTAAAAGCTTTATAGTAAGTCAGTAGGTATATGCTCTTATGTTTAAATGACAACATATAATTCACAGAAAAATAACATGTTGTGTCAAGCTACTCTAGGCAAAAGGGTTTTGCGAGACATAGCGTTCTTTTTTCTCAGCAAGAAACTTGTCGGACCCCTGAGACTCCTTAATTATATTCCCTCTAATCTACAGGGGTAGTTGTTGTTGTTCTTGGTTTTTGAAACAGAGTTTACTTGCTAGGTAGGTTTATAAATATCCCACAGTCACCTATGAAACACACATAGAACTTTAGGCAAGATATTTAACATTACTGTGCTTCTTTAGCTATTACACCGGTGCATGACAGCTATGGGTAAAAATGCTAGCAAGAAAGAGCTCAGGGATCTAGCTAGACCAGAATCCTTCCCCCTCACTGATTTCACAACAGCTTCATGAGGGTTAGCACCGTCTAGGTGACCCCAAATGATACTGAACATATAGGGCAATGAATGTATTGACCACAAAAATKTCAGGAAGAGAACCCTCATGGTTCATTATTTACCACTTTACAGAACTGATGCCAAGAAAAGTGGAATAGAGTTAACAAAAGGAAATGTCAAACAAGCAGTTTAAAATTCAAGCAGAAACCCCCCTAAGGCTTGTGGTCTATAGACTGGCTTTCATGGAGCATCCCTCTGCTCTTAGTTCTAACAGCAAGGGCATACCTAGCCTGGGTCACTGGCTTAGCCTCCCTTCCAAAGCTAGAGAGCAATGATACCTCCTAAAAATGTGGCTGCGGCTCTAATGAATACCGTGAGGAACATGTAAAAGACACCYTTCTAGCAGATTAGGTAGCCACATGGTTTGATGCACTCTTAGGAGGCATTCTTCACAGCAGCTGTAGGCAGTAATTCATCTCACCTAATTTTCACCGCAGAAAAGATAATAATCTGCTTAAGCTAATAATCTAAGTCCTCTTTTTAGRTAATGGTGAGGCTGCCTCCTTGGGAGGATATGTCCTAGTTTTGGACCCACATATTAGGTTGGGAATGATTCCTCAAGGGCTCACATAAGGAACCCAGAGAGTTAATTTAAGTAAGGTAATCTGGAGAGCTTTCCTCTGCAAACCACATAAAAGACCTCGCTCCTTTGTCAGTTTTATTTAGCCTAGCATTAGTAGGAATATTTTTCTATCTTTGTTCTTTTCACTCTTTTGGTAGGAAGTTTGTTGCTTTTAAGCATGAAGCTTGGCATATATTTTTTTAGAAATTTGCTGATGTATAAGATTTGACACTGTTATTCCCCTTTTGTGATAGGTAATTGTGCTGGTTTTGGCTGGGGTAGAGTTAATTTTCTTCATAGTAGTYAATACGAAGTTATGTTTTGGATTTGTGCTGAAAACAGAGTTGACAATACAGGGATGTTTTCGTTCGATTGCTGAGCAGTGCTTACACAGAGCCAAGGCCTTTGCTGCTCCTCACCCCACCCCACCAGCGAGYAGGCTGGGGGTGCACAAGAAGTTGGGAGGGGACACAGCTGGGACAGCTGACCCCAACTGACCAAAGGGATATTCCACACCATATGACGTCATGYTCAGCATATAAAGCTGGGGGAAGAAAAAGGAAGAAGGGGGCGTTCGGAGTGATGGCGTTTGTCTTCCCAAGTAACTGGTACGCGTGATGGAGCCCTGCTTTCCTGGAGATGGCTGAACACCTGCCTGCCGATGGGAAATAGTGAATGAATTCCTTGGTTTGCTTTACTTGCGTGCGTGGCTTCTGCTTTCCTTATTAAACTGTTTTTATCTCACCATATTTTCTTACTTTTACCCTTCTGATTCTCTCCCCCATCCCACCAGAGTGGGAGTGAGTCAGTGGCTTTGTGGTGCTTAGTTATTGGCTGGGGTTAAACCATGACAGTAATATGGTTTTATTCTATATTCAAAATTCTAATGAAATTGTAAATGATAATAAACAAAACATCCTACATTTTGCTTTCTATGTCAGCAGTAGTCTGGAAAGTTTTTATGAAAGCAATGGGTGTTTTGGCTAACAGTTATGATATTGTGGTGCAGGAAAGCAGACAAATGAGATTCGCTATGACTTAAAAGGCTTATTGACTTCCAAGGAGCTGGGATAGGTTGTGAGGATAGAAGACAAAATCCAGAAACTGAGGGAAGCAAGGGTTAGGAGAAGGAGGTGTATCTCAGCACCTCAGAGAACTGTGAGAAGTTAAAAAGAAATTTCAGAAACTATTTGAAGGGATATAATACCAGGGGATTTGGAAAAGCTTAGCTTGACCAAAGACAACCAGTATTGGAAAGCAGTGCTATGCTTCACCGCCTTGTAATTCTTTGTGACTACTACAGCTGGAGAAGGCCACGGGATAGTATATATAGTGCTTAGATTATCGGTAAATGTCTGACAGTGCCACATTAAAAATTTGTGTTTACAGTGCTGAGCCATGACACAAATGACTGGCTCATCAGATTATGAAACTGGTTAAAATAAGGAACAAACAAGACAAAAGCGATGACTTAAAAAGAAAAGGCAGGCAAGGACTAGCTAAAGACACTAAGAATAAGGAAATTACGCATTCTGGCTTCTGTCTTTGTTTTATGTGAGTGACATGGGGGATGATGCCTGGTGGGAGTAATACCTTCAAGCCAGCAAGTTTCTTAATGCTCATAAAGGAGAACAGTGGGGGATAGGACCACCAGATTCAAAGACGACGGACAATGAAATTCACTGCAAATGAATAAAGAATCGTATGCCTCAGTGCAATGAATGTGAAAGAGGCCCATTTCCAGTGCTGTAGCAAAGGCTATGTTTTAAGATTGAGGACTCTAGCAAAGGCTGCATCTTTTGCAATACATCCGTGTAGCTGAGCGTTACACAGTAGCTCTGATTTCTATAGTTATTATCCCAGTGAAAAATGGATAGATAGTATGGGTAATTCTCAGAAGGAACTTCCATGTTCTCCTGTTTCACATCTCTTTCTGACACCCATGCCCTGTCCCCATAATAAGTGAGTTTTATTACATGTATTTTTTCTTCATTTGTAGTCAGAGTATGTTTTCTAAAGATTTAACCTGAATGGCAAAATTTTAAATATATTAAGGAACTAGTTTTGCATTTGATGAAGCACTGTTTAAAAATAAGTAAAATTTTCTAATCAGAGTTGGAGTTGATGGACTGTAGCTAAAACAGTCTGATGATATTTTTAAAAGGTTTGCACAGATTTTCTCTTTTGTCTTTTCAGTCCACATAAGTAGTTGCAGGCTGGATGACTGTTTCRAAATAAAGTTATAGGAGTACCAAAACATGAATGAGTAATAAAGCAAATAGCAATCTTTAAAACGTGCATAATTTAGCCAAGAGCACACGTCTGCACTATACTTGATAAATGTTTCTAGCTCCTCTTCCCTTTTTCTTTTCCTCTCCAAAAGTGACTGGACTCAAAGGACTGGCTTTTCACAGCCATGCCTAGATCTCAGTGATGTCTATTCAATTGAAATGCTATGATCTAAAAAAGAATAAACAAAATGATAGAAACTCTGGTTTTGTTGTTGTTGTCATTTTTGTTGTTGTTTTTATGKTTTTTTTTAACCACATAGAACATTGAGATTCTGGGTTTGCAGTGAGTAAATTTGATCATTCAACAGCACACAAAAATAGCATCAGGACACAGCAGAAAACAGCTCCCTGGAAATGCACAGTTTCCGAATGTTACCTTTTCTGTTTAACTCTGTTTTCTTCACTTATTTTAGAGTCTGTTAATTTAGAGAAACACAATACTCTTAAAACTTTTTGAATTACTGGTTTTTTTATGAAATACAAGCATTTTCCTCAASTTGAGTAATGTAATGAAAAGACAGCAACAAAACATCCAACCCCAAAAAAATTCCCGTCATTATGCTCAATAAGTGTTCACAACAATGTAAAACAACCTCTCTTCAAACTGGGTGAGTGCCAGCTCCTATAAGCTATTAACTCTGCAGCTTTAACAGAACAATATTAAACATGACAAGAACTCATCTGAGAGCACTAGCAAAAGAGAAGGGTCTGTCTGAGTTGTCTTCCTGTTGAACTTATAGTGCCTAAGCAAACAGAAAATGTCATTAACTTGCAGCTACGAGTGTACCAATTTATTGTTAGAGGAAATACTTTGAGACTGCTGTCACTTAGAGTATTAAAAAACTTGATAATCCCAAGTTAAGTTCTCACATGTATTTTGACGTCTGTTTTCTGGAAGAAAGCGCCAAACCTAAGTATTCCCTGTACCAAGAAGGATCTGCTTGAGATAAGTCTTATCTCTTTTGAGTTCAGTGCTCCCTGATTTCTCTGGAGGAAGGTTGGATGTAGCTTAAAAATAGCTTCCATGTTTTTATTGCAAACATTCATTATGTACGTGCAATTACTTGGATCAATACTGAAAATGAGATGTTGTCAGCTGTGAACCCACCTAGCTGAAAGTTTCCCCTGAATAAGAGTTCATGGAATTCTTCAGTCCTTCAATGTTGACCAGTATGACAGCAATGATGAAAACTGAACCTAAGGTTTGAAAATGTTTGCAGATCCCCAATTCTTTTAAGATCATCAGAGGAGTGTTGCTGAAGCCCCTTGCTACCTAAGTGGTTCAGATAAACCCAATTGCCCTTTCCTGAACAGGGCATGGGTTATGTGTTGAAATTCACTGGGTTGAAACCTGATGAAGGCTACCTAACCTGAAGGATACTGAACCCACAGAACAGCTTGGTCTGACCTTTAAATGAGACAATAAKATACAGCAAATTCAGCCACTTCCAGTGAGAAGATTTGTGTGGCAGCAGCACCATCTAAACTTGTTCTAGGCCGTTTTGCCTTTCTCCACCAGGACTTGGCAGTGATTTTAAACCAGGTCCATGTACATTCCAGCCCTGAGCCCATAATGAATGCCTCGGTGCACCAGACAGTACTATTCTGCAGTACAAATGGGTTATCCATATTTGCCTTCCTGCTAGTCTAAACCTTTAGCTCATCTAAAGGACATGGACCTGTTGGAGCGAGTCCAGAGGAGGGCCACGAAGATGATCAGAGGGCTGGAGCACCTCACTTATGAAGACAGGCTGAGACAGTTGCAGTTTCTCAGCCTGGAGAAGAGAAGGCTCTGGGGASACCTTATAGCAGCCTTCCAGTATCTGAAGGGGCCTACAGGAAAGCTGGAGAGGGACTTTTTACAAGGGCATGTAGTGATAGGACAAGGGGTAATGGCGTTAAACTGAAAGAAGGTAGATTTAGATTAGATATAAGGAAGAAATTCTTCACTATGAGGGTGGTGAGGCGCTGAAACTGGTTGCCCAGAGAAGTTGTGTATACCCCATTCCTGGAAGTGTTCAAGACCAGGTTGGACGGGGCTTTGAGCAACCTGGTCTAGTGGAAGGTACTCCTGCAGGGGGGTTGGAACTAGATGATCTTTAAGGTCCCTTTCAACCCAAGCAATTCTATGATTCTATGATCTACATGCCAGCTGAGCTGCCCACAGACTTGTTTATAAAGAAAGCAAACAAAACCAAAAGATGTTTAGGCTATTTGATTCTGGAATGGGAATGTAGTAATTTTGGAAGATGAAAGTACAAATCCAGGCATTATTTTAATGAACTAGTCTATTAGTGAGCCTCCTGATTAGCAAAAATAACCTTGTTTATGTGAATAACCAGTCCTCTAAATACATGTTTTGGCTTACTGGGCCACTTGAGGCACTTGGCGTATTACACTTTAAGTATGTTGTTTTGGACCAGTGACAATTCCTTCCGCAGCCCCAAAGAAAGAGGCACTTTTAGAGGAAACGTTGGCAAAGGACCAACTCCTACAAAGAAATGGCAATTTCTTGTCAAAGACACAGCACAGCTCTATTCTTATTTCCTGGTAAATGAAAGTGTTCTTGCTGTGACCTGTAAACATATTATGCACTCTTCAACTTTGTGGGTTGCAAGACTGACCCTTACTTGATAAAACTGCTTGATTATGGCAGTGTGACAGGAGCACAGTAGTGGTCTTCACGTTCCCATTGCCCCCATACACGTGCAGATGCTAGTAAGAGTAACTAGTCTGGGATTTATTCTACTGCAATGGCTATTTTCCCCCTTTTATTTTTCAACCTGTTTTCTTTTTCTTGTCTTACTTTTTAATAAAATTTCTGAGCTTTCTCACTGCATCATGCAATGAATTTTGCTTCTAGACAAGAACAAAGTGAGAAGGGAAGCAGAAAAAGGAACAGTAGATACTTCATGGTATTGCATGGTCTGTGTACATTGGTACTGTTTACAAACCTCTGTCAGGAGATACTCCTGTGCCCTACAGGTAGAGAGAAATGTTTTCCATTTAGCTTTGTGAATGTGAGTCAGAAGCTTTTTCATTTTTGACCCTCCATCTCTTAGTGCTGTTGCGAATGCCTTGAAAAGAATTCTTCCAGCCCTTGCCTGCGCCAGTCCATCTCCCTGGGATAATTCCCAGTTGCTCTGAATCAGGCTAAGCCTTTTGGTTTTGGTGCAGATCCACCATCTTCTCCCAGYGAGGGATATGTTCCATCAGTCTGAGGACAGCTTGCTTTAATTTAAATACGCTTTGCACTACAGTTTTTCCTGGTTTATCTTATGTACTCAAAAGGAATATAATTCTCTTACACAATAGCCTTTCATGTAATATAGGTGGTGTCAGATTAATTTATATCTTCTTGAAGGTTTTTTTCAACTGTGGCAATGAACCAAAAATTGAAAATAAACATCAGACTAAGTACAGCACAATCCTGCTGTATAAATGTGTTCTTTTAGCGAACAGGACATATGTGCACCAACAAGATGACCTTTTTCTGAAGTGACATTCAGAAGCCTACTGAATATAGAGAAGAACCATACATTAATATGGCAATTCCACTCAAATTAGGGTTTCTTGGTGCCTAAATTTGTTTCATATCTGGGTTGCATGGAAATAAGAATTTCTGTGAGATGTAATTTGAAAGGAAATATATGGTCTATCAAACAGCCATGGGATTTCCAGAGCAATGTAGGAAAAGGACTGTTGGTGAATGTCCACATTTTGTTGAAAAAGGTGTTTATTTTGTGTTGTGGTTTAACAAGTAAATTCTTGAAGAGAGGAAGGGTTTTGTGACCATATAAAACCGTGTGTATGCAGACAATCTTCCTCAAGGAGGAGAAATTAAAGTAGATAGTACATTAGCAAGTTGTAAAATGTAAGCGTAATTTTTATTAAATAAAAAATGAGAGCATTCTCTCACTTCTCTAAATCCTTCTTTTTTGTAAATCCTTAAAAGACTTTACAGATTAGAACAGTGTAAGCTGTCCTGGTTTTACAGGCCTTTGTTTTTTGTTTGTAAGTTTTTTTGTTTATTTATTTTTGTGTCTCTTTTTTGGCAGCCTCTCACAGCAAGTCAAAAAAAGAGCTGGAAATTGAACACAGATTTCTTAAATAAGGCCAGAAGTTACGGCTACATTAGTATGCAATTTATAAAAAATATTAATCTGTTCTAAACTTTTATGTTCTTATTTCCTGAAACACTGATTTAAAGCCATGATATTTGGTGTGAMTATTATTTGATAGGAATACTTGGATCATGATCCAAAATAGCAAGGGTTTCTTTCTGAGCTAGTGTTGCCTTGGAAATGCTCTTGTAAGTGTTCAACTACTCAGAAGACCTAGACATGTATTATGCCTTAAACGGACTTGACTCTCAAGAGGAGTAGCCAGTGTATCTCCAGRAACAGACGTAAGTAATGTTTCCATACAGTATTTGTGATCCAGGCTTTGTCTGTGATGCAAAACTTGCTCCTCAGAGTTCACATAAGAATTTGAAGAATTTCAAAGAGCAGAAATGCACCAGCCATAATGTATTTCAAACTCAAAAAAAACTTTTCTGAAAAAACACAGAATGTACTAAAAAGGAAAATCCTACACATGTAATAGGAAAAGGCACCTGATTCAACAGGTAGTATTTAAATTTTCTGCTTTCAAGCATATCTTGGGGGGAATTTAGCATCCTTCCAACCACATGAGTAAAAATTTGTGAAAGCATGAAAGGACTGTCAGGACGTCTACAGTTTGCTTGGTATCCCACATCACTGGCTGAATTTAGAAGTACCACTTATGGGGGTGTTTATTATGCATATATAGAAGTATATGCATTTTTTATTCCACGTATGCAGAAGTAAACTTAGAGGTCATAACCATGTGAGATCTTTTTATTTAAAAAAAAAAAAAAGTTTGTAAAGTGTCCATATAAGGAGTGACATTCTGTCCATTATAATTTTATCTTTGTTTTTAAGATATTTATTAAAAATGTTTAAGATATTTTTAGAAGTCAGTTCTTATGCCTTGGCATCTTCGTGCAGACTGCCACAGAAATCAGCAGCGACCAGTCTGTAAGGAGAGATACTGACAGACTWACACTGTTTGTGTGGTATATTGCCCAGTAGGTATGAACAGAAAATGTCTCTTCCTGCTGAGCTGTGTTATGAAGTATTGGTGGCTGGTGAGTCCAAGGAATAGCCTAAAGACCTAATCTTAAACTGTACCTAAACTGAAAGCTTTACCAGGTTTCAGAGTTATTCTGAGCTATCCTCACACCACTGTAGAGGCGTATAGTGATATAAGCACCATCACTCTAGATTTTGGCCCAGAGATTTGGGTGATATGTATTTTATATGCTATATTATTTACTGGTTTTTCTCTCTATGATGTGAAAAAGMAAATAAAGTAGACTTTCAGGATTCTGCTTAATGGATCTAGTTTGGAATAGTACAGGACTTTGTTTTCTGTAGGTACTAAATTCTGCTGTAATTTTCAGGCCAACTTGGTTTTGTTTTTTTATTTGCTTGTTCTTCCTCTGAGTTTTTATTTGTGAAAAGCAACAAAATATAGCTTCTGATGCAAACTCCATTTCCACAGTGATGGAGCAACTGTCCTTGCTTCTTAATATTAGGACAACGAGACATGATGCAAGATGACAATTTTAAGACATATGTATAGACATTTTATTTTKCTGCCTCCAGCCTGGCTCTGAAAATCTACAGCATGTGTTGTCAGGCCTGGTGATTTAACAGTTCTGACATCCCTGCTCTTAAGCAAATTCATCACGATAGCAATACTCAGTCAAGCCAAAGGTATGATTGGCTCAACATATCTCAGTGCTTAAGCGTTTTTTTCATTTAAGAAGAGGGATGTTTAGAATGAAAATTCTTTATGTGTGCATATGCACATGTGTGTGCATGTATGAGAAAGAGAGAAAGAAGGTGAACTGTGGAAGTATATCGAATGGAGTAAATGCATTGTTTATGCATATCACATATCGTCCCTTTAAATTGCAAATCCTGAAATCAGAGACCTGGGTGGGATTAAGCTGGAAAAAGAACAGATGGGACTGTTGATGTGACTGCCAGAGGCTTGGGCAGAAGGCAATGAAAAATAATTCTATTTTTCCCCTAAATTGAGAAAGCTAAACTGGTGATCAGTGGTAGATTTTGGGCAGATGGGATGACTTGGAGAAAATGGTTGGCAGACTTAGTCACAAGATAATGAGAGTAAGACAGTGATTTTTCAGGGTGCATCAGTGGATCTTGAACTTCAAACCATGTAGCCGTGCATGTTTTTACAAAGACAATAGTACACGGAGGAGAATCTTTTCTCATAAAATGTGAGAATCATTTCAGTTCTATTTATCACATAGCACATGTAATGCCCTGAATACACTGCAGCAAATATGTATGTTTGAATCCAAAATTGCAAATGTTTTTGTATGTATGTCAGTCTGAATATTTCTACTACTATTAATGGTTTAATAAACTAATGTTTTTTCCTTTCCCTCACTCCATTTTGCACTTTAAATCTTTTCCCAGCCCTTCCACTTCACCCAGGTGCTCGCTCTCTCCTTTTCTTTGCTATGAAATATCCGCTGTTAATTTGTAAACACTTGAATATGGCCAATATCTTATTGTGTTGGGAAAGAAGCAGAAAAGTGAAGTCAAAATGCTAAACAAAAAATACTAGCATCTACTACAATAAAAATAGCAAATGTTGTAGTGCTGCTGCACTGACATTTTACCATCCATCCTGAAAAATACATCACTAACTTAAGTGTGATGGGCTAAAATAAATCTAAAAGAATGGGTACTCTATTGAGGATTTTTCCAGAACTTTCTATTCTTTCCTTGTCATATGTTCAGATTAAAGACCGTTGTAGAGATTATTTATTTTTCTTTATTTTAATATCTCTTATTAGATCGAATGTATATTTTATAAACAAGGAAAAAGGGTTCAATTTATAGCACATATGGAAGGATTATTTAAATATGAAAGACTGAAAGGATTATTAAATCTCAGCTGTTCAAATTTCATTATTTGTTTTGCAGGGAATCTGTGGCATGTTGAAAAATGACAGCAACATAAATGTTGGAGTTGTAATATAACTCAAGGTACAATCGGTACAGTTTGTCGTGTTTGAATGTCACCATACCTTTAAATATTGGCAAAAGGCCCCAGTAGATAGACTAAAGTGCCACTGAAAAGTGATTTTTTCCCCACTGTTTTTTCCATAGTCTGTAGCAATTCTATCAGTCAGATCTAATTGACTTTTGCAAAGAAATCTTAGTATTCCTAAAGGAGTACCTTTCAGACCTGCTCTGCAGCATTTGAAAGACAAGTTGACATCTTTTAACCAATGAATGGAATAGCCTTTCATCTAAATAATGTTAAAATTTTGAAGTACTTATTGGAAAAAGTAATTATGGGAYCAGATTGCCTCACCTATAAAATGGAGCTCACTAAGAAGGACTGTAGGATCAGGGAAGCTCTGAATCTCACTTGTTAAGTGCTCCCAGCTGTGCAGGACAACAGAAGAAGATTCAGAGGCTTCGGAGTGGGACTTGGGCAATATTTCATTGTGAAATGATACTGGTCAGCTGGTGGGGTATATGCTGTAGTACACGCTACTGGTATACACATCTGTACAGGCAATTTCTTTTATCCATTATACCATCCTGCTGGTCTTCATCTTTTAATTGCAGGTCTCCTTCCAAAGTCAAATCCAGAATTTGAATACTCTCATTAACCCAGCAACAGCCACAGGCTTAGTTGTAACTACATCATCCTGCATGTTACTACCTAAGCCCAAGAAGATTTAAWTAAGAGTAATGTCACATAAGCTGGATGTAATGTACATTTCAGCATCCATTTTCTGTGTTAACTCTAGGAATGCAAGGAATGTGGAAAAACAGTCACTAGCATAATCACATATGATTTCCCTGTCAACGTAAGAGTGTGGCAGCGATAAGTAGCTGGCTACAAGCTGACATCCTTGAGTAGCCAGCTGAGACATCACCTACTATGTTTCAGGTTCTGTACAAATGTTGTTTACACCAGAGAACTTTGTAGGACTTGTTTAATACTGGCAATGCTGGAGTTCAATGACAAAACTTTGTCAGCTGGTGTGACAGTTTAATGAAGATAAAGAGGACTTTAAAAGCTTGTACTACAAAGGAACATCCTATTTGGGGAAAATAATGAATGAATACCTTGCTAGGCTAGGAAACAGAGAAAAGATGAATGACTTCTCACTGATGCAGGATGTCACAATGGCATTTTGGCCAAACTGTCTTTGAAGGATGTCCTCATAAAACAAACTTTTTATTCTGATGTTCAGAGCAACAGAAAACCTCTGGAACAGTGGCAAGAAGCTTGAAATTTGGAGTCTAAAGATAGGAGATTTAAATCCATAAAAATATATCTAAATAATAAGTGACTTGATAATCTGTATTTTTCAGCAGAAGTAGTCATCAGAGGTCCCGTTTATGTCAGACTTTGTGGGAAAGAAGGCAAAAGGTAGCCAAGAAAATCAACCATATATGTATATTTAGTTAATGAGAAGAAAACAAAGGATTTTAGCATACTGATATCCTTTTGCAGTAGTGAGGTGGGTACTTTTCTTATCATTCATTTTCACACAATCTGAGCCATATATGCTGTTCCTTCATGTCATACCATATGTGTAGTGCAGCTTCACTCTCTGAAACTCCAAGTTTCTTTTTCTTTCTCTCTCTGAATTTCTGCAAAATAAGTGACCTGGAAAATTGTTCTATACCTTTATCATTAACGAACACCTCTCACCATTTCACTCTCTGACAGAGACCTGGGCGTTATCTTCACATTGTGCATTAGCGCATTTCTCACTTCCAATGGCAGCTCCTGGGACTGTCAGGACAAATACTGTGCTTCACTGTTGAGTTCRGGCACTACTTCTGTGCATCTTTACTGCGCCAGCCAGCCACGTTTGAGCCGGCATCCTGGCAAGTGTCTTAAAGGTCTGTAAGAGTTGACAGAAGGATGTAGGGTTGGGATTACCTGATTGCCTGCTATCTTAATATTCATTCATTGTTCTGGATAATTTAAGACTGGCCTTTCTGTACTCTATACACATTAATGAGAAATATAGTGTAACCTTGGATCCCAAATCTTTTTCCCACTGTAAGTCTGAGTAAAAGAATAATTTCCTTTCTTCAACCATGAAACACAGTTTGGAAGCCACACAAGTGAGCTAAACCTATTACAAGACCACAATAAGTAGAAATTGCCTTCACATTATGTTTTAGATAAATATTTATGTGCTCTTCAGAGGTATGTTCCCTCAAATTTCTACCACATTCCCTTACGAAAARCTCACCAGGAAAACAATGAGRTATTAACAGAATCACCTACCATGGSGTTTCCTGAAACTCATACTTCAAKTTTGAGAGGCAYGTTGCTTGTGAGCCTTGGAGACGTTTAACAATGCTGGTCTTTGGTCAAATGGAATTGAGTTCTCTGCATAACACTTTATATGAAACTATTCATAGAACATCTAACAGTTCTTCTACAGTAATAAATTGCTTATATTTATACCTATTGTTTTTTTATTAGACCTTACATTTATTTAGACATTTTGAAAGAGTAATAAGTAACACCTGATAATAAAATGAATGAGAGAGATCCCAAGCCACAGACAAAATGAGGCCTATAGCATCTGCGATGCTCCCAATGCCACATMATTTTTATGTGGAGCATTTTCATGTAAATATATGCATCATATTGTTACTATACCTGTGTCATCATCTTATTAYGCAAGTCTCAGAGAAACAAATAATGCAAGAGTCCTATTCATCATGAATGGACTTCGTTCACAAAAAAATAATACACAGTAAAAAGACATATGATGGTAGCTACTGCAARAACAGCGTACTGAACAAAGCTTTTATCACACTCAACCCACCTGTAACTACATTASTCTTCAGTGACGCTCTTCATAACACTGTAATTCCCAGACCAAAATGTACTTATAATAAAGGGACATCATCAATTTAGGAATGGMATTCCACATTCAATAATTTACCTGCTACTGAGGTAAACCCATCTAACTTGCAGTGAACATCACATACATTATGCTTTCATCATGATGCTGTGATGCTGAAAAGAAGAGCACCTTCAGCCATATTATACATTTTGCCTCTTGTTCTTACTCAGCTTATCATTAAGAAAATGTAGCTAATTTTTTTGCTTGGGATCATTTCTAAGGTCAATCATTCAACCCTTCTTCCGGTGATGGAATGTCTTGAGTTGTGTGTGTGTTAGCCATAGCGAAGAAAATATCAAGTACAGGTTCCATTACGCTTGCACTTTGAGAATGGGATTGGAATTCTTCCTTATAATTTTGCTAAACTAGAATTGACATGAGCTTTAAGAGAGGTCACAGAGATCTGTTCACACTTTATGAAAAAAAGAAAAAAAAYCTTGATTTTTTTTTTCAGGTGCCTTTGTATATTTTTATTCTTTTTATCAGTTCGGATTGTGCCACATTGTCCCAGTCACATATAAGGACAGCATTRGACTCAGTTGTTTATAAACACACAACAGAGGCTTGTTGTCCAGTCTGTTTCCAGTATAARCCCAGAATACATTGGATACATTTTCCAACATGTCTGTACTCAGTAGCCCTTATTCCATGAGATGAAACCACTAAATTTTTTTCATGAGGAAGGAAATTCCTGAGTTTTCCTGTAACGCTGTCCTGGTKTMAGCTGGGATAGAGTTACTTTTCTTCCTAGTAGCTGGTATAGTGCTGTGTTTTGGATTTAGTAGGAGAATGTTGATAACACACTGATGTTTTAGTTGTTGCTAAGCAGTGCTTACACTAGTCAAGGACTTTTCAGCATCCCATGCCCTGCCAGCGAGAAGGTGGGAGGGGGCACAGTCAGGACAGCTGACCCAAACTGCCCAAAGGGATATTCCATACCATATGACATCATGCTCAGTATTTAAACTGGAGGTAGTTGRCTGGGGAGCCACAGCYGCTGCTTGGGAACTGGCTGGGCATCGGTCAGTGGGTGGTGAGCAATTGCATTGTACATAACTTATTTTGTATATTCTATTATTATTATTATTATTATTATTGTTTTCCCTTCATTTTTGGTCCTATTAAACTGTCTTTATCTCAACCCACAAATTTTATTTTTTCTTTTCCGCCCGATTCTCTCCTYCATCCCACTGGGGGGCAGGRGGAGTGAGCGAGTGGCTGTGTGGTGCTTAGTTGCCGGCTGGGGTTAAACCACAACAAAYGGTTATTTTCATTTTTAATACACATGACTCTCGAGTAACAGTTTGTGGAGCGAAAAGCGCAAAGTGACAGGATCTACTACTTTCATTTCATCCTGCTCAGTATTTATGTTCAGTCCTCTGATAATTGCTTTCTTGCTCCCATCTTTCCAGGCAAATTGACAAGCTCTCTGCWATGTTTTGTTGTTGATTTTTTGATTATTTTTTTTTTAGCTATATAAAAACTACCATTAAAGGAACTCACAAGTTGGATTCATGTCACCTAACTTTTGCCAGATTAGAGTTTTGTCCATGCTAGCTACTTTGCCAGGCTCCCTCACTAGCCAGTGGATGAAAATAGGTGACTTTGGGACATGAATCCTCATAACCTAAAATGGATTTCTGAAGGTACATTTCCCTTTATTGCATGAAGGTTTTTGATGAATGGTTTAGACCAGACACTAATTTTTAGCTGTCTGCAGGTGAGTGGAATAAATCCCACTTTGTAAGCTTAATTGAGGTTGCAGAAAATGCAAGCACTGAAGTATATAAGATCTTAAATAGCATTGCTAATGTACTCTGTTGATCCGAGTCATGCTACCCTGACCACAACTAATGACACAATGCTGACTTGTCCTTCCATCACCTAAATGAGTTATAGATGAATGTGTTAACYTGTATTTCTGAGAAACTGCTTCATACTATTCATGTACAAATTTTATTAACTTCTGAAGACAAAATCTGGGCTGAATCTTATGGTTCTGTTTTACACATGTAAACTTTTTGGTCTTACAACATCAATTAAAAAATCACTGAGCTCTAAATACTGCTAAATTAATCAGAACATAAAATTGAATAAATATTGGCTCGTGAAGAGACAGATGCTGCTTTGCCAGATAATGTCCTTCATGAAGAGATGAATTAATGCATGTTTCTTCCTTCCAAAATTATTCTTATGCTCTTTATCTTTCTTGCAGGTACCATTAATTTTAATTAAGAGAATTGTAAGGGCAAAAAGCAAGATGAAGGCCACAATGGTAATGCTCTATCACTGTCTTCCAAGCCAATGTATARACTCAGTTGGGTATATCCATTGGCCAAAAGAAATGATCAATATTTTTGGTCAGATATGTTTTTTATTTGCAGAGAAAAATAATTCAGAATATACTGATAGCTAATGGAATGCAGCTGGTCTAGAGCCAGCCTTTGCATTTTAGCAGGAACTACCACTCAGAAGCTTGAAGCAGAACAGATTTATCAAAGTCCACACCTAATGACAGGATAGAATTTGGATTCATAGTCTCTGTCTCAATCTGCTCAGTGCTTGTCAAAGATATGCCAAGAGAATGACTGGGAATCATTAACTGGTTTTCTGTTCAAAAAGTACAATAGATTATACTGTAGTTATTACTGATTTTGAAAATCTTGTCTGGAATTGAATAACATCCTTAAAAAAAGACGGAAAAAAAAGACCAACCACAGCATATTCTGGGAAGAACTTCTTAGCATAAAATGAGACACTCAGCCAAAAAAAAAGTTTGCAAAGAGATGGATGTATTTTACAGATTAGCTCAGATCCTCAGCTGCAAAGCACCCTGAAGTCAGCAGAACTGTAGCCATTTGTCCCGGTTTGTGCATCTGATCCAATCTTCCCTTGGAGAGCACGGGGAGAGTGCAGACACTGGTGATGAGATCAGCAGCAGTTTCGTACATCTAAGCGGCACGCCAGTGGAGCCTCCCAGAAAGTTGCATGAGCACARTTAACAGATTGGGCTTGAAAAATCACACTGTTTCTGTGATAAGTGCCCCTTCGCAGGGTGCAAGCTGTTCCACATCTCCGAACCGTTTTGCTGCTTTTTTCTTTGCAGAGGGAGAATCCTCCACAGTACGTGACTTAGTGGCAAACTGCCGCTGCCAAATGCACGCAGCTATTTAATGTCTCACTGCTGAGATTTGGGATTTCTTGATGTTCATCTCAAATGTAAAATATACCTGAATCATAATCTCTGAGAGGTTAAAGATTTCAGCAGGGGAAAAAATGGTATTTTGTCATCCTGTCATCTGAAATTGTTTTATGTTTCACAMTACAAAGTAAAAATATAAAGGGATCATCACCTAGGTGATAAACTGCCAGTTTCCAGACAAACATTTTAACTGATTTACACCTGTTTTCCTCTAGGAAAAGCTACATTTTACGTGATGTGTTTCTTCCTCAACTGATAAATGACAATGGTGCAAGTATCTTCATCTCGGTGTGAACTGACCGAGATTGTAGAAGACCAAGTTTTTACATTACTTTGTGACCAAACAACTTCTAGAAGCATTAAACTGCTTAAAATCTAGTCCCAAAACTTTTACAAGATTCAGCTGGTGGCAGGGTAATGTCCTTAATTATATATTTTAAATAAATGAATAATTATGGCATTAAACGTCAGGAAAAGATATAGAACATTTTCATTGTAGCATATCAATATTTAATTTCATGTGAAATAAGAGTCAGAAAACATAGTTCAGTCACCTTTTTTCATTTCACAGTCTTATCATTCCTGTGAACATCTCCAAGAGCTTTCCAAAATGTAAAACTGAAAGAAAGGGAGTTAAAACAAGTCTACATGTAGGTTTTCAATAAATTTCTTTAACTTATACATCTTAGGTACACAATGATGGAAACATACATTTGAGTTTGAAGGTAATTTTGTAAACCATGATCAATTTCTCCTCAATGAAGAGTGGTGCTTCTGGAAAGCACTAGAAGATTCTTTTTCCAATATGTCAGGACACTGAAAGCGAAAATGAAGGATCAAAAGTAAAACATCTGCAGATACACAGCACTATGTTCCCTGTAACTCTCTTAAAGCTCCCCTTTCCATGATGAGTACCAAAAACACTGGGAATGCTTAAGATGCCAATGCTTTCCTCTGTATTGCATCATGATTTATGTGTACTCTCCATTTTTCTGCATCTTTTTGTAAGTTTTGGTGGAAATGTCTTATTAAGCAGATGGTCCAGAACTAGAGTACTGAGTATTATGATAACGGGAATAAATAAACATGATGATCACACATGATGTGATCACATATATGTTTCAAGATATTATATACACATTATGAGAAATTATCTTCATCCATAAGCATTTAGCATCACTAAGCATGAATCAAATGTAGAATAATTAAGCCAGTGTACTGCGGACTGAAACGGAAGTGTACCAGGCAGACTCTTAGACCATTTGATTTAGCAGAGTTACATGACCTGAGTGCAGTTATATCAGACTATGTATTGCACAAAGCAAAGATCAGGTTAGAAAAACTAGTCTTTCAGAGTTACCTAGCTCATATAGTAAGTGTGAAAGACTTAAAAACTGGAGTGTATTCTTATAACAACTTCTTCTTAACTTTATTGTTCCCAGACAAAAGCTACTTAAAGATGGAGATTAAGTACTCTTAATATATATCAATAATATAAGAGAAAGTGTGGCAAAACATTATAGTGGTGGTGTAATGATTTTCAGCTTGAAATATTATATGTCTAGGGAATTCAGTTAATATATTAGAGTACATGACRCCCAGTCAGTGTGAATACTTTTTATCTCCGTAGTAGAGGCATTTTTTTTTTTTTTAAATGGCAATTTAAGGGATTTGATCCTAAATTGGATTTTACTAGTTTTAAGGAAACAGTCACTTTTTAAAAAAATGTTTTTTTCCAGTCAGCATCAGAACAGGGAAGATTTTAAGGAACTAAAGGTGTATTTTGCTGTGGGTTACATTAGGTTCATCTGAACTAATTCAAGCATCTTGCCTAGGGATTATCTGTGTTGGGAACACCCCATTTGTGTAGCTGTGTAAATTCCTAGGGAAATCTTAATAGAACTGAAATGAGTAGTCAGGGAACAATCATACCAGAATTCAGATTGAAAAAAATCAGTTTTTCAGCTTGCTTACTCATTGRGATAAAGAACCGGAGATTTCATTTTAAGGCATTTGAGAGCTGTTGCATGTCTACTTGAGCATCCTCAGGCTACTGAGTTACAGGGATGTGTTTTCCTAATGAATTTCAGCAAGACAACGTTTAAATGCTTGTTACTACTTCAATATTCCTCAGGGACGGGAATTTGATAGCTGGGGGGTGGGTGATGAAACTGTATGTAACATTTAGGTTTTGTTATTGGTAGTATATGACTTGTCCCACTATGTAGCTAATCAGCAAATGTAGCTCCTCTGAAATGAAAGCTTGCAAGATTGGGGCTAGCTGTGGAATGCTAAACATGGAATGCTAAACATTTTTGCCTTTTTGTCTGTAACCTGTAGATAATACTAATACTAATACTAAAATAATGATTCATTATTRTTATTTTAAGGTCTAGTTCAATGTGACATGATTTTGTTATATTACCAAAAAAATATACTCTGTATAGTCTTCTACTGCTGGAAGGGGAAAAAAGTTTAGAAGACAGAGTTTTCAATGACTTTTTCCTTTTTATACAACAAAATCAATACTTATTTCATCTTTCCATTGTATGGCAAAATTAAGTTAAAACTGCAGCATTAATATATAAAAATGATGACAATCATAAGAGAGCCTTTGAAAATCACAGAAACACTTTTCTGATTAAAGGTGTTTCTTCTTTTGAGACACAGCAATACAACACATTAACTTTTTTACACAGAGAAAYGAAAGAAGCACTTATATAAAAATATGTGTACAGTTATCATTTTCTTCTCTTGACCAAAAAGACAGAAATCATTCACCTTATCAAGACAACACTTACTTTTTTAAAGGGGGGAACTGTCCTCTGCAATGCTATGTGGACACACAGACAAGGTCTTTTCATCTTCCTCATGGGTTTAAGGAGCACTAGGGATTAAGCTCTTCTTGAGCTTAGTCTGTGCACTTGAGCCTCTGCTCACATACGCGCGTCAGGGAAGTTTCAGGATCTGTTTTCTCCCTCCTCAAGGGCTCTATCTCTCATGTCATTGACATTGCTCAGGGATGACACCGGGCAAATATTTTTGCTATATGTGGTCCTTCCTAGAAGGGCCTTAAGGTTGCATGTCTCAAAGGCAGCTGAGGTATATGATGACATGTATTGGTCTCCCCTTCAACAACACCACAGTTGCTGTCATCTTTCACCAGGGTTACAAAGCTGGAATCTGCTTCCTGATTCACACTTATGAGGGGACAGTGTGGAAATATACGTTTTACTACCCATGTTCATGATGCCTTGTTAGGTTTCATTGCATTGCGCTCACATTAAAGAAAATATTTGAAATTAATGTTGAATAAAATATGGTAAGGTGGCCTCTCTGATAGACTAAAGGTTTGGTCCTGGTGTCAGGGAAGGCGATGAGATATTGGTCAGTAATTTCAGCTGGTCATTTGTGGATTTTGTGGATTGATCCTTCTTAATCAATGCTTTCCTCATCAAAGACTTCTGTTAAAGATAGAGGAGATTTGCTCTACCAACACACTAGTCAATGTCCCTTACTGTTGAAGAATTAATATATCTTTAACTACTTTGAGGTTGCAAGGGCATAAAAGTCTGAATTTGTCTCCTCTAATGCTGATCTCATGTTGAACAAGAGTATTACAACTAACTGCTGATCAGGAATGTGAAGAAAATATCCAGTTCAACAACAATGTACAGACGTAAATAAAATTATTGTGCTATGTTACCAACCATAAGATTATAACCAGAAGTCTTAACCCTTGAAGCAGAAGCATCATTCTTTTGTTTAGATAAACAGAAGCTTCACACAAAATGCAGAGTAGTAAAGATATTGCCTGTAAAGCATATTTGGTCAACCTTATGAATTTGCAAACTTCATTTCTTTACATGCACTTGGAAAAGTTGATTGTAAGCAATCTCATAGACATTAAAAATGTCTTAGCAAAAGAGGAAAATCACCATCTATTTGTGTCTATATTCTTTCAACAGCATTTTTAAGTGCTCTCTCATTCCTAACTTGATCTAGCAAAACAAGAGGAAAACATATGAAACATATTGTAACCTCGACTATTTTGTTTACTYGGTGCATTTTTGTAAAGGTTTGCTTTCACAAAATGAATAACTGATTCAGAAGTTCTCCAGAAAGAAGAAACTTGTTCATATATACTCTACAAATAGGCTGGTGTCTTGAAGATTTTTCTATCTATATCTCTGTCTTAGATGAAGAAGAAAATTTCCTATTCATAAATCCCTCTGATGTTGATCCTTCTCTAGAGGAGAAATTTCAGGCTGGTCTGGATTTTGGGATTCGAGATGCCTGTTGCGGGATAGGCCATATTAAGAGAGATGTTCTTTTACATCTCATGAACACAGTTGGGCAGAGACTGATCACATCTTACCAGTACAACTTCAGTTAAATTTTCTTCTTCGTGAACACACTAAATACCTAATTTTTGTCAGAAAATTTCTACAGAGAATCAAAGCTTTTTAATCATACTATGACCCACATGCAAATTCTCTGAAAGAGCAGTTCTTAGTAATAAGACAAATACAGTACAGAAGTAGTATACCTTCAAATGGCACATCTTACTCTATTGACATTAGTTGATGATTTTTAGGGCATTTCATTGTCTAGAAGCAGAGAAAATTTTCAATTTTATGTAGAAACTTGTTCGTCTAAGTACACTGGATTTTTATGAGATAGTACAGATTTGTTGCAATTAAACCTAAGAGCTTGAGTGAACTCTTTAATGGCGGGATTCATCTTTCCTAAGTTTGTGTCCAACTAAGTTGGTTTCCAGACTTCTATAATCACTTTCTGAAGTCATTTACCTTGTCTATTYAGCACCAATTAGGCCAGGTGCCCAATTCTTCAGATAGCTACAGGTARGCAAGACAAGTCTCAATTAAAAAAAAAAATAATCACATATCATGAAACTGATTGTAAATTAGGTAAAAAAATGGAATCTTTTTTCTTCAGAGTTTTTTCCTTACCCTGTTCTTTCTCTCCTGGATGGGGGAAGTATTGGCTGAAGAACTCAGAGAAAAGAGAGCTGTTTTTCTGTGTGAAACTCCTATCTGTTCTTCTTTTGTCTTTTTTTTTAAATTAAAATCTTTTGATGAAAAACAGCATGAATCTAGAATATTTACAACTGTCTTAAAATTTCCTATTTGAAAACCASTGAAGTACATAATCATCTTTGGCAGCATTTGTTGAACAAATGACAATAAGCTGCATAAGATGTCCATATTCTATCTTTGTTTTAACTATAATTCAATGATACATGAAGCCATTTCATTATTTTCACCTTAACACTTATGTGATACAGCAATATTGTATCAATATATAAGCATCAACAAGGGTGTACCATCATTTGATTGGCAGTAGTCTTAAAGAACATTTGTAAAATTTACTGTGGGTAACAAGTTAAGACAATATTGACTGTCATTATAGATTGATGTGGATAAATATGGTAAACTAATTTAAAAATTAAGAAATATAATTTCTCTTTTTTTGGCAACACATTTCTTGCCATCTAATAGCACATACATTACAAAGAGATGAATTAATCAAATTTTACATTCTTCAGTTCTCCCAAAAATATGTGGAGCAGCAATTTTGATTAGAAGTGCTTTGATTTGTAAAACACATCAAACAYTTACAAATAAAAATGGAAGATTTACTATTGCCAATTATGTCACTAATAGTTTCTCCTTTACCCTTATTAATCTTGYTATACATGCCTCTAGCACATGTAATCATGCATTTCTCTTGCATTTTTTAAAGAAACTTCAGAAAATGTTACAATTCTATAATTACTGGGGATTTTAATTGTGTGTTGCAGAAAAATCTGGATAAATTGCAAAGCACTGACACTCCAATACTTTAAACCAGGAAAGTGCTGAAACATTTTATAACAGCAGATTGAAGTTAAATCAGCTATTGAAGTGGAGTTAAAATGCTGTCAAAAGGAAGCAAATATTTTTTGCTGACATCCACTATACTTATTTAAGAACTGATTATTTTCTAGCATCTCAAACTTTGAAATTAAGCATCTGACTTTTCCAATKAATCAATTTCTTGGTTCATGCATTAATATGACACTAGATTAAGCACTTCCAACACAATTTTAGAAGAAGAAATGAATTTCATGTGGGGAGATGTGCATTCAGGTTTCTCCCATTTTTGCCTGTTCTCCTGATGGAGTAAAGATCTCYTTACAAAGTTGGAAATGTTTGGAAGAATTTTAAGAGTATTATTTCTTTTGTGCTATATTAGGTCCCTTGCCCAGAGATGGACAACTCTCATGTTTCAAGTCCAYGTCTTGTACTGAAGCTGTGTCTGCTGACCTATAGCTTTGATGTTTTGGCCTGAGGGCTGTGAGAAAAAATAAATCCCATGATAAGAGCCAATATGAAGTGGTAGAGGCTGTTGAGATCAACTTGATGGATTTTTTCGGGAACTCACTGAAAAATACTCCCAGGGCTAGTCTGCAGCARACTGAGCTGTTTTGCTTTGCTAACTATGAACTGCTCCCAGGGTAGGACGAGGAAGGCAAGATACCTCTATCTTAGCACAACTCCAACTCAGTACAAGTTTGCTAATCATTTTACCTAAGTTTAGGGGAGTGCTTTCTTCTCTTCCTAAGATAGACACTTTCATTTGGTTGGCTGGATTAATCTCTATTGCTTATAATGGGAGTGTAAGCACATATACTTTAAATGTCTAAAGTAAGATAAAATCAATCACACTCTAGATACCTGTGATGTAGACATCTACAGCAGGGCTAGTTTCTTGGTATTCCTTTATAGTCAATGGAGASAATAGGCACTTTTATGTGCAATTCATTTGATCTATTTTAGACAYGTACTTTAGGATGAGATGAATTGCACACTAGAAACTCTCATTTCTCTCTATTGAATTTAAAGGGAGTCTAGGGTGACTAGTTCAGGTGCAGACATCTGCATTTACATTTAATTAAATGAATCCCTCTGCAGTATGTCTGATGCTTCCAAGAAATGTTGGGTGGACATAAACCCATGCTTGTAGCATTTTTATAACAAGGAATATTAGATTTGCTATGTGTATGCAGACAATCTGTTTATCCATCAGCCCAGAGTTTCTTGCAACTGTTATTTTTACTCTACTTGTTTAATGGAGAATTCACACATATTTCTGCACAGTAAACCAAAAAGTAGAAATATGGCAGTTTGAAGCTGAAAGAACAATTGCTTAATTGCATATTTTATTCCCTATACATCTTAACTTATTCTCTAATTCTAAGTGATAATAAATTGTCATGGATTGCATCAGCAATATGAAATTCCTGCCAGTGCTACATGGGATGAACCTTGCTGGTCAGCTGTTGGTGGAAAGGAAAGGGAAATTAWGAGAAAGTGTAATTTTGCTTGTGCCTCCTTCTCTTTCTTCAGCTTCTCTTTGGGTGCAGCAACATTCCCAYCTACCTGCTAGAAATTACATTGTGTGCTTTGAATATATCTGTCTTGCAATCAAAAAAATCTAATTTCAAAACTGAGCAACACACCTCAGTGGTCATTACCTTACTTCTTTGGGTTACCAAAAGCAGTGAATTTGTARCAGCATGAATTTCACCCATGGCCAGGTCTGTCAGCACACAGCTAAGACCTGCTGTACACCCTGCTGAGAAGCTCACACTGGTGTAAGTGCRTAATTATTGCCCATGTATGTTTACCATACATTCAAATTCAGTATAGTCAGGTGCTTAAATGGAACCTCTTTTGTTTTATTTTGGGACCTCAAAGCTTCTAAGTGGTGTAAATATCTGTAAGTACTGATGCGAATTAAGACTGAAGTATTTGGAAATCAGAAAGGGGAATATGAATCAATCATCTCAGGAACTTCTTTGATAGCCTCAGAGCTTTAGGTTTGAAACAAGTCCATGTTCAGAAAGCAAAGAGAAGGTTGTTTGTGAGAAAGAAGGGAAACTGTCCTGGAAAGTGAAGAAAGCTGAAGGATATTCTCACCATAAAACTGACAACTCAGAAAAGAAATTAGTCCTATCCCTGAAGAAGCTTAGCGGTTCGGAAGTTGTTTGGGTTTTTTGTTTCTGTGACTACYGTACCCCTAGATGCAGACTGGTAGAACTGGATAATGCATTTTCTAATAATTAATGAATATTAGTTAGGACAAATTTAATTTTTTTCAACAGCTGCTACACCTCTGATTAGAGAAAAGAGCTGCTTATAACTAGTTATATGCTTTCAGTCAGGATTTGGCAAGGGTATCTTATATAAAGATTTTTCTTTAAAAGTTTTATTAATACAAAAATATTTTGAAACATAATTTACCTGGACTTGTGCAAAGCATTTGACACTGTCCCACATGACACCCTTGTCTCTAAATTGGAGAGACATGGATTTGACGGATTCCTTGTATAAGGAATTTGCTGCATGGTCGCACTCAAAGAGTTGCGGTCAAGGGCTTGATGTCCAAGTGGAGACCAGTGACAAGTGCCATTCCTCAGGGGTCCATATTGGGACCGGCGCTGTTTAACATCTTTATTGTTGACATGGACAGTGGGATTGAGTGCACCCTCAACAAGTCTGCTGACAACACCAGGCTGTGTGGTGYGGTTGACATGCTGGAGGGAAGGGATGCCATCCAGAGGGACCTTGACAGGCTTGAGAGGTGGGCCCATTCAAACCTCATGAAGGCCAAGTGAAAGTTCCTGCACCTGGGTTGGGGCAATCCCAAGCACAAATACAGGCTGTGGGGAGAATGGATTGAGAGCAGCCCTGAGAAGAAGGACTTAGGGGTTGACGAGAAACTCAGCATGACCTAGCAATGTACACTTGCAGCCCAGAAAGCCAACCATACTCTGGGCTGCATCAAAAGAAGCGTGACCAGCAGATCGAGGGAGGTGATTCTCCCCCTCTACTTTGCCCTCGTGAGACCCCACCTGCAGTACTGCATCCAGCTCTGGGGCCCCCAAAATAAGAAGGACAYGGAACTGTTGGAGCGAGTCCAGAGGAGGGCCACAARGATGATCAGAGGGATGGAGCACCTGTCTTATGAAGACAGGCTGAGACAGTTGCAGTTGTTCAGCCTGGAGAAGAGAAGGCTCCGAGGAGACCTGATTGCATCCTTCCAGTACCTGAAGGGGCCTACAGGAAAGCTGGAGAGGGACTTTTTACAAAGGCATGTAGTGATAGGACAAGAGATAATGGCTTTCAACTGAAAGAAGGTAGATTTAGGTTAGATATAAGGAAGAAATTCTTCTCTATGAGAGTGGTGAGGCTTTGAGCAACCTGGTCTAGTGGAAGGTGTCCCTGCCAGTGGCAGGGGGTTGRAACTAGATGATCTTTGAGGTCCCGTCCAACCCAAACCATTCTGTGATTCTATGATTCTGGATAGTTTGAGGCATAGCAGATCAACCAGCTTTAACACTGCAATTGCTTTAGGTTTTCATGGCTATGATAATAGCAACCCTTTGGACTATAGCAGATTGAGTCCTCTGAGCTGGAGCAACAGCATCTCTATCTAATCACAGGGATAATTTTTATGCCCCCAGTCCCTAATCATAATTTTCATTCACCTTCCTCTGCTCATTCTCCTTTTTACTGTCAGTCCACATAGTCATTACTTTTCTTTATGCTTTATATATTCTTTATATTATCTTATGTTAGTTATACTTTAAATACTTGTTCTTTCACCCCTGTCTCTGAAAGAGTTGTATCACTTGAACCATTAGAAAAGGACTCTTGCAATAATTCCTCAGCAAAGGGTATATCTAGTGTTTCTGTTTCTATTAAACAAAAAACCCAACACAAAAAAAAATAAATCAATAAAAAAATAAAAGTAAAAAGAACCCAAACCAACAAAACAAAACAATACAAACCCCAAAACAAAAGGACCAAAACATGGAAAATGAGCACTAGTTGYCCTTTCTGAACCATTATTGCTCTGKCTTGTTTCACTATCATCTTTGCATGTCTTGCCTATTTCAGTTCTCAATGAACCCAAGGGGGAATTTAGAGCGCTTCTTTAATCATCACTTTCTGAACCTGGGGCAATGGTTCTGAGAAGCTGTTTGCATTGCAATTTAAAAAGGAAAGGAATTACAGAAAATGTCTCCCCCTAATCAGCACTTGTGCTAAAATATGTGTTAATAAAAAACAGAATTCCCATCCCATTCATAATTTATAAAGCAGATAGATTGGAACTCACACACAATATAGCGTGGGGGAAGCAGACACGTGGCTATAATCCTCTTTTTGATTACAACAACATTGCTTTATTGAGACCAGTGGAGCTACCGCTGATTTACGTCAGTCTAAGCAGGATGCAAATCAAGTCAGTTATACTTTGAGGAAAACGTTAAGTGGTACAGAATATTTTMAATTAAGCATCTTACCTTTATATATTTAATATTTTGCAACCTGAATCTCCTCTCTGTTAACAAGGTTTTTATGCTGTTGCTACTTCAACAGATTCAATAGTCACAACAAGGTGAAAGTGTCATAGCAAATTGGGAAATCAGTGAAGCAAGATTATCTGCCCATAATGAAGAAGATGGGGACATTTGTAGCTGGAAAGATTGACTTATGTTGCCCAACATTTGTCTCTTCAATACTTTTCTTAAAACTTTAGCTKGAAAGGACCCAAGGCACTGTATATTGGTCCAGATGCACCACAGAACAGAAAATATGCTCTGCTGCAGCAGAGAGACTATACYGAGATAAAAAAGCAACTTTGGTGCCTCTTCCCTCGCTCCACCACATCTATGTCACCAACTCCAGCAGAAGCAATGTGGTGAGGCACTAGCAGCTGTAGGAGATCAGCTTGTAGTAAGATGCAAGGGAGCACCAAATAAATGTTTTGGGAGGAAATGGTCTCATAAAAGAATATAGTGTAATTTCCAAGAACAAATGGAAGCGAAATATTGTTTATGAATTGTAGAGTATCTCCTTGGGGCTKAACTCTCATTTTAATCATTTTGATATTGGTGAGATGGAGCTGCCTCACAGTCTGTAATAACTCACCTCCCACACTGTCTGAAGACTTACTTCATAGTCTTTTATTTTTCCTGCAGTATTAGTATTTTTACTTTACTGATAGAGAAGCAGACAGCTGTATTCAGGCCACCTACTGTAGGGGAGACGAATGATTCAGATGGCACTTTATGAGCTGATAATCTCTGGCTCCATATTCGGTTAATGAGAAGAAGTAGTCATGATTTCTAAGCCAGGCAGAGTGCTTGCTATGGCTGCTTAACCCAAGCATTGTGATTACTTCTCTTCAGTTTCAATGAACAAATCCAGAGCACACATGTCTTCAGTGACTTCACCTCCCTTTTAATTTATATGTCATAGGAGATGTTTAAGTGCATCTTTGGCTCTCTACTAGGCAATCTGACTATGGACCAGTGAGACTAAAAACATGCTGATCCTTAGAATAATTTCTGTGGTTTTTGGAACCTACCCCTTAAAATCATACATTTGGTGGCTCAACCATCTTCCTTAGTGTTTTTGAGCCAGRTGTTCAAAAATATGGCATCAATGTGAGGTAGAAATCAGGACCTTACCTTAAAAAAAMCCCCAAACATTAGATTTATGAAGTCTCTGCAGAATGCAGATATCTGCTTTTAAGGTACTATTGAAGATTTCACCAGAATAAGCTTCATGTAACTGAAAAAAATAGAACACTAAATATAGATTCTTCTGTGATTCAAAGCTGTGATTCAGGATAATATAAATGGGGAAGCCATTGTGACAGTTGGGAAACTATCCTTATAATGGAAGTGCCGCCTCCTTGCAATACTGCAGAAATAATCACTGCTTTGTACCATATCTCATTAACTCTATTTAAATGTTTTAACATTTTTCAAATCTTTGACTTTAAATGGTTACAATGTTTCACAAAGTTACAGCAGCACTGCAAGCATTATTAGATGGGGATAGAAGTTAAAAATGAAACTGCAAAAAAGAACGGCAGAACAAGGTGTCATTACAATGAGCTGTAGGAATAGATGACTCTTAGTCTCACTCTTCTGGACTGACAAATGTACCGTCTGTCTATATGGCATTAATGAATGACAGTTTCTCACCATTTGGTGGATGCATGTGTCATCATTTGTCTAGATGACATCTTGATTTATAGACATCATTGAAAAACATTAGAAAATCTTTCTACAAGTTTGATGGGAATTCTGAATATGTGCAAGTAAGGAC
Source organism: Oceanodroma leucorhoa (assembly GCA_030449065.1). NCBI lineage: Eukaryota > Metazoa > Chordata > Aves > Procellariiformes > Oceanodroma > Oceanodroma leucorhoa. The sequence goes on along the minus strand of JASVER010000055.1, from coordinate 1,220,786 downwards.
TAGTTTTTTTCTGAACAGTTCATTGGGATGTGCTATTTCAGGCAATCATAGGGGCAATATGGTCCATTGATTAGGCTCCTCACTTGGAAGATGGACGYCTTGGACTCAGTTTCCTGCTGTATCTGAAGCTCCTTTCTGACCTTGGGCAAATAATCTACTTTCTCATACTCACTTCTTTCAGCTGTAAACAACGAAGGGATATTTCTTCCTCTCACAAGGGTAAATAAAATCACATTGAACATGGTGAGCTGTTTAGAGGTTACACTAATTGGAATCACATACTCAGTACTTATGGATCAAACTGGATTTGCAAAGCAAATTTCTCTTAAAACTGTCTGAGAAAATGTAATGGGATTTAGAAGGAATAACTTGCAGAAAATACTTTGAATCATTTCATTACATACATTGAAAACGTGGAAAAGAAAGGAAAATAAATCCCACTCCAGAAAAGTAATTCTAGCATAGGGAAAATCAAATGGCTGGAATGGTTGGAATACCATGAAATGTCAGCACTAAGTATTGGCATATATGTGTATGTACGTGTGTATATGTGTACAAAAGCTTTGCCCGGGCTGCCTGTACACAGAAATTTGCATAGTTCAAATTAGCAACATAGCACATTTTCCAAAGACTGAGCATTCATTTGCAGCTTGAGAGTAASAAAAATCAGGCAGATATTTATTATAATTTTCCTATAATAGAGAATTTTTTTTTCCCATAGAGCTTTCTTTATTAATCATTCTGGCTATACATGTCATTCTGTCTCTAACATTTTTTATAACGTTTCCCCAATATGTACAAGTCCTCTGTTCCRTATAAGTCGCAGCCGTCAGCAGTAGACAGCATTCACCCTGCTCCCCTTGGTGTGCAAGACTGGATGTGGGCCAGCTTCCATGCAGCCACGCAGCCACGAGGAGGAGCATTTTCTGGCRTCGTGTGAGGCACCTGGAAAGTGTTCACCTCATCTGTGTGTTCCTCAGGGCGGTACTGTTAAAAATATAACCTTTGAAGTGCAGCAAAGCAGAAAGCRCTTAGGAATGGGTTATTCTTATCCCCCCTGTAGGGTCTGCTGCTCTGTTAAACAGGGAAACAGGGCACAGTGACCAGACTTTGGTTGGGCCAAGACAGTCCTAGAAAACAATGCTTGAATCTCCAGGACTTTATTTTGTCCCAGGTTTTGATTGGTATTTTTTCTGGTGCTCACCCTCCAGTCACATTCCTGGCAACATACCTTTTCCCTGGACTAGAGCTGGAGAGGTGAAAACAGATTTCCTTCCCAGCTTCAGCTCCAGAGTCAGCTTCTCTGACCAGGCAGAATGAGCGTTCATTGCATCACCCAGCCTTCCTCCGTGTGACCCTCCCCTGAAATAAAACCAAATTTGGTTAAACTGCTGAAGGAATTTTTAGGGGAACCAGCGGAGGTACCTTTCTGTTCCTTTCCAAGCAGTTTAGGATAAATAGGTACAACCTAGGCCAGAGTGATTACCTCTGGAGGAAGATTTTTCTTCAGAATAAAGGATCTCATTAAGAATTGCCTCCAGGCTGTTTGGGTTGCTTGCACAGTGCTTTGGAAGAGGAATGCAAAGCTTCAGCTGTGCTGTAAGAAGCATTTCTACCTTCCCAGGAGTGACCAGGCTTGACCCCATTTAGCTAGTGAGATCAATTTAGGTCACAGAGCAGGGTCAGCTTCTATACACTGTTCTTGGAGAGTTTAAAAATGACTACACAAAGGTGGTTAGCCATTACGCTTGTCTCAGATCATCTCTCACCTCTTTGTGCCAGGGTAAGGCAAGTCATATGTAAGAGAGCTTTGAAGTGACAGATGATATTGTTGAACTTTTGGTGGACAGTCTGTTAGCTGGGATGAAAAAGACAAAAAGACAACAATAACATATAATAAAGTAAGGAAGCAAGGTTACACRTACTAACTTCCAGCAATAGTCCCTGAATCAGATGCTGTTGTCTGATTTTTTGCTTGTGATGTGAAGCTGACCTAGAACATTTGAAAGGACTCATGAAYATGAATACAAATTGCATGTCATAGCTGATTAGTGATTGATGATTAAGTACTGTACCACTCYTTTTTCTGGAATTAAAGGCTAACATCGAGAAACCTACCTGCTGCAAAACTTCTTCCCAACATTTAGATAGCATACATCTCTTTATTCACGCACTCTCATTTCTTTTTGTCATTTTGAGTTTTTGCTGGTTTTTTTTTTTTTTTAGGTTCTTTTTGTATATGTCCTTTTTTCTTCCCTCTTCTCAGCAAAATCCATGAACTTGAAGGGCCTGTATTTTTGTTAATCTGTACTTAYAGATTAAAGTAATTAAGAAAAAATTTCACTCTTAGAGCACTATTATAATGATTGCAACAGAGGTAATTTCTTGCAACCATGGTCATTGAGGGAGATAAATTATAGATTGCAGAAATGGAAGAGGAGGACAGAAGAAATGGATCCTTTAGTGTGCACCTGTACATTTTCTAACACACGTAGGACCTCTAGACATGGCCACAAATMAAGTACAAATAATAGTCATAGTAAAGATTATATTAAATGACTCAAAGAGCYAGAAAACCAGAAACAGSAGTGATCYATAGTTGTAGTTGGTATAAGTTGGTATCTGTTTGTTGACTTCAAAGGTAAATACATTTGAAGATCATATATCTGACTACAAGCCTTTGAAATTTCCTGTCCTGTCTTTTACAAATTTCTCTGCAGTAAGCAATGCAAAGGGTGACTCAGAATCTTCACAAATGGGAGCTGGGAACTCCTGATTTCTAATCAAGATGATGTTTGGGCAAACAAATGGATATTTGCAGGTAAACACACATGCTAACTTTAAAGCTGCAAGCAGTACCTTTGGCTTCAAACATTTGTGCCTAAATATCTAACTGAACTATGGTCATAATAAGATTTTGAAATGAAAAACACGCAGTGTCTCATTAGTTTATGTTTTCTTTTATCTGTAGTCTTCTGACAAATTAAATAAGAAGATTCGCAGAAATCCAAAATCAAGGCTAGGAATGCTGATCTAATAGCCAGCTGGTTAACACAGARCTATGATTAGTGTTGTAGCTTGTTTAATAAGTACAATTTTTCCTCTTATTCATTTCAGAAAAAAAAAAAAGACAGAAAAAAAAAAAGAACTAAAGGAGCTCTGTCAGATGAAGATTAGCTTTTATGAAGTAGATGATTCAGCAATACTTTCTAACCATCTCCCTACAGCCTGCACTCCTCCTCCTTTCCACCTCCCGACCCCCCATCTCCATATTTCAAAAGAGATAATAAAAGGACATTTTAAACTATATATTTCCTGAAGATTATTCTTTTATTAAAACCACTTTCAGAATTTCAAATAGTGCAGTACATGATGCTCTTATTATGTGAACTAAAGAGATTAAAGTATTGTTATACATGTCCTTTTAGAATAAATCACACAAATGGACTATTCTTTGGGATTCAGGGTAAAAGGGTCATTTTCTACAGTTTATGCTAGTAACCAGCAAACATTTGGGGGCCTGATGTATGGGCAATTTGCACTGTTCACCCACAGTCTTGCATCGTAGTTCCAGTAGTGGGAAGCTCAGAGCACRGTGCTATCATACACTTTACTTTGAAGGAGTGAGTTGAATAGCAACTAATATTTACACTCGGTAACAACATACCCTAAAGAACTTCGCATGAAGAGACCTTGGGGCAAATCTGTATTTGGTATAAATTGTCATTTTCTGTTGAAGTCAATGGATATATTACAGTTTACACCGGCTGAGTATTTGGCCTTTCTCAGATCATAAGCTGTTACAAAGCTAGAGATGATAAGTAAAGACTGTTCATGTTTGGGGTAGATACTATGTAAGGAGAAAGTAAGGAAACAATTTTAAGATGCATATAATGACAAAAACTTCAGCATTTTTCATACACATCTGAATTCATTTGAAAATGAAAAATTTTAAGRGAGAAAAGTTCACCTATTTACCAATGAGTTTTGGTTTTTTTCAATCCKTTTGGTCCTAGGATTGTTTTAAACATGTACTAATATATCTCCCCATGCAAATTTCACTGTACTAAAATATCTCCCTATGCAAATTTCACTGTTTCTTGGCACCTGATATACTTGAGACTTAGGACTAACTAAAGCAAAGACTATTTTCTTTCACATCTTTTGTATCTGATTTTGTCCCAACCATATTGTAAGGAAAAAAAAGTTCTATAGCCAAAATAGAACATGACATTGTAAACAGATTATTCTAAATATTAGTGGTATCATCAAAAGAAATGGTGGAATTTATACAAAAATAATAACAATATAAAGTACCTGTTGAGGTATGTCTATTTAGTTTCAACACAATCATTAAGGACTTTCACACATATTTTTTGTAAAACTTCTTGAATGTTAAGATTTTGTTACTAAACATAATTGCTTAGCTTTTCAGCAGCATGAATGTGTGCATGTTATCYATTTTATCTTTGAATTAGAGATCTTTTTCCACATGTAATTTGAATGGAAAAGACTAACAGCATCAAATAAATTAATCATGCTGTAATTAAACTAATATTTTCTCCTTCTTTCTTTTCTCTAGCCCACACYCCCTATCTTGAGCACATTAGTCTCCCACTTTTAGTTATTTTTATAAATATTATTTTTTCTGTAAGGGTCTCATACTCCCTTGCAAATATCTACATTATCACATAATCTTTACAGATACAAATATAATTCTCATGTGCTGCTGTCTGCAGTTTGTGGATCTATTTTCCAATCAATTCAAGGCCAACTCTCATTAATGCAATGAGAGTTTTCATGAATAAATCCCTCATTTTTCAATGATARAATAGATTCTTCATTATTGAATTGCATGCACCCAAGTGGGATCAGAACTGTACCTAATTTCCTGAGTATCTTTGATAAACATTGGCTTTTTTCTGCCTTCTTGGTTAATGAAAACTCAGGAATTATTTCTCAAGCTTATTAWTGAGGGATGTTTGTGCATTTTTCAAACTACTCTGAAAAGTGAATGATAACCATTGGTTGCACTGAGAGTCTAAGAAGAAAGGATATATAGGTCACTATTAACAAAATGACAAAGATTCTTTGAGTGTTATTGGCATGGTATCTATCTAAACAGTGGTATGTGCAGTGCAAATGCAGATGGATTATATTGAAACTTCCTTCTTTTACTTTAGAATCATCTGGGACGTGCATCATTTACAAAAGCATTGCTATAGAAAGTAAAAATATAAGATTAATATGGTGGGTACAGTATACTGAGTTTCATCTACTAAATTAAATATTACAACCTTATCTGAAATACTTGATATCTAAAAAATATTCCTACTCTGTTTATTTAGCAAATAACATTTATTTTTATTGATGATTTTGTGAATTTTTTTAGTATTTGGTGCCTTGATTACAGAATCAAAAATATGGAACATTTTAAATGCCCTTCATTAGTATTGTTTATCATTAAGGTGACTGAAAAGGTAAAAATGCTGTTTTGTCTCCCATTAAGACAGAAAAAACACTTCTTAAGAATGAGATCCAGGAGTCTGGAGACCCTGGACTCAGCTACAAACTCCTATGTGATTCCACCTTACTCTTCTGTAAAATGAGTTAGCTGTGGCTACAGGTCCGAGAGGTATCTGGATGCTGCAGGTGCTGAAAGTCTACATGAATGGGAGGACAGGAAATACACATGCAAGAGAAATCCAATAACAGTTACACATAAAGACAGCAACTCTGGCTCAGGAAAGCACTTAGCTGGAAACTGTTGGAGGCAGGGAAATACTCCCAGGGAAGCATCTGTGTTTGCTTGCTCTTCCCTAAGTGCCTGCTTCTGATGATACCTACCAAAGACAGGACACTGGGACCTCCTAGGTCTTTTTTCTATTTCAATCTTCTGTTCTTCCAAGGCTGCTCTTCACAGGGTGATAGTGCCAGATGATGCATTGAGCCACCTTCACGGCAATAGGAAGAAGACTGTGAAATATTACTCCTATATAAAGAGGTTGAATAAACACCTGTCAGGCATTAAGTGCTTTGGATCCTGCCTTAGAAGAAGTCAGTGGGCGGAATGGCTTGCTGAAGTGTCTTCCAGCATACGTTTCTAGGATTTTCTCTGATATTTGAGAGTAAGTCTCATCAAGAAGATATTCCCATCCAGATTAATTTCCTATTTCATCGTATCTGAAACGACTAGATTTTCTGTGTACAGCCATACCTTGCTCCCTTAATAGTCAAGGAAGGATGGGCTGAATCACCTCCTGATGACCTAACATGTTCATTGCCTTCCAAAAAGACCTCTGTCTCCTCTACAGCATTCAGAAAACACTAGTGACTATACCATTAACATAAATATCTCTTTTGGATACACAAGGTTTTGAGGGAAGAATTCAGGTTTGTATGTGTAGCAAAGTTCTCATCGCATGTAAGGATACACAATGCGTCTGTGGAGACTTAAAACACTTCTGCAATTTTATTTCATCCTAGACTTTTGGAAATAGGAGGGCTGTGGAGTTCAGCTGTAGCCCACAGTCCAATGGCCTGTTTTCTGAGAGATCTGTTATGTTAAAACAGAAATGGTATCCCTGTACAAATGAAGCATACCGTAAGCTGGTTTAGCCCTGCAAATGATCAAACTTTAATTATCAAATCCTTATTATATTTTTAATAATATTTCCAGTTCATATGAGATTGCGTGTGTCCAAGAAGAGAAAAAAATTACTAAATCATTTCTTCAGCTGAAAATATGAAATGATSCAGCAGAACTAACTCACAGAAACACACTGACCATTCAGAAACACACAACTAATGCACTGTGATCACCAGTGACTCGCTATCACAGACCACCTTAAGTGGATTGCACTTGTGGCTTAGGGGGAACTTGGTCCCAAAGGAGACAGAATAGATCTCCTTCTCCGCTATCAGTAGAGCAGTGCAAGAATGCCTTCTCCACGGATTAGGGAAAAATCACTAGCTATGGTCTTGTAACCAGCACTAATGAAAAACTACCAGACACATGTGTTTCCTTTGATTCACAGAAAATATTTTAGTGCTTTTAACTGTAACAGTACACTGCTTGCTAAGTCCCTAACCCCTACAATTTTATCAGATGTACAGTTTTCCAGGATAATTCCCTTTTCTATGTATAAATATATAAGGCCAAATAACGCAAAAAGGACATTTGCAACAACACAAGATGACAAAAGAGTTCATACATTGCTGTGGTGACACTGGAGGATGGTGAGGGCCTGATTCTGCAGCGAACAACAGAATATGCAGGTAAGCTGCTGTGCCGAGTATTATTAATTTCAATGACTTTATATACCTGCAATAGTTTTTACCTTTTCCACTGCAGACCATTGCTCTATACCATGGCTTGCATTTTAAAATAAGTAGCCTTTGCTAGAGCATTCTGAAGTTGACAGTTGCCCCAGTGGCTTACACTACTCAATATTTTGTAGTCCTCTGTGACATCCCTTTTTCTTGAGTATAGTAGACTTTTCATCTAGGTCAATTCTAGCAGTCTATTTGGCAGTTACCTTTTAAAATTGATTGCCTGGATCTATTTATGAATCACTCATCTGCTTTTTTTTTTTTTTTTCCTTGTCCTAGAAATAATGGTGGAAGCAGATGTGAAAAGAGACCAACAGCACAGGTACCCACAGACTTACTACTACAGACAGAAACTGCACCACCCATTTACCGATAATCTGCACTGTGTAATATACTCTGAATCAATGGGTTGCTGGTTTTTTTCTTTTTTCCCTGCCTAATACATAAAAGATGATTTTTGAGTCATTTCTAATACAATGAATAAACTATTCACATAATTTTTACTTTTAACTRTTAGGTTTGCTGATTCATTAATAATATCCTGATATTGAAATGATCATTGCTCTTAATTTTGTAACATTATTTTCAAGTGTTTTCTATTCCTAACAAATTAGTATGGGAGCTGCAGCCATAGAGAAGGTATAAATAAATGGAGTAAGTGTACTGGAATCTGCAGTTAGAAGAAAAAGAGGAAGAGAACTTCTGTTGCTATGTGTCTGAATGTTAACTGCATTGGATTTTAAAGAAATATAATATTTTCTTGATGCAAATACCCTTTGTACATAATAATGATAAAGCAAAAATTACTGAAGTCAATATTCAGACAAAGTGATTTCTATGTTATGAAGAAGAATGTTTATTGGTTTTATTTTATTTTGTTGGTTTTGGCGTTCTGTTTTGGTTTTTTGTTTTTTTTTTTAATTTAGGTTTCTGTAGGGATTTCTTTACCTGTGATATATATATGCCTTTGAAACTACATATTAGCAGGGTAAGAAAGTTTTGTGGCAAGATATTGTGGGTTTAAGGATTTTTTTTCTTGGTTTAGAAGAACAAAGTCAAGGACAACTCCATGTGTTCTGCAAAGTTCAGCTGTAATATTATTATTCACACAAGTTGTCTCAGCTGTGAAGTCAGTACATTTGTTCTGGATGTCTCCTTATTATTAATGACCCTTTCACCTGACTTTCTACATTTGTTTGAGCCAACATTGCTCTTACCTGCTGGCCAGTTCACTTAGATTGTTCTCATCCCCTGGTTGCCTTAAAKGTGAAGCTTTGTTTCAAATGTCTTCTGAAAGGTTAGTCTTAACTACTTTATTGATATTGGATTGAAACAGAAAATACTCAGGAAATAGCTATGGCAGATGAAATGGTGAAACTTTCCTCCTACTTTCAAGGCATCACTCATTCTATCCAAAATGCTACCCCTAGCATGACATCACAGGGTTAAATTCACCATGGAGCCGGGGTAAATATAGCACAAAGAGTACAGAATACCTAAATCCACTCAAGTTTGACACCGCACTGTATCTAGCAGAAGCAGATATTTAAGTAGAAATTAAGTGCTGTATTGCCTTTTTGATGGCTCTTTGCAAATAGGTGAATTTCACCCAGAGAGAATAAGCATAATATTGGATCAATTTATTAAAAGTTCTGACTGGAAAAGAAATAATAAAAAGATTAGTCAGGAAAATATGACTTCCATCTTGGAAAAATTATATTTAGGAAAGTTATCATTTTTCTTTCAAATATGAGTCAAAATAGGAATTTTTTATCTTTGAAAATGCCCTCAATTTCTGGTGCATTTGGATGAAGAGGTCTGGTTTTCCATGAGCCACTTGCAAGGGTCTCATAATTTGAAACTTATTTGTAATTTTATTTTCATACGAATCTTAAAATACTTAACAATATTGCTGATGGAGAACTACTTATACTATCAAAGATGTTTATATAAAGCATAAGTAGCACTGCCAAAGAATTAATTAGCACGAGCAATGGAGGTCACTGGAATGTGAAGTGCAGGGCTTTAACTGCAAAATCAAGAGCTGAGCAAAATGAGATATTGGTTTAGCTTCAGTAGATTATGTTACAAAGAACTCTGTATCAAACTGCTACAATTTCATCTGCTTGTGTTTCCTTATTTATAGAGTACCTTTAGAAGTTATTCCAGTCTTTCAAGAGAATTTGTAGGGCGACTTAGGACTCAAAAAAGCATATATCACAATCAGAGAAAAATAATATGTGATGGAGAGACATTTTAAACTCAATACAAAGTAATGTTCAGATGATTTTGGTGTATGGGGATATATGTGTGCATGTTAGAGTAATGTGAAATACAGAGTACCAAGGTGATAATATGCCACATTAGGACAATTCATTTTATACATCTTAAAATAGAAATGTCTAAGGAATGAGAGATGGAGGTCAGAAAAAATTCATGAATTCTTCCACCTTATTTTCATAAATCAATGCCTTAGGCCCCACTGAGGCAGCTAAAAATACATTTCTCTTTCAGATGAAGGAGATTAGGAGGTGGGAGGGAGGGCATGTTGCCTTGCAAACATAGAGGATGTCAGCATTGTCATGAAAATTATGAACATATTGTGTAGGTGTTACTGCATGAGGGACGCGCTTTCCCTTTTAGTGACATAGATAATAATAGTCTTTTATAATCCACTATGTACAATTTGAAATTTCACCTTTTCAACCTATTATGCTTGCGGTGCTGCCTCTAAATAGTAATAGGAGAGAAGAGGTGAGGTTGAATGGACTGAATGAGTTCTCTTCACTGCTGTGCAGAATCTGTGGATTTCAGGTAACAAACTGGTGATGAACTGGTACACAGTGAATGCAACATTTTCTCATTCTAGGAACTATTGACTTTCCTGGGTACTCTGTTTAGAGAAGACAGAATAACCAAAGTGAGTGCATTTCACTCTGGATGTCAAAGTAGATGTCAGAATGACTTGGCTGATACTTTGGAACTATCTGCTTTCCAGTTTGTGAAGCAGGTCTAGAGATTGCAGCCACTGCAAAGGTAGAAAATACGAGCTGAAGTCAGGTACATCCAGTTCAAAAACCTACTTCTTAAATGCTTGGCTATTCATCAGTTGCTTAAGTTAACTAAAAAGTGAGTATAGACTGTGCTTGAGAGGTGAGAGCTTTTACATATTCATCATGGAGAAGCAAAGCCTGAACTCTAATGACTGGGCCTTCATGGCACAAAAATTAAAAAGACAAATAATGCAATGGGTGTCTGTTAATTGGACCAACTCGGTGGGTAGCCAATTAAATGGCTGTCTTGATGAGGAGAAAAAAAWTCAAAAATAGCTTTGAAAATAACTAAATTGACATAAAACTGCACACAAACTAAAAATTGTAAAAGTAAACATTTTATACGCTCCTTCTTTATGGAATCTGCCTCCTATAACATATTCTGTGCAAGACAGAGGGTCAGTATCTGTTGCATACTGAAGACACTGTACCTCTGATACAGAATATACTCCAAGTATGGGGGCAGAAAAGGTAAAGATGGTTGCACTCATATAGGCAGATCTTCATTTTTCTTCAACAGATGGAAACTTTGGAACTTCTAAAAGCAAAGGTTCCTTTTTCTCACTTGTTTGTTGCATATAACTTTTCAATTGCTACCTGACCACTCCTGCACCAAAACATCAATTTCTGTGACCTGGTAGAAATGTTTTCTGTGCACAGATTATGCAAGTACTTGCACACCCACCAAACTTGACCTACCCATGTTCTAGTGAATAACTCTACCAACCTTTACCATGACATATTCCCATTTTCACTTAACTGCTGTCATATTTATGCCTTCCACATAGCAGCTCAAGGAGGGCAGTATCAATTAAGCACTGAATATTTTCCCCATCCTTAAATAGACCTACACAGTGTCCCACTGAGATGACCACTAAAGAAACAGCTTCTTTTAAACATGCTCCACACTCTGTAACTAAATACATTTTGTAAAATTATCTGGTGCTCTAGTCTGATTCTTTCTTAATGCTGTGGTGGTGGGAAGTATTCTCTCTACTGTGATGGAGCTGCAACTCAGCTATGTATCCCAAGCAAGAGTTTTCATCATTTTTTTCTTACAGTGTTTCATCATTGTTTTCCACAATTTCCCTCCTGCTTTTTCACTCACCTGCCATGTATATCCTGTCAGCACAAAGGTCTTCAATATAGTTGTGCACCTTACCCTGCACATTTTTGGACAGAGCTTCCACAGGTCACCCTGCAGTCATGCATACGAACTCAGGAGCAGAAAAGTCTCTGGTGGACTGCTCTTTTCCATTTGTATTGGGTTTACATGGCAAGGTTTTGGTAGTGGGGGGAGGGAGGCTGCAGGGTTGGCTTCTGTGAGAAGACATCAGGAGCTGCCCCCATGCTGGAGAGCGCCTATTCCTGCTGGCTCCAAGACAGACCCACTGCTTGCCAAAGCTGAGCCATCAGCAATGTTGGTAGCACCTTTGTGATAACGTATTTAAGAAAGGGTAAAAAAGCTGTGCAACAGCAGCCAGAAGAGAGGATTAAGAATATGTGAGAGAAACAACTCTGCAGACACTGAGGTCAGTGAAGAAGGAGGAGGAGGAAGAGGAGGAGGTGCTCCAGACACCAGAGCAGAGATTCCCCTGCAGGCCATGATGAAGACCATGGTGAGGCAGGCTGTCCCCCTGCAGCCCATGGAGGTTAACGGTGGAGCAGATATCCACCTGCAGCCCATGGAGGTTAACAGTGGAGCAGATATCCACCTGCAGCCCATAGAGGACTCCACACCAGAACAGGTGGATGTGCCTTGAAGGAAGCTGCACCCTGTGGAGAGCCCACGCTGAAGCAGGCTCCTGGCAGGACCTGTGGCTGTGTGGGGGACCTACGCTGGAGCAGTCTGTTCCTGAAGGACTGCACCCCGTGGAAAGGACCCACGCTGGAGCAGCTAATGAAGAACTGTAGCCTGTGGGAAGGACTCACTCTGAAGAAGTTTGTGAGGGACTCTCTCCTGTAGGTGGGACCCCATGTTGGGGCAGGGGAAGAGTGTGAGGAGGAAGGAGCAGCAGAGACAACATGTGATGAACTGACCATAATCCCCATTCCCCATCCCCTTGCGCCTCAGGGGGGAGAAGGTAGAGAAGTCAGGAGTGAAGTTGAGCCCCAGAAGAAGGGAGGGGTGAGGGGAAGGTGTTTTTAGATTTGTCTTTATTTCTCATTTTCCTACTCTGTTTAATTGGCAATAAATTAAATTCTTTTTCCCAAGTCAAGTCTGTTTTACCCATGATGGTCATTAGTAAGTGATCTCCCTGTCCTTATCTTGACCCATAAGCTTTTAGTTGTATTTTCTCCCCCTGTCCTGTTGATGGAGGGAGAGTGGTGGAGTGGCTTGGTGGGCACCTGGCAACTAGCCAAGGTCAACCCATCACACCATTGCTCATTCACCCAGTGAAGGACCAAATCAAGGCATCTAATATCATATAAAAATTCTGGAAAAATATACAGATATCCTGTGTTAGGGGTTTTTTTTTGTGAACTATTCCTCAAATTCTTTCTTGTCTCACTTCTCTTCAATTTATGGAGTTTTTCTGTGACTCATAAACCCACCGAGAATAGCCAGTTTTGCATTAGATATTGTTTTGAAGTAATCCAGTAATCACATTCATGCTAAGGTGCTAAGGTTCCACTCTTGTATATAAAAATGACATTATCATATACATCACAAGACCACAACATCAATCACTTTTGTCAGTCAGGTGTCTGATGAAAAGATAAAATGGGAGAATTTAAGTTGAATTTGTCTTCATGTATGCATGCTTGTAGAAGTTTGCATATGTGGCCATGACATAACATAGTGTTCCATTACTTAGGAACACTATGGTTGTGAAGTATGTACATTTATACAAAGCAGGAACTTCAACCATATATTATATACTGTTCACCTTGTATACCCTGATTTCCATTGCCCTTCTCCACGAGTGGCATGGACTGCATGGACATAAATACAACATGAATTTAAATCAAAATTTAAGTTTCTCATAGATGGATCTAAGTTTCAATTAACTCAGCCAGGTAGAAGCACAAACCTGCTTTAAATACTAAGAATATACTTTGGGTTGTGTCCTAGAAGATTTTTAAGAAATCACGTTAAGAGCAATTTTCCTCTTCATGCAGTTTAGTATAAATTATGGAGCTCAGGAGTCATTGTCCAAACCTATGCCAGTTTACTTGCTTTAGCATGGAGTACCTGGGAGCCATCCCAGATCCCACTGAGATTCCTTCTGTCACCAGGGCTCCTGCAAGGGAAAAAAAGTAAGTTTCTCCTCAGATGGTTGTTGTACATCACAGACACCAGAACAATCACCTTCCGTTCCCATTATCACATATTTGCAAATTCTGAACTAGTCTTTGGAGACCCTGCATTACGGAGAGGGATGCTACCTGCAGCATCCAGTTCTGCAACATGAAGTTGAATACTATTCACAAATTATAACATCTAAAACTGCTGAAATCAAATTTATCTCTGTTACTTGAATGTATCATCAAACCTAAAAAGAAAAAAAAAAAAAACCCTGAATGAAAATCTGTCAGTCTGTTAAACTGAAACACTAARTTTCTATCCTGTTTATCATCACCTGCACTCCCCTTTTTAATGAACACTGGATGGTAAAAAGACTTTCCTCAACTAATGAAGTAAAATATGATTGTAAGTAACTATACACACAATAAATTATTTACAAAGAAAACATAAATCCTAACAATACTGAAAATCCCCAAAGATTTAAGAGCTAATACACATTTTGACTAAGGTGTGTCAAAGTTAGGTAGCCCAGCTCATACTATTTAGGTCCTGTGGCCCTAAGTAAAATAAAAAATTTGTGACAGGAACCTAGAATTATATTCAGTTGCCTAATGCCATTTGAATTGCCTTTGGCTAATCTACCTGGCTTCCAGCTGTTGATCCAGAGGTGTGTAGGTTTCCTATATCAATTCTGTCATGTTAACTAAGCCCCTCTGTACRTTTTGGGTAGGTAGCTGCAACATTTAGGTAGCTGAACCCTGTCCTATACTCCTTGGAGAAAACATAGGGAGATTTTGGCATCTTATAATGGCATGCAGAATGGAAATATCAAACGTGTAAATGCATTAAAGTGCCTTGAGCTGAGCAAGAAGAATACTGTCCAACCTTTCTAATTTTCCTGTAGGGCTCCCAGTTCATAGCCCAGGAGTGCCTGTTGAAAGGGTATCAATACACCTTCTTTGAAAAAAACTAAACACCGCTTTTCTTTTATTTTTTTTTTTCAGATTTTTGAGAGGTTCCATCTCGCTGAACTTGAAATATCTACACTGTAAATATCTGAGGTAATACCCTCTGCACCCTTTATAGTCAATGAAAAGAAGTAGATTAATTACTCCAGAAAAGGTTCTGATTTACCTGAGGTGGCTTTTTGAGATGAGATAAACTGCATTGTAAACTGTGTATATCTCTCCAGAAAATGAGGGATGGAGTTTAGTCCATCTCATTTTGAATGGCTACAATGTAGTGACTGCATCTACACTCACTACATCTAGGTAGTACAAACAGCAGAGTGTAAAGAGTGCTGTGGCTCATCAGAATTAAGAGTGGGATCAGTTCCGGAAATGTAGGTGTCATTTTTGATGCCATAGGTTACCCTGAACYGTAACTACTGCTTTGAAAAATCTCCTGCAAACCCCATGGCATATTTACCTATCTCAGGTACCTTAGGACATCTCAAATTGTGTCAGATGTCAATGCTTAGGCAATTTAATCCTGCCCTAGTACCTTATTTATGGTGAGTTTAGTTGCTCTTCATGTATTGCTGACTGAGGGTTCTATTCAGTTTCCTGATCAGAAGAACCTAGAGCCTTTTGAGATGACCCAGGATATCCAAGACATGAATGGGGCTGGTAGATATGACACAGGACAAATGAAAAATCCCTACTTCTTAGGAGAGGTAAACTGAGATGAGGTGAGATAGCTCTGGGCATTTGAGGTGGCACTAGAACTCCAATTTTTGGTAGCTGAATTAAACATCAGATTTCCATTGACCATACAGGGGCTAGTATGGTAATTTGGGGGGGCTAAATGTAGAATTGGCTATTGTAGAAATCTAGCCATGTACTGGGGGCTAAAAGTAGAATTAAATCTTTACTGTGCAATTCCCATCTTTTGAATTTACCCCAGTGGTCTTTCTTCCTAGGTAATATCTTAAAAAACGACCTACATATCCTTATGTCTCTTTTGAGATAAAATGGAAATAGCATACCCCCATTAGGTGAAGACTTTTCTACATACCAATGTCAGAAATGTAAAAATAAGCATTTCTTTTTTTTAATCGTTTATTTTGCCACCAATAAAATAGTGAATAATATACATCCTTCCTAGCTTCATGGTAAAATGGAAAAGCTTCACCTATCCCAGCATGGTCAAAGGAAATTCATAGCATGGAAAATCTTTATTTTGTTTTGTGTCACAGGACAACTATGATGCTACATGAACCACAAGGTATTTTACTGGGACGTATGATTTTTTTCAAAATCAAAAAGTAAATTAAGGTTTTTCTTTCCTTGCTTTATTCTGGTGTGCATGGTCTACCTATTTATGCATCCTGCATCTCAGGTAACCCATCCTTGAAATAGGCACAGGAGCGTGAACAGTTCTTGAGGATTACCTGTGTCTGTCAGGGAGGTAGATGCAGCATCCACTGTGACTGACTGTCTTGCTTGGAGCATCCTGTGCAGCCAGATAGTGTAGCTGCTGTGCTCTATGAGATGCCACATAGTCATAGCCCCCCAGATTATCTGCAGTGATGATCCACTAGAGCTCAGCATGATTTGTTTCCTGCTCACGCACCAAGATGGTGAGGACACACTTCTTGTGCTCACATGCAACTGAAGCAGAGATTGTGTGCAAATTTGGGAACACACACTGCAGTGTACACAGACCTATAGAATCCACTGAGCATTAGGGGTGCCCATTTTGTGTTGGCAAACACTGCCTGCTGTCCCTTACTGCTCTTGATAAACCTGCATTGCTTAGAGACTTGTGAAGTTGAGGTCACATGCACGAAAGGCACCCTATACAATGCTGTAGAGCTTTATGGTGGCATTAGCCCAGGTCTGAAGAAATTATGCTTGTGCTGGCATGGTGCTGCAATGGGATTATATCACTTCTGATCCTCAAAACTAACTCAACTTGTTGTCTCTATACTGTGATGCATGGCTGTAAACGTGCCCCTACCTAACAGACGAATATGCAGTGATTTGAGAATTTGATAAAAAAACAATGTACAAATGTGGTATGAGAACATACTCAGATTTAGGATGCCTACAAACAATAACTTTAAGCTGAAACAGGACTGACATCTGGCAGTCCTGACCCACAGATATGAGACAGAGAGTTACCTTAATTCATCCTGGTCTTTTTGGCCTGATTAAAGATTTAATTTGTCAAACTGCTGTATAGTTGTATCTTAATAATGCAGTATGTGAAAATTCATGTATTCTGATTGGTTGACTTCATTATTAACTAGTCAGAGTGCTGGGAATCATTTAATATGCACTAAGACTTTTGTCATCAGAGACTCACTTTACAAATTTAATCTCTCATTCTCAAATAAATGCCTGTTTTCTGATTTGCTGCTACTGTCAGAATTCTTCATCTTTATGTCATTACCAGTCATGGGAACCTGTTTATCTTCTGACCCTGCTTCTCATCCCAAATCCAAAGATTTTATCTGCCTCAGGCAGAAATAAACACATCTTAACAGCCGTGAATCCCCATGGGAAGTGCAGATCAAAGTATGATAAATCCTATAAAATTTAATTCAATTGATTATTGGTGGACAGTGAAGAGGGGTAAATGCACTCTTGTTTTTGACAAAGAGAATTTAAGATCAGTTTATGTCTGTAATTGTGCCTGGTGAGAATTTTTGTTTAGCTRTCTTACTCTTTCCTCCTCGTTGCTCATCACCTCCCCTTTATCAAAGGCTGCTTATTCCTCATCTCCCTCTGTTAAGCTATTTAAGTTCTCTTTAATATCTTTCAAACAAAATGTCTGAAATTAACAAAAACTCCTACTTAAACTGTTATGCTAGTTTGTCTCATTTTTATGGAAACATACTGGAGAGCTACCTTGTGGACAGCAAATGCCACAGCTCTAATGAAAAGCAATAGGGAGCAGCAACGTGTGCAACTCACTTTTCAGGTTTTGCGCCTGAAGATGGAAGGGGACAGGAGTGCAAGCCCTGAGAAACCTGGAAGTGTGATATTGGGAGGGAGATATATAAACACAGAGCAGACAACTTCACTTTAAGCATATACGTTCAGAGAGCAGGAGCTAATCAGACCAGAATATAGACATGGAGAGAACTGCTGTGAGTGTCTGGGTACTACATTCGATAACGCTTACCAGTAATGACAGATGTCTCATCTTAGCTTTGTAAAGATCAGAGCCAGCTCTAACGAAGAGCTCTGCAGTCCATTTATGTTACTTTTTTTTCAAGAGACTTGAAGAAATTCCATAGGACTGGATGAAAAACAGTGTTAGCTCAGTACTAAAAGGGCAAACAGGCTGACCTAGGTAGTTACACTGTGGTTAGTTTCAAATTGGTACTAGGCAAAAAATAGAATGGTTGACATAAGAAGCAATCAGCACATAACTAAAGAACAGAAATATTCTTAATGACAATCAGTATGGTTTCCTGTAAAAAAAAAAGTAGTGTGCAACAAAACTACAAGCACTCTGAAAAAGACTGTAAGTGTATGGCATTGTCTATGGCCAGCTGTAATAGAAACAAAATCTAAAACTGGTAATGAATTTGGTAGCAACAGATTGCTGGAAGCCAGATCTATAACCCATCTATTTCAGGTGATCATAGTGTCGTGATAAAATATAGGACTACTGAATATTATTTTGCTGAGATTTCCTGCAGGAGAAAATTCTTACTTTGATGTGAATGATACTAGCTCCCAAACCATTATTGTTTTTCAGCACAAGAAGTTGCAGCTACCTTTGGTTTAAAGTCAGGTACTCAAGGAAGTTCATACACAGTAACAAATAGAGTTATCAGGCTCCTAATGATCTATTCTCCCATTGATACTCCTGGGACTTTGCATAAAGCTCTCATTAATGCAAATGGCAATTGGAAAGTACATGCCGAAATCAACAACTCCCCCTATTGTTATAATAGGTGAATAGTCCCTTTAGGCAAAAAGTAACATTACTGAGTTTAATTTTTCTTTGACTACTTCCTCCTCCTTATGAAACAAATCATGTTAAAAAGTGTGGTCTTTTGGGTTTGTTTTTTTTTTTTAAGTGGATGTCACCAGAGAAAGTCAGTGCAGAGGATTTATCAAAAACAACATTCTTGTTGTGACCCAGTTCCGACCTGGTCTAGCCAAATCATCAATCCTGGTGACAATGGGCCATATTTATCCCTGGTGCAACGGCATTGTAATTGACAGAACTACATTTAGAAGACATTTGCCCTATAGCTGTTTAGTTTAGTAAGAAGTCTGGGATGACGATTAGTCGAAGGTTTGCCTTTCTCTGCAACTTGGATTAATGCATACACTATGCAAAGGTATATGTATGTTTCAGTTTGCTACAGATGTAGTTAAGAATTCATGGCTGTTTGCACATTGCTGCTCCAAGTTTCATTATAATAGAATGTGAAGATAACAGAGCCACAATCTAGTTATACAGTTGAAAGGTTGACAGAATAATTTGATTGTATTCTGCTTATTTACCACAATATTCCGGTATACTTTGTGTCTTGTAATAAATGCTAGGCATGGGACAGCTAAAACAGGTAGCACTAATGATGTCCTACAGCAAAGAAATATTGTTCCTAGATCTTTTATAACTGCATTTCCCAAAAATAACACATAGAGGAAGTGTTTTTATTTACATGGTTCTAGTAAAATAATAAAAACACTTGGCAGTATCTAAGAAGTCTATTCACCTTTTGTATCCTTCTAAATTTAGGTGCCATTTAGTCAGTTGGAGTGATCAAAACCAAACATATTCAATTCTATGAATGGAAATCTTTTGATCAAACTCTTTGTTAGCATTAACAAACTAGATCTGTTAAAGCTAAATGGAGCTACCCAATGTTAAATAAGCAGCATGTTTCAATTTTTTATTTCCTAAACAAGTAATTGCCTTTACATGATAGTAACAATTGGCTGCTTACTGGGTGAAATTGTTCCTAACCTGAATTAAGGGAAGTCCTAACATTGACGCTGCTGGGGCTATGATTTCACCTTTATTACATTAATTAAATGTAATGTGCCTCAGTAACGGTGCTCAAAATATTGGTCAGTTAATGAAAGAGCAAAGATCAATTCCTAATGCAGGTGTCATCTGAAACACAGAAAGTAGGGATAGAATAAGCCCGGGTTTATTATAGTGCCTCGTGATACACATTTCGCAGCTGTGCTGTATCTGTATATAAATGTGGTAAGTAGCACTTTCCAGAACTGAAAATAATTATGAATTTGATGTTTAGTAAATGGGCCATATGTGTGAGGAAATAATTTACTAGCAGTAATGCTATAGTCCAGCTAAATGACTAGTTGTCTTATTCACCCGTAGGTAGTTGCATATCTCATGTGCCACTATAATTCTGCCACAAATTGATCCAAATTAATTGGATTCACAATTAATCCAAACACACTGCTTAGGCACAAAAAAATAAAGTTCTTGGATCTCTTTAAAAGGAGAGATATAGAGCAAGATTGGACTGACCAATTTTTTTTGCAATTTTACTGGAAAACTTTCTGAGATGTACAGTTAATGTGATGTGCAGTAACATGAGGGCTTTGTACTGAAATTCCATGTGGGGTTGTGTTATCAATCACTGCGTCCTAGGGATTTACACAGAAATCTGCTAATGGAATGCAGTTAACTTAAAACTATGCCATCAGTAAGTGTCACTCTCACTATTGGGAGACATTAGCTATCACAGCAGTGGCTGGGAAAAATACAGAATACAGTACATGTAGTTCATAAACTGTTGTGAATTACATGGCAGCTCTTTCTGATTTTCTTTTGTCTATCTAATCTTAAGATTTTTAATAGCACTTCACTGTTACTCTAGCACAAAAGACACATCAATTAAGAGAAGAAATCAATGTAAACTTTCTAGTCAGTGAAATAAAATAACTGTTGGAGGTCTTGAAAATTACTAACTACATCTACAACTTAGGCTCTGTGTCAGTGTTTCTCATTCAGTGGGTTACAACCCCAAAGTCCTCATGAAATGTCACCAGAGGGCTGCAAGGGCGTGAAAATTTTGTGACAACTTAAAGCAAAGGATATCTCACTCTCCTGTTCTTCACAAATCCTTATCTTTTAAGGCTGAGAAGTTTTTGTAAATCTCTTGAAAAACATACTGTGGCAATTACTTTTCTCACCGTTAGATTTGTAACATATAGAGGGGGTTCATAATTTTTTTCTAATATCTATTAAATAGTCACTGTGTAAATACTTATAAGTCATACTTTCATTAAAATGAACCGCTGCTTGTGATACATGATAGCATTTGATAGCTAATGGACATTAAAATTCTTGTGAGGACAATGTGAATTTTAACACATCAGCTGATAGGACTTATTGCAACCAGCATTGACCAGATAGTTTATAGTAAAAGTACAGCAGGGCTTTAGCACATTAATTAGTGCTGAATTAATTAGTGTGTGCTATCTATAGGAGTTGAAATTAACCTTTTTATCTAATGAAGACTGTATCAAAGACTAACTTTTGTGGGATGCAAAAGTTAAAAAAAATCACCAAGGAACTCAGCAAAAACTTACTACATTTTCTTTCAGGGCTAATTAAACTAAAAGCACCAGGATATGATGCCCGTATTCAGAATTTACACCTGCATTTATCCCAGCATTTAACACAGCTGTAGCCTTGTGTGTTAACAGCATTTGCATTTTCTTTGTTAGAAAGATTGTGCTGATATGAGCTTTATTGAGCTGAAGCAATGCTAGCTAAGAAAATGAGCCCTGAGCTGTTCCTCACTATTGTCCCTTTGAGAAGTTTCTTCTCCTTCAGTCTGCTCCAGCTGCTCCTTAACTGCTGTCTCACTGGTTGCTGCACCCACTCTTTTACCCAGCCAAAGGAGGTGCCCTACCTTCAACAAGTTTAATAGCAAATCTATGCTCACCTGGGTTGTCTTTGGTTTAAATTTTCATTTTCTGAGAGGCTTAAGTTTGATCATCTCTGTGATGGCCAATAAGAAAATCTGTACTTTAAAGATAATGACAAAGCATAAAGACAATTTTTTTCAGAAAGTAATGTAGTTTCTTCCATCGTACATATGCATACATATGTGTTTAGGGTATTTCTTTTGCATGCGTACCTGCGTATGTAAGTTATACTTCAACTTTCCTTAAGAAGAAGAAAAGATTAAAAACAAAATCATAGAATGAAGAAACACAGAACGTATACCTCGCCCAAGAAGTAATCTTGCAGAAGACACTACAGGCAGGCAAAGAAGCTAGCAGTAACATGAAATTGTAATATAGTGGTTATCTGGGTCAAAATTTATTCAGAGAAAAAACAGAACAGTCTACACTTTCCTCTCCGTGTCACTATATTTTTCTCTGCTGGTATAAAAGCTTGTACTGTAATTTAGTTTGGGGAACTGATCTGGCTGAAAAATAACCACAAAGGACAAAATAAAGATCCTTTTTTTTCACTTGGTGAATTCTAGTTTATGACTACGATATGCATTTTTTGCCAGTTCAGTGGAAGGCATGGCACCACGCAGAAGGAACTAGCAAAGTTGTCTTCAGTGCAGCTCAAACTATGCCTGGGACCTGATAAGGGAAGATAGACAGCTGATGTTGCAAATCCTATAGTTGATATCCACAACTATAGGATTTGGCTGGTAGGTGAGGAGGTGGGGAAGAGTTATGTGAATGTTGAAGAAACAGGTCTGGCTTTTCTATGTCCTCTTCCCCGGCTAAGCAGGACAGTGAAGCACTGACCCATTCTACTAAAAAAATGAAGGGTGAATTGAGAAAACAGAAAGGAAGGCCAAACTGCTTCATTGCCCTGGGCTTTGAGGAGACTTTATAAGGCTTCTGATGGAATGTATTTTCCCTATTTACAGGTAACTAGAGTCTGTGTTTTACTGTTACTCATCTCTTTTTATTTACATGAGAGTACACGATGAGACAATAGAGGACCCTGGCAAAGTACTGGACAAAGTCTAACAACAGCTAATAAGAGGAGCATAGCTTCTAGATCCCTCATGGAGAGAGGGGAATAACCAGAATTTTTGCTGTCCTGTGGAGTGAGATTATGCTGTCCAGAACCAAAGAGTGACCTGTCTCGTCTCCCCTGTTTATTGAATATAAACCTGATGTCTGGTTTCATTGCAAGCTCCCTGCCTACGATGGATATCCTAAGGCCAAATTCAACAGGCAGTCAACTGCTATACCTGCCAGGAGCCAGTATTTTCAAGAGAATGCATGCCAGTAGATTATCATGTCTGTTTCAGTTAGAATCAACATTTCTTTTCTAGTTCACTTAAAATCAAATACACCATATCCAAGAGATATATGCCTTAATTCCCACACAATTTATAGCACCATGGCTCTAATATGCGATTCTGACACCCAGAAGAATTTGGGTTAAATTTTCAGATGCTTCTGTGATGTTGGATATTTAACTTCTTCGAATCCCAAAAGAAGAAACTTCACAATTAATATCTGGCTATGTCTACTCAGGGAATAAAAGTAGGAACAATAAACTGCCAACTGAAATATCAGAAATAGAATCAGTATTGCACGTATCAGAGCTATGGCTCTATGTGGAGAAGCAGCTTTGAAATCTTTATGGGACTTTCTCCAGTGATGATTGAAAGGATGCCATTCCAGCAAAAGAAAACCACACTAATTTCTGTGTTGTTTGGAATCTGTTTGCAATGAAATGTGCAACTTACAGAAACTGCAGGAAAAGACACCAGTGAAGCACACAGAAATTTTAATTTTTACTTTTTATGGGTTTCAGACCTGACTAATACAGTGTGTATACAAAGACAATGGGTTTATCGCACTGCTCATCTTTGTCAGACTAACAAGATCTCCTAGACACCATGTCTCAGATTCATACCATTCTCCCTGCTGTTGTAAAGATCTCTAGGCTATCTGTGTGTATTTCTTTACTGGAGAGACATAGGTTTCCCCAGAGAACAATTCAGAGCACCTAGGATCAGCATTGCCCTCTTATCAGAATTTATTGTTGCAGTATGCTACAATAAAGTAATAACATCAGGTAAACTAGCTCAGACAGCTAAGATGATAATTTAGGCTTCTCATTTAACTACCTAAGATCAGATGAAGCAATCCAGGCTGATGGCATTGCAAATGGTCATAATAATATGAAAAACAGTAATAACAATGAAGCAATATTATTGCATATCAGGGAAAACTGGCATATTTTATCATTGGTATTGTAAAATATGGGTCATTTTCTATCAAGTCACTAAGAAACTTAGTGAAGCGATGAAAGACAAAGTAATACCATACAGGATCAATCTACCCTGTTATGGTGTTCGTTCGTTTGGACAGCCTATGATGAATAGTCTATAGGATCCAGATAAATGGAGTGAATAAGCACAGACTGTTATATATGAGTGGGCAGCTGGAAGATGAGAGAGCCTGTATCTATTCCAGAGGAGAGACACAAGCATCAAGAAAATCTTGTTTTTTATAGGAAAGAAGATCCTTACTGATTTGAATCCACATCAAATTATAGCAGAATTGAACAAGAATATTACGTATTAATCCCAAAAAAGATTATGCCATTATACATGGAGAGGTGTGTGTACCGTTGCTGGAATACAATTTCATTGGGATAACAGAGGTGTGGTGGGATAGCTCACAGAACTGGAGCACTGCCATGGATGTATACAGTCCAAGAAGGTGAAGAGGGGCAATTGCCCTTTATGTGGGAGAGCAGTGGGAATGCATGGATGCCTTGGGATGGATGATGAGGTAGCTGAAATTTATGCATTAAGATTAGACAGAAAACCAACATTGGCAACATTGTGGTGGATGTCTGTTCCAGATCGTCTGATCAGGAAGAAAAAATAAAGAGACCTTCTTCAGAAGATGGGAAGAAGCCTCGCGTTAACAGACCCTGGTCCTCCAGACTTCAACCTCTCCAATATTTGCTGTGGGGAGAGCACAGCAGGGCACACATGATCCAGGAGGTCTCTGAAGTTCATTGACGAGAACTTTTTGACACAGGGAATCAATGAGCCAATGGGAGCAGGTAGTCTGCTGGATCTGATACTCACAAGCAAGGAAGAACTTTGTCAGCGATGTGATGGTGAGGAGCAACCTTCTTGGCTGCAGTGACCATGAGATGGTGGAGTTTAGGGTCCTGAGAAGAGGGAACAATGCAAAAAAAAGCAGGATCACAACCCTTGGCTTTAGGAGAGCAGATTTTGGCCTGTTCAGGCACCTTCCTGAAAGATATATTAGCAGCAAAGTGAAGACTGCTCAGGGGGATCTTGTCAATGTGTATAAATACCTGATGGGAGGGGGTAAAGACGATGGCTCTTTCCAGCGATTTCTAATGAACAGGATAGGATGCAACGGGCACAAATCAAAATACAGGAAGTTCTATTTAAAATAAGGAAAATCTTTTTATTGTGAGGGGGTTAGACACTGGCAAAGGCTGCCCAGAGACATTGTGGAGTGTCCATCCTTGGAGATATTCAAAAATCAAACTGAATAATACCCTGAGCTGTGGCCAACCCTGCTCTGAACTGGGGGTTTGGACCAGATGATCTCCAGAGGCACTTTCCAACCTCAATTTTTCTGTGATTCTTTGTGACTCTGTGATATATATCACATTTTGTTAAACTGGCAGGAGTGGTAGCAGAAGTTAATTAAGTTGTAGTACATACACAAACTCATGAAATCACAGATTTATAGCCATTAATATTTCCTCTGTTATTTATAAGTGATTGAAGTCTGTACCATGCCATTGCCCATCTCTTTCTATTTATATGTCTGCACTGAATGATATAAGTAGAAGGCTCGAGGCAAGATTTTTAGAGAAAAGAGAAAAGCTAAGTCAATTGAAAACAATTTCTGAAGGGAATAACATCAAAAACAAGGAGGAGAAATATTTGAAAAAGAGGAAAGGGATTGAAGGATATTGAAGATATTATGTTTATGTGGCATTATAGCACTTCTGAATGTCCTAAAAAAGAATTACACCAACAGTAAGTTAGTGGAAAAAACAAAAATTTTGAGGAGAGGCACAAAGGAAAACCAATAGGACATCAAGAGCATTTGAAGTGCTAGGAGGCATTTTCTTTGTGGAAAATGTCTGAAAATCCTCAAGAGAGGTGATGAAGATTCATTTAAATAGCTGAGCAGCTCATTTAAGCAGTCAGCCAAAAGCCTCAGGACAGCTTTACAAAATCCGGCTGTTACTATGAACTGGTGGCACAGAAGACAAAAGCAAAAATACATCATGTGTCCTGACAATGCACTTTGTCAGAAATTGGTCACAACTGGCTTAAACTATACACTGAAGTAGGCTCCACAAAATACCTGTGTTCACTACTTGCTAGAGATTAAAGAATATATAAAAAAACTCAGAGCCAGTGTTTAAAAATGATAAAATAAAGATTCTTTGGGAACATACTTTTACTCTCAAACACCAAAGCAAGCCAGAAAACTAGAACTTCTGTTGATTCTGCAAACTGCAGAAGCGAACTGTACCAGACACTGATTGCTCACAGAACATCTGTCAGCAACTGAGGAAGGAAAAATACTCCCATTATTGATATCAGATGGAACATACAGGAATAAGATAAAATCATTATACATTCTGTTCAAGACTTTGCAGGGATATCAGAATGACTGGAAGTTTCCATGAAGAATTCAAATTCTCTACCTGCTATTTTGAAGATAGTTTCCATGTTTCAGTGATACTTTGAAATCTTAGAATCTGATTAATCCCACTTCCTGGACATTGGCACTGGTTTATAAACTCAAGAATAATAGCAACAGTGAGGATGTTAGTAAAAAAAAAAAGAATAGGTTCATCTTTTAGCAACTGTGACTGGAGGAAGGCACGTGAGAGAAAAGCTAGAATCCAAGATGAGCATCTGGTGTAGTGTTGATCTGATAGCTCCCACGAGAAAACAGCAGTGGTTCTAAGACAAAAGAAGAACTTTGGAAGAAATGAACACTTTCACTTTTCCTTATAATTCTTCAAATGAGGAAGTTGGAGATGGAGGCTTAAAGGGAGAAAAAAGAAAGGTTTCAATGCAACCTGAAGATAGTAAATCATAAAATCAAGGTTTCTGAAAATCTGTGTTTGAGGGAAGAGTCACTAACTGAAGAGCTCGTAACAAGCAAAACTGACAAATCAAATAGTTCCTAGAACATTTCTTTAGGGAAATTTACACCAGAATCCAAGCTCAAAATGAATCTTTTTTTGTGGATGATCTAGTCTCCAAAATGCTGAGATTACATGTGTCATGGCCTCCATGGTTGTTGATTATTACATGACACACATAATAATAAAAATCACAGTCTGAGATTTGAAACTCGGCATTGGTCTTAATGGCCTAAATATCCTTTATGCCTCCTGTTTCCTACCTCCAAACAAATAATACTGGATTTTAGGTACCAAGGTGTAATATTGTCTTTGACATTATACAAAATAATGAAATAGAGCACAGCATTATATTTATAATTATGTATCAAGTAAAATATGTAGTACAATAATAGCATTATATTACAGAAATAATTACATTATGGAAAGTACTTGTATGGCTGGCATTCATTTTCAGAAGTATAACTTGTTTTACTTTCCACATTACATTGAACTTGTCCCACGCATTTGGAGATAAGAGGTGAGTGAGGGATTTCACTGTCAAAAAGAGAGGTTGTGTCTGACTCTTGTAACTCAGCCACACAGCCAAGAATTGATAGTACTTAAAAGACAATTATCCTGTACGAGGTTTGGAAGCTTCAGTTTTCTTTCTTTCTAAACTGAGCTACAAAAGGCAATAAAACATACTTTACCTGGATTCTTGATGCAAGTAATGAACCATTGAAGAAACTTCTTATGCTTGGCCAGCATTGGATGTGGACAATACTCAAGAAAACTGAGAAATACTTTATTCATCAAAAAAGTATATTCAAGCATTTTATATATTAAAAGTTTAAAACTTTAATGTAAAATGTAAAATAAATGCTGCTTATCTCTGTTGTTTTTATAGAAGAAGTGAAAATGTGTGGTTGATTTTTCTGAATTAGAACTAAGAAATAATGTAAGTTTTCTTCTGTTCTAAAATTAAATTAAAAAAAAAAAAAAAGATAAAAACATTTTCCTGATGAGAAAAATGGAGGGGGGAGGGGGCTGCAGGGATGGTTTCTGGGAGAAGACATCAGGAGATGCCCCTATGTCCAATAGAGCCAATGCCAGCCAGCTYGAAGACAGACCTGCCGCTGGCCAAAGCTAGGCCCATCCATGACATTGGTAGCACCTCTGTGATAACATATTTAAGAAGGAGGAAAAATGCTGCACAACAGCAGCTGGGAGAGAGGAGTGAGAAAATGTGAGAGAAACAACTCTGCAGACACCAAGGTCAGTGAAGAAGGAGGGGGAGGAGGTGCTCCAGGCACCACAGCAGAGATTCCCCTGCAGCCCATGGTGAAGACCATGGTGAGGCAGGCTGTCCCCTGCAGCCTGAGGCGGAGGGTGGGTGGGTGGGTGGGTGGGTGGTGTTTGATACCATTTCTACCCATTGGCACCACCACAGAAAGCTTGCTTGTTGACAGTACTCTGTGCCTTGTTCCAAATTAAAATATAGCAATGAATACATTTCTATGTGACAGAACTTTTTAGGACTTCCAAGTTAATACTACTGTGGATTCAAAGCCCTAAAGGTCTTTTCAGACATGAGTTATTCCACTGGCCTATAGGCAAGCTGTTGTAGCAGCTCCTAAAGCACAATTCTCCCTCTAGCAAATATCAGAATTGTTCCCATGTAGTCTCAGTAGCATTGTGGTTTCCAGTCACTAAAGCAGTTTCCTCAAGTCATTGGCAGAGCACTAGAAAAAGCTTCACAACGATTTTGCATCCAACATAAGCACAGATAATCAGCAAAAGATTTAAAAGAAGAGAGAAACATGAATTCAATAGTACAGTTTTTGCAATCTAACAGGATGCACAAACTTACATGGATTTTCTGGAAAATGTTATGAGTATCTATAGACTTTACAGAATAGGCTTTTCAAGTTGTGTATCCTTTCTTAGACTGCTTTGGCTGAGATATAAAGCTCTGTTAAACACTAGAGAAGGCTTGGTTCAAAAAATTCAGACCAAAAAGACCCATACAGAACAGAATTGTAAATGGGAAGGATGTAAGGTGTTGTAAAAAACAATTCTGCCATGACATAAAGGGAACTTTTAATCATCAACCTGTCCTACCCCAGATAAGAGCATAAACCCAAACCCCAGCCTTTTCCTTATCACATCTGTATACTGAAAGCAGAAACAATGGGAATCACTGAGTCCAGATCAGAAGCTAGGACCAGTAAATAAATACTAAAGAAATCTAACAATGTATGAAAAATCTCTGATCATTGAGGGTAAGGAATTACATCAGTATTCTATGAATTAATTAAATGTGTGATACCAGCTGACAACACACATTTGTCAGCTGAGGTATAAAAAAACCGGAGATGTTAAACAAATGTTTCCATACACAAAAGAATTCATATTTTATGTGTGCTGGTTATGGCTGGGGTAGAGTTAATGTTCTTCACAGTAGCTAGTATGGGGCTATGTTTTGGATTTATGCTGGAAAGAGTGTTGATTATACAGGGATATTTTAGTTATTGCTGAGCAGTGCTTACACAGAGTCAAGGACTTTTCTGCTTCTCACCCCACCCCAGCAGCGAGTAGGCTGGGGGTGCACAAGATATTGGAAGGGGACACAGCCGGGACAGCTGACTCCAACTGACCAAAGGGATATTCCATAACGTATGACATCATGCCTAGTAATAAACTAAGGGGAAGGTTGGCCCAGGGGCTGCTGCTCAGGGACTGGCTGGGCATCGGTCGCTTGGTGGTGAGCAATTGTCTTCATTTGCATCACTTATCTTTCTTGGGTTTTATTTCTCTCTCTTTGTTATTTTCCTTTTCTTCATTATTATTATTATTATTATTATTATTATTATTATTATTTTATTTCAATTTTTAAACTCTTCTTATCTCAACCCATGAGTTTTCTCACTTTTACCCTTCCAATTCTCTTCCCCCTGTCCTGCTTGCGGGGAGAGTGAGCAAGCGGCTGTGTGGTGCTTGGTTGCCAGCTCGGGTTAAACCATGACATATGGTACTAATGAAATGTTTAGCATTCTGTTGGTATATAGGGAGGACTGTTATGCAGCAATTGCTAAGTTTAAATACCTTGGTTACCAAACATAAATAATTTATTCCCTATATTCAAAAAAGAATTAACCATGAAACTTGCTGGGTCACTAATGTTGACTTCTGACAAACCTCAGTACAGCTGCCATGTTCTAGAGGACAGGGGAAAAATTTGTCATGACAACATTGAAAAAGATAAGTGGAATATTCAGGAGAGTAAAAGCTCAGTAACAAGTCAGTGGGACACATACAGAAAAGCTCTCTGATATGGAATTTAGTCCATAAAGACCTCAAACACAGCCACATTATTCTTACCAACTAACATCATATGATGGAAGTTATTTTTTTTCCAAAGAAAATTGGATTCTTTTTTTGGCATTAGAATTTGCTTGATAAAGACAACTGTGGTAAGGTATCTCTACACAGCATGAACTTTGTTTGAGGTGAAATTCTTAGGGTTTTCTTTCTTTCAAATACTATGACAGTGAACCAGAAGATCCCAAATGTAAGCAAGTATTAATTGGTTATGAATGGATTGCAAAAGTACTAATAAATAAGATGTCATTGTCCAATGGAAAAATTCTTTGTTTGTTTAATTGCACTTTGTCCTTAATCTTCTTCAATGTCTATCTGAGATCACCTATCTGTTTTTCCCAGCAGGAAGGGAGAAGCAGTCCTTCTCAGACGTGATGAGAACTTTTTTTCCTTTTCATGTGTTGAAGAACTGTATGGCTATCAGCAATGTCATATCTATGGGAGGGATTTTTTTTCCCCAAATCCTTTGTAGCACTTTTAATTTTTTTGTGAGAAACACAAAATGCTTACTATTTAAGTAGACATTTTTTGTGGTTGATATCTAATCATGATAATCATTGAATTATTTTTACAGTTACATTGTATAGATCTTTTCCACAAAGGTAGTAGGTGGCTAGAAGGATCATTCTCAGCACTCTACTTTGGTTTTATTGATGAGAAATGTGGTGTCCCTCTTTTCAATACTGGACACTAGTACAGTAACTTACAGCATGCTAGTGTCTCATTTAGGGATTGACCCAAATTTGCTTTTGGCAAATGCATGTTGTGCTTGTGTGGGGAGTCTGTCTTGCAGACTGTATACGATAGATACTATCAACTCTTTTATTCTGTATTGCAGCTGTTGATTGTGCTGTTAGCATGGGCCAAACTGTCATTTTTGCTTTATATTTGGGATGTTAATGGAAAGATATTCACTGGATGTTAATGGCAAGATACAGAACATCTTGGGACACAGGATTCATCGAAGCCCAAGGAAGATCAATTGTCTCCAAATGTTATGCAGATATTTGGGGCCAAAGGAGGAAAAAAAAAAAAAAAGAAACAAAGGGTACATACTACTCTATTATAGAGAAAAGTGTCAAACTGCAGAACCAGGTGAACAAAAAAAGTAGGACTGGTATACACCTGACCTAACTTCAGCTATCTGCAAAGGAAAAATTTATATCTTAGCTAGTCTCCATAGGTTTACTTTAAAGTTGATGGAGACTTAACAAAGGTCCGCATGTAGGCACTTGGTTTAGGATTAAATTAATTCCCCCACTGATTATACTGCCTAGATATATGCTAAATACAAAGGGTATCCCAGATAGTTAGCCTACATTTCTACTTTGTCAGAAACTATTTGTAGTTGAATAAATCCTATTTTAGATTTACAGAGAGAGAAAGATCATCTGAAGAAATATTCTGGATGTCTTAGAGAATTCTAACCAAAGACAGGTTTACTGTGCTTAGGAGGCTAGAAAATCAGTACCTGCAGTTATGGTTCATAGTTTGCTAAAACTGCATAGTTTGGGGATTGTTAAAGAAGCCAGCAAAGGTTTTCAGGAATGCTTACAATATCTGTAGCATCAATATACCATTGAAGAAAGCTGTAAGTGCAAAGCACTGCACAGGTAAAGCTCTGCAAAAGGATCTGGGATCTGAGTAGTCTGTACAGGTTGTGACAGGAAAACAGAGAAATTGCCTGTGCAATGTACCAGATGTGTCCAGTGAAAGTCTGTGTTGCAGCATATAAAGTCAAAAGAAATGCAGCAGAACACTGTTCTCATTGGGACACAGATACAGCAGTCCAGTGAGCTTCCAGGCAAAGGGAGAACTATTAGAAGGAAAAATACTTCAGAGGCATATAAAAATTAAGAGTTTCAGTTAGAAACGTAATGCTGAGTACTCCCCTATACGCTCACTACCACTCATGAAAGTTGCAATTGAGAGACCACATGTAGTTCAGACCAACAAAGTAAATTCCTTATTCGTCATCCAAAGAGTGAAACCCAGCTAATCCTGCACTGGCCGTTTGCTGTATAAGCAGCCAACCATTTGTTTCCTGATGAATTTTTATGTTCCAAGATGAAGCAAACCTCCTGACTGGCATACTTCGCTGTATATAACTACCAGCCAGAAGGCAATCCCTGAAAAAAACAAAGTCGACACAGTTGCCTATTGTCTATTCAACTGTCAAGGAGCAACAGGATGACTAGAGGCAACCTACATTATTTATTAGAGAGACAATACAATTAAGGGAAACCATTTGCCTTTTCAGAGAGGAAATATATGTTAATTCCTGCACATGAGAATCTTACATTTTGCAAGTACCTGTAGGTAGAGGTGAATAATGTGCATCCTCGTATCTACATATTTCTTACAGATTAGAGTTGCCAAGCAATACAGGTTCCTTTATACAAATTCAGGTATTAAAAAGAAAGTGACTTGGTCTTACTACTTTTTTTTATCCAGTAAGCAATTAGCAAATAAGTTTATGTTTGCCTTGAAGTGATCAATGTTCAGAAGACTGCCAAGATGACTCTTTAATAGGCAGCTGGTTGGCTGTAGGTCTTTTGAATGGACTGTGCTCACTGAAAGATGACCAACCAACTTTATTATTCTTGCTAATTGAGTTGCTGCCTGCCTGCAAGAGCATTTCAGGTGGTAAAACTGGTTATTTCATTTAGCAAACAGGAAA
Source organism: Oceanodroma leucorhoa (assembly GCA_030449065.1). Lineage (NCBI taxonomy): Eukaryota > Metazoa > Chordata > Aves > Procellariiformes > Oceanodroma > Oceanodroma leucorhoa. The sequence goes on along the minus strand of JASVER010000055.1, from coordinate 1,188,004 downwards.
TTAATATAAATTAACTGAGAAAGTATCACCTTTCATACACTGGCAACAGGAACCTGATTGCAATAAAATATATATTGGAAGACATTTTCAGTACTTAGGAAAATAAATTTTCTATACTTGCAGATGGTAGTCTACTTCAATACTTCAAGCCTTTCAATATTACAGATCCATTTCACAAAAATATTATATCACTTATTAACGAAAGTCATCTAATATTTTTGATTAAAAATAAGAGTGATTGAAAATATATTCCACAAATACTAATTTCATTTTTTATTAGACTCACTTTTATAGTATTTTCTGTATTTATTCTTCATAAATTTTTAAGTGATCTTATTTTACTGACATTAAGTGTACAAGGGAAAAGGATTCCAAAGTCACAGTTGTGAATATGCATGCTGGAAATATGTGTGCTGTCACGCAAAAAGCAAAGAGCAATAAAATAGTGTAAATTATGTCATCAGTCACTACTAAGAAGCGTATCTCAAGCACCAGCGGTTAAGAAAATCTTGATTTTCATAGGATTTTAAAAATAAAGAAATCATCAAAAAATGTAGAATAGAAAACTGATTGAAAGAAAGCAGAATCTGCTCATTCAAAGATTATGTATGAGGAAAACAGGTAGCATCCTGTAATGTAAATGGCTATTTTTGTGGGGGTTTTTTTGTTTTTCTTAGTGCTAAGTAGTTGCAATAGTCATAATAATTTCCATTTTATAAAGCCTCAGCTCCTTCATACTATTGATGATAGTGAAATCTCATTGGTTGACAATATAATTTCTAAATATATTCTTTATTTATTCATTAAAACAGTAGATAAAAGCAAATATGTGACTGGAGAGCACAGTCTCCCAACACCCCCATCACCAACAGATAACACCCTGAATCCCTGGCATGCCCTGAAAAAACCCACAAGTATCACTTGACATGAATAAAACAAATTACTTCTTAAAAACTCCACCTTCTACCGTGCCTCCTTCATTGACTGAAAGCATTTTCATGTTGTCTTGTAGTTATATGTGGTGGGTTGACCCTGGCTGGACTCCAGGTGCCCACCAAAGCTGCTCTATCACTCCCCTTCCTCAGCTGGACAAGGGAGAGAAAAATATAATGAAAGGCTCATGGGTCAAGATAACGTCAGGGAGAGATCATTCACCAATTACCGTCACAGGCAAAACAGACTCAACTTGGGGAAAATTAATTTAATTTATTACCAATCAAATCAGAGTAGGATAATGAGAAATAAAACCAAATCTTAAAAACACCCTCCCACACCCCTCCCTTCTTCCCAGGTTTAACTTCACTCCCGACTTTCTCTACCTCTTCCCTCCGAGCAGCGCAGGGAGACAGGGAATGGGGGTTGTGGTCAGTTCATCACGCATTGTCTCTGCTGCTCCTTCCTCCTCAGGGGGAGGACTCCTCACACTCTTCCCCTGCTCCAGCATGGGATCCCTCCCATGGGAGACAGTCCTCCATGAACTTGTCCAACATGAGTCCTTCCCATGGGCTGCAGTTCTTCATGAACTGCTCCAGTGTGGGTCCCTTCCATGGGATGCAGTCCTTCAGGAACAGACTGCTCCAGCGTGAGTCCTCCACGAGGTCACAAGTCCTGCCAGCAAACCTGCTCCAGCGTGGGCTCCTCTCTCCCCGGGTCCATGGGTCCTGACAGTAACCTGCTCCAGCGTGGGCTTCCCACAGAGTTACAGCCTCCTTCAGGCATCCTCCTGCTCCAGCGTGGGGTCCTCCACGAGCTGCAGGCGGATATCTGCTCCACCACGGACCTCTGTGGGCTGCAGGAGGACAGCCTGCCCCACCATGGTCTTCACTGTGGGCTGCAGGGGAATCTGCTCTGGCGCCTGGAGCACCTCTTCCTCCTTCTTCTTCACTGACCTTTATGTCTGCAGAGTTGTTTCTCTCCCATATTCTCACTCTTCTTTTCGGCTGCAGTTGCCCAGGGTTTTTTTTTCCCTCTTCTTAAATAGTTATCCCAGAGGCACTACCACTGTCACTGATGGGCTCGGCCTTGGCCAGCGGCAGCTCCATCTTGGAGCCGGCYGGCATTGGCTCTATCGGACATAGGGGAATCTACTAGCAGCTTCTCATAGCTGTAGCCCCCCTGCTACCAAAACCTTGCCATGCAAACCCAATACAATATACAAAAGGGGCCAGCTAAAAGGATTTTCACCTTAATTTCTGACAGGTTTCAGAACAAAAATTATTAACAGGCTTGATCTGCACAACAGATGCTCAGAGCCATTACAGAGCAGCATACCAAGCGACACATGAAAACCCACTTTCATGAGACAGAATACGATAACACCACATTCCTGCACAGTGTTTTTCATCCGGGCAGCTCGCTTTCTTTTGCAAAGGAGGCTTCTGCCTTGAAGCAACCAGAACTGCTCTGCGGAATGTCCCTGTCCCTCTACCACAAACACTTAAAGGTGCGTCTCTCAGAAACCATTTCTTCAGGAGACGAAGGCGATTTTTCCTTCAGGTTTCCAACACTGAACCTATGCAGAATGCAGGTAAACTGATATCTAAAAGTCCTGGAAATCTCCAGATTTTGCATGGACATCTACACAGGATGACGGAGAAAGAGGGAATTTCCTGAGCTACAGCTTCAACTTCACTTGAGTCCCAGAGTCAAACTTATACCACTGAATAAATGAAGAGAGGTACTGGGCCATAAGTTAATTTCTGAAGACTAGAAATGAAATTTCTCATCATTATGGGTCTCCATGAATCCTCTTCTTTCTCTTTCTCCTTCTAACCTTTAAATATTGAAAATCAGCATTTTATGCTTCAAATTGTTTCAAACTCCCTTCATTTGGTTTAAACTTTTGATTCTTTGCAGATAATTAGGCACATCCCTGATTACTGAAATGTTAGATTTCACTATTGCTCATATGCACTAATCAAAGCAAGTGTGAATGTACTAATTAGTAATTTCACGTCCTATCTAACAGAGGTTGTTTACCCTAACGTCAGTCATAGAATTTATGTATTTGGAGAAATTTGCTTCTAGAAAATGTGATCTCAGGGTAAGTATATAGTGAAGGACAAAGAAGAGACATACTGCTTTAACTGTCAGTCTAGGCTAAGTGATGAAGGGATTTCTTTCCCCCTAAAAATGTTGCATTGTCTGGCTTACTAAGTACCATCTTCAACTGTTCTCTTAGTGAAGTGATTGAAAAAAAATAGTCACAAGAAAATTTTAAGCGGTGTATTTGTTTTCTGCGTGACAGGATAAAAAATAGAAGGCTTTAGTTTTTTCCTTTTTTAATTCAAAATAAATTGAGCTATGAAACTTCAAAAACATCAATGTTTTTTAAAAAAAAAGTACCATAGTCACAATATTTTCCCATTTGTACTTGAGGCCTCTCATTTTTCATTTTCTCATGAATATGATGGAATTAATAACCTCCAGCTTTTATGCAACAGCTATCTTTCTCCATCCTTTCCCCCTTTTTCTTCTATCTATATAGCTAAACTTCTACAGAGTAAATATTTCAGGAGACCAAAGTTGTAGCACTTTATATTTCTGTTGACTACTTTGTAACTTTTCTGATATTGAAGACATTTTTAAAACCTACATGACTGATCAAGAGAAAAGAACTGGGACAGGAAAGTGATAACTGATATTAAAACACATAGCTTAATAATAAAAATCTCAGCTGGAAACTAAATAATGTGAAAGCAGTCATTAAAAATAAATCTTTAATGAAAAATAAAACAGTATTAACATCATTTTCCTATTAAAACAATATAAGTGGTGGGTTGTTGGTTTTTTTGGATACAAAATTTTTAGGACAACGTATTTTTTATAAAATGGTTAAAATCTTTATCCCAGCATAATTCCCATCCAGATTTAGAAACTGGTCAACAAATTACCGAGGATATACAGAATAAAAAATGAGTAGCCCAGTCGTTAGTATTCTTTCTCTCAGTAAAACAGAAGGGATCCCACTTCATACATAGTGGGTTTGAGTGCACCCTCAGCAAGTTCACGGATGACACTAAGCTGAGTGGTGCAGTTGATTCGCTTGAGAGAAGGAATGGCATGCAGAGGGACCCTGATGGACTTGAGGAGTGGGCTCACGTGAACCTCATGAAGTTCAATAAGGCCAAGCGCAAGGTCTTGCACCTGGATCTGGGCAATCCCCTGTATCAGCACAGGCTGGGGGATGAGTGGATTGAGACCAGCCCTGAGGAGAAGGACTTGGGGGTACTGGTGGATGAAAAATTCAATATGAGTCTGGAGTCTTAAACAGTAACCATATTATACCAGATGTTGTTCCGTGCATATACACGTATGAATTCCCATTTACAACCTTTCACATCCATTTTAAAACATCTCATCTTCCTATATGCTTCAAACAGGTACTAGGAAACCAACAAAAAGCTGAAATTTCGTTATAAAGCCAGTATCTGTGACCCTGTGTGGAATGAGTTTTTGGAGACTTTCCTACAGCGAAGCTGAAAATTGATGTTCAGCTTCCAGTATTTGAGTTTAAATTATCCTTCCTTTCCAAACAACGTATTTCCAGCACTTGATAATTCCATCTGACAGCATGCATAAGCAGAGTATCATTTAGGCTCAGTAAGATTCAGAGGTAGACTAATGAGGGAGTAACACAGCACAATCTCTTATTCACGTACAATAAATTGCAGATCACAAGTAGTGTACAGGTTTGATATGAAGCACTTGTATTTCCTTCTCTATTTCCATTTTTAAGTATCTCTGCCTCTTCCTTGTCTTTCACCTGCACTCTCAATTCTTGCTGTAGAGGTTGTTAGATTTGTAGCACTGGCCTTTGCTGTTAAGGAGTATTAAAAATAAGCTAAAAGTATGAAAAGTTTGCTATTTTGAAAACATGCCTGTAGTAAATATTTGTAAGATGTATGGTAATAGGAGTGAAAATGCAGTAAAGACATGCCCTGAGCCATGTGTCAAAAGGAGAAGTTTATCTAGGCCTGCCAGGATTTTTTAAAAAGGAAAAAATAGTTATGAAAATATGCCTTTTAATCATATCTGCTTGATAAAAAAAGGTTGTTAGGGAAAAAAACCTGAAAAGGGTTGAAAACGAATGTTGGTGTCTACCTCCAAAGAAAAATGATGTGGCTTAAATAAAAGATGATTGTAGTATTTAAAACTACTAGGTATGATTCCAAAAGGCAAATGTTTTAAACCCTGTCAGTGATAAGGCACAGCCCACAGTACCCCAGGAAAGTAAGCAGGGCAGGTCTGGTGATGGTAACCAGGGTCAGACACAGTCCAGGGATCACCAGGCAAATCTGTGCTATTGAGGTAGGTCCAAGGTCGAACCAGGAACCCAAGTCAGCAAGGCAAGGTGAGGATCAGCGAGGTACCTGGGCAAGCGCAGCCTGGGAGGCACGGCTGACCTGATGTAGCACTGTGGATGTGGATAACTTAACCTGAGTGCAAAGCTGGGCTGCCTGGCCTGCAGAGATGCCAACAACCAACGTTTCTGTGAATCTGGGAATCTGTGAATTCCTCTATCTGGAATGGACGAAATGGAAATGGAACTCAAAAACTGCAGTGGGCAGAAACCTGTTTTAATAACAGTTACACCACAATGACTTAAGTCTTACATTCTGTACCTAATGACTCATAGGTCTGGCGAATCTTTGATTGCTGTATATCCAAACAGCACCCACAATCTTATTACATTTCAGTTCACAATGTCCTTGTGACGTTTCTAGATTGTTGTAAATAAAAAGAAGAACAAAAGAAGTTATGGATTATTAGCCTTTCTATGTTGAAGCAGAAAGTGAAGGTTCTGCTGGAAAACATGATGGCTACATGTGAAYTGACAAATAAAAGGGGCCAGCCACTATTCTGTTGCTGAAATCAAGTGGCTTGTCTTGCGTTGTGTCCATATAAGTAAATCACTTTACCATAGCCAATAGAGACTCCTCAAATAGACTGCATACAGGGAATGGTTCCTGGGTCACCTTGTCCTATGAACTGTGGCCAGACGTTATCTAGGGGAGTGTTGGCTTGAAATAGTCCAAAACTATGCCAGGAACTGAGCTAACAATTACACTGTAAGAACAAGTGTGTGACAGTGCTTGTTCTCAAATCCTGGCTCTGTTATTTACTAATATAAACATGTAAGCAATGCGCACATTACTTAATGTTTAATTGAAAAATTATATTAAAATTTACACATAATAGGATATGCTTGGGTGACAGATACAGATTACTGACTCACATTAGGGCCTGGAAAAATCTAGTGCAATGAAAAATTTTCTTGAAATCACTGAACCCCTCCCAGGTGTACATAACATAAAGAGACACCATTACTAATCCAGGCCAGACCCACCATATTTTAATGCATATGTCCTCTTAAAGGCTCCCTGGATACGAATTTTTCCACCCCAATTTTTCAGAAAGGAGAATGAAGCACAGATCATTCAAGAAGTACAAAATGCCATATTCTTATTGTTTCAATCTAAATGAAATGAGAAATAATCACTTAAATACTCTGGGGGTCTGGATCTAGGTCTTTCACTTGCAGTCACACAAAAGGTCTCACAGAATACACTTGAGCTGGATTTTCTTTAGCTTTTAATAAACTGTCTTGATTAGAATAAAGGGTCACCTTTCACAAAGTAGGGAATGTCAAGCAAAAGGATTTTTGTATATTTACTGAGCGTACTAACATCTAGATACTCTTTACGTTTTCACTGTTTATATGATTTTTGTGAGCATAGTGTTACTAGTTTTTTAACTACTAAGTGAACAGTTAAAGTTACGATAAATAGGTGTTTCAAAAGCCAATTACATTTTGAATAATTGCTCCAATCCATCTCAGCAAGATTATTTCATTATATACTTTGATAAATGCTTAGCTATTCTGCTACTGTTTTACACTTTTAAGTTTGAAAATTCTGGTCCAAGGATCTAGCCCTGAGTTTTCCAGGAGACAAATTGCCCCTTATTCACAGGTCCAGCTACTTAATATCACATGTAAGCACATTTTAATAGGTGCCTGAATTTATGGGAAGTGCTTATCCAGAAGCTACAGAAGCCACTATTGATCTTCCTCCCATTTGCTGTTAAAAACACAATTTGTTTGAACTCTTGTAGTCTTTCTGTTCTAGGATTTTTTGTTTCATTTTGTTTTTAACTATCTTCATATTTTTTAACACAGCTTTGTTCTACCCATGCAGCCAGATGGGGCTSCCCAGTTAAATTCTATTGGTATTTTCCACTCATGCAAACCAGTCTATTTACCTTGGCAGAGTAAAATATGGGTTCTATTTTAAAATTTATTTTACTATACAGGTATATATACATATATATGTAAAATATATGTATGAAATATATATATACACACACATATAGATTATATATACATAGATATCTATAACATACTTATATATAATGCATACACATATACAACTATACAATTATTCTAAGCATGTGCACGTATGTATTTCTTTTCCTATGTAAAAGGAAAGACTGTCACAAGGATTAGTAATCTTCCAATATTACACTTATACATTTATCCTGTGTTGTGCTGTTATCTGAGTACCTAAAAAAAGTTAAAATGTTTGTGGAAAGGCCTTTGTTTACATTTTAGAAAAAGAGAACCTGGGGCTAGATGATTAGAGGTACTTAGGTGCTAGATAAATCCACACAAAGGATGTTTTAACCCTTGATCTACCCAGCAATGCCAAGCGGGGTACCTTATTCTGGCCTGGAAGATTTCTAAGGCTGTTTAGAGTTCTTAGCTGGAAGCCATCTTCAAACAGAAGTGAGGCACCCCGATCTGGTCAGTGACATCTTATAGCAAAACACAAAGATGAAGATTGCCAGCTGGTCCCACTCCCATCAGACGATGGGATGGACTTGCCTGCACATGCACAGACCAAAGTAAGCAGCTTGGARAAGAACACTGAACTGAACAGCTGACTTGCTGTGTGTATATTTGGAGACATAAGGATCAGTCATCCTAATTTTCACAGTCTATCCATGCTTTCTGATTTTGTATGTTCTCTCTTGTTATGGAGGAAAAGCTGAGAGGGTGGAAATCTCTCACAATAGCAGCAATCCTTGCTTTTACCTATTGAACCCATTGTTCATCTCCAGAAGCATGAAAAAAAAATAGTCTTGCAGGCCAGAAACCTCTTCCAACTTTCCTTCATGGCCCCCACTTTTTCCCTCTTGTTGGCCCTGCGGTATGACAAGGAGCAGCTAAAGGGATCCAGCATCTTCACAGAAGATAGTCAATTGTGGAAAGTGGTCAGGAATTGTTCTAGATGGACTAGGAGTAAAAATGGATGTTTGGAAGGAGAGGGCAATGGTCTGAGGGTCCTACAAGAAGTGTGGAGTGAGAGCACTAGTCCCCACGGAAATAAGGGAAGCAAATGATATCAGGAGGAAGGACCGGCTGAAGGGAAGGGGAGAAAGGCATACTTGCACCCCTGAAAGCTCCACTCATGCCCTCTGCACCTCATACTATGATGAGGGTGGTGAAACACCAGAACAGGTTGCCCAGAGGGGTGGTAGATGCCCCATCCCTGGAAACATTCAAGATCAGGTTGGACGGGGCTCTGAGCAATCTGATCTAGTTGAAGATGTCCCTGCCCATGGCAGGGGGGGTGGACCAGATGACCTTCAAAGGTCCCTTCCAACCCAAAGTACTCTATGATTCTATGATTCTATACCACCTTCCTTAGTAAAATCTCAGTACTTTATCCTAAGCTGCCACCTCCACTTGAACCCCTCTGAAATATTGTTGATACCTCACAGACATCCTAATTACCACCTTGGAGATTTTCTAAATCCCGATCCAGTCCACACTCTTCTGGAGAGGCTGCTGGAGATCTGGCAGGATTCTTAAGGACATTTGAGGCAGCACGAAACTCCTGTCTTTACAAAACCAAACCAATCTTTATGTTCCTGAGAAAGATGTCAACAAGAAGTGGTTCCATAGCTGAAGGTAAGCAGAAGAAACAGTACAGTGGGAATTTAGCTCGTTGTTGGACATGAAGTGCAATTTCAAGAGGGTTAGTGGCACCAAGACAAGCTTAGTGGCACCAAGACATTATTGGATAATATTATACTTTACCTGAAATAGAATCACAAGATCCAAAGGCTTTTTAAAACATGTAGGCATATATGTAATTAAGTGTTTCTGACACTTCCACTGTCACCTAATTTTTCAAGTCCAGTTTGACAGAAATCACTGGGCCAATTTAGTGCTGGATTATCTATTCCTCCCATCTCACATAGGTCAGATGGCTGTGTTTTGTGGTCTGCTGTGTCAGAATACATTATATAAACCTACATTCATGGCATCTGTTATCTCTCATCTGTATCTCACATCCTAAAGTGCCTAAGAGAGGAGCGCCATCATCCTAGCTTCCCCCTGTAGTCGATGAACAGGGACAGTGACTTCTGGATGGTGACGCAGAATATCTGTGACCTGAATCAGTTAAGTGGGGTCTGTTCAGACTTGACTATTACTGTACTAAATCTGCAAGAGCAATGCAAATTTCCATGTACTTAAGGAGAAAGAACTATAACTTGCAAGTCAGCGCCTGAGGCTACTAGTCACTTCTTGTGACTTCATTCCTTCCTCCAAAACTCAAACTTACACACAGGCACTTTTTTTCTTTTCATTTTATAAAAAATGAGGGTAGAAGTGCCATTTTACAGCAGATTATCAATGTTAGTATTTTGGCTGTAATTGGACAGATCTACAAATTCTCTTGGGCATTTTAAAATAATTACCAAAGGTAGGGCCTGGAGAGTTGCGGAGCTCAGTAAGCAGTAGTGGATTCACTTTTAAGGTCTCTTGTGACTTTATGTCTTTAAAAAGCATATTTCAGATGCTAAGTTTTTATTAATGATTCCAGGCTTGGAACATTTGAAATAAGTGTAGAATAATAAAGTGTTTCATATGAAATATTCTGTGACCTACTTTCTCAGTCCTCTCTGGTTATAAGCTAATGGTAGTAGGAAATGGAAAATAACATAAAAGACACAGTGATTTAGATTGCCCAACTAAACAAAGTTAAATATTGTTCCTTTCTTTAGAGCAGAAAGAAGGTTGCGTATTGTGTTTGAAATAGTGTATGAACATTTGTCACTCTGTGGTAGGATGAGTTACACTTGAGGAGTGTCTTTCATGGCTGGTTCATTGAAGAATACTCATGGCATGGCAAACTGTTCTCAGAGAGGTGATACACCCCAGTGGCTTGGGGACTGTAATTCAGCTTATGTCACTTTTATCCTTGCCTGTGACACTGTTCTTCTGTATGTTCAGGGTGAATCACTGTGTGAAAAATCCATAAAGGCAAGCATTTTTTAGACTTCCAAGACCTTCCTTTCAACAAAAATAATTTTATAATTTATATTTTGCATATCAAAAGATGTGTATGTGCAGAATATATTTATGAAATAGCAATAGTAAATACTAATGAAAGCAGATGGTGGTTCAAAAAAGGATTAATTGTAAGAGCAACTACTCAGCTAGAATAAAAGGTGACAAAATTAGGTCTCATAAAATCAATGGCACTGTACCATAGTGTATTTGAAAACAATTTACATGAACTCCACAGGTGTAAAGATATTTATTTGAATTTAGAAAGATAGTGTTATGGCACAATATTAACAGGAGTGATCAGTATATGAGGGAAAGGAGCTGAAATATCAGTCCAAGATTTCTTTAACTGGGACATCTGATTGAAGACATATACATACATATATATATGTATATATACACATATATATTTGTTTATAGAAATTCATCTGCTCAAAATGTCTCATTGATCTTCAGTTTTTCTGAGTGGTTCATGTACTTTTGGATGAGTTTTGGCTGAAGGTCTATTTGAGCTCATGAAAGATGGGCCATAATGTTGAGGTAGAAGTTGTCAGTTAGCAGTCCCTTGCCCCCAAGTCTAGAAACCTTATATTTCTCTATAGTGTGGGTTCTGCCACACAAGATCTCTGGGGAACTTCTAGATCACACAGATCTTTCTCATGACCTTTTCTACACTGATATTACTTAGATTACCCCCATCACCACCTCCTAGTATAGCTTTTATGAAACAGTTTGGAATAGAAATGCTACTTAGACATTTTGTGTCAGTTGCACTAGAAACTTGTGCTTTTGGAGATGCCTGCTTCCCCTCATACTCCTCGTTCCCCCCCACTTGGCTTGCATATAAGGAAAATAATGAAAACAGAAAATGCCACAATTAAATTTTCTTTTTCCTCTGGACTGCTGTGAAAGGACAAAGCAATATAATTCTTCCTTTTCTTAAGCTCTGTATGGTCTTATTTCAAATCCATTTCCACCGTTCTTAAGCATTTTTCAGAAGCTTAATTTCTCAAAAATCATCAGTTTCACAAGTGAAGACTTAACTCAGATTCTTGAGTTTATAATATATAAATGTGGGGATATCTTGTGTTTGGACTATAAGGACCTTCACTGGGTTTAAGTGCTAGTCAGCAGAAGTGTAGCAAAACCTCAAGATTGATAACCTGATGCCAGGGAAAATTTGCTACGCAAAAATGTATAAACTTGTGGGTGATTAACCACTGGAGCAAAATCCCGAGAGAATAACTGAATTACCCATGATGTTTATAAAGAGCACAAGATGTTTTCCAGGTAGATGCATCTTAACAGAGACAAGTTAACAGAGCCGAGGGTAACTACAAGAAATGTAATTACTTTTTATATGCAAGAGATCACATGAAGTGATCTAATTAACTTATTTATTCCCATTCCATCTTCTCCTAGCTCTGCAACAAGAGATGTAGGTGACACAAAGGAGACTTGAGCCAAACTGAAACTTTTGAAAAGTTAGCCTACAATTTAGATTGTTTTTCTTGAAAAGAAACAACATGCTCTTACCAATAAAAATAAACATCCAGAATTGATCAGAGAAAACAGACCTGAAGAACTTGAAAGACAAAAAAAAAAAAAATTCAGATCTGCCTGTAACATCCACTTCTCCCACAACCACATTAGAAATAAGACAAAAATGAGTTTTTTTTGTTTCCTGGGAGGTTTAGAAAAATACACAGCTATATAAGGAAAACAACCAAGAACAACTTTTGATTCAGCTGTGTTGTGCATATACCTTTGCTTCTGCTTGTTTTAGAGTAGACAATAGGAAATCAATAAGAATTTAGGCTTCTAAACAGAAGTCAAAAGCCCAGATAATTTCTTGAATCCTGGCCAAAAAGATTAAATGGCTTGTCAAAGATTGGCAGGAGACTCAGGGTCTAGATCCAGATCTTCTGGTACCTTCCACTTTACTGCATGTATAAGGCCATCCGTTTCTAGATGTTTTTTTCTGTGACGCTTGTCATCCCTAACAAAACAAAACTGTGTTTCAATCCTTTACTGCACTTCATGCAGAGGTAAGCGGCAGGCATTTTGGGGTAGGGCTTGCTCTGGAGCTGGCAGCAGCCTCACTTATTTATGGTTGCTGTCAAAACAACTTACTACTATTAATTGTTTGATCATCCTTAGGAAAATGCTAACAAAGCTCCAACTGTACATCTCTTAGAAGTATATGAAAATAAATTAAATAAATTAAAAGCCCTCAGATAGGGTGAACTTAGAGAAAGGTTGCAGAGTGAGAGAGAGAACAGTCCCCAGAGATGTTTTTTTCAAATTATTTCATGGCTGTTGACATCAGTGAAATGCCTGCCAAGGCGAATGAGCTGCAACTTTTGAACGGTGTCATATTCAAAAAAATGGGACAGTCACACAGGCCACGTGACAGCCGGATGCCAAAGGTGCTGAATTTGGCAGGATGTTGCTCACTGGACAGCACCTAATTCTGTTGTAATTTATTAATTTTAATTTTCATTTCTTTCTTTCCTGGAATTCCCATTTCAGATGGGTCTTTAGACAGCCATGCCATACCAGTCCTTGAACCAAAGCTTAAAATCCAGGTAGGAAAGAGCGTCAGAAGGTTGAAGGAAGGGAGAGTCAAGGTTCAGGCTCTGCCTCTGCTTCCTCTCATGCCTCTTGTAACGTTCCTGGTCCACACCTCTGAGTTCATCTCTGCATGACTTTCCCAGCTCTCCCAGGAAGCCCGTGAACCAGCCAGGAGCTGAAATGAACTTCTCGATTTTTACACTTTTTTAATGTTTGCCTAATACACTTGTGCCCAACAGCACACCAAATTTAGGGAATTATAACACTATGCACCTGAAAGGATATATGTGAAATGAGAGGAAGAGAAACCAGAGTTATCTGGAAACTTAAGAGTCCCCCAAGATTCAGGGTATTCTAAGTGCCCCCCTCCACACACACATCCACTGGGTTCCGAGTGGAAAGGAGAGAAGGGACAAGCTGCTGCATTTTCTACTTTTGCAGTGGTTTACAGGTCTATAGATTTATGTGCCAAATGATTTGGAGGCATGCTTTTTAGCCAAGGCATTATCTATGAAATATTTGCTTTGATTGTTGGCTTTTTTTCATTTATGTACTGCAGAGTCATACTCTCAAGTCACAAAATTGTAGTTTTAGTCCCTGATTAGACTACTGAAACTTTTAAAACAGAGGTATAATGAATAAGTAATGCATATCATCCTACCTGGTATGAGGTCACAGATAAATACTGCTTTGTCCTAAAATACAGAAAAGTTTTGGTCTTCACACACTTCTTCACTGATGTTCTGTGATTAGTCAAATCCTTTTGGATAACCCTGACTCCAGAAATTCAAATATATACTCACAGAGCAGCATATTTTATTGTGATAGATTCCTCTTTTGCCTAACCTTTAATATTCCTTCTACTAAGGAGAAGAAGGGATTGAGAAAATCCCAAGATCCAAATTGAAACTATCAGTAGGAGGTTGGATAATGTTTAAATTTGAAGCTGGAATCCTCAAGATATTCATTAACAGCTAGGCTTAGGGATTTATTTTCAGCATGTTTACATTCATTGCATACATACCTTTAAAAAACATTCGTCTGTGTTCATACTGTCTGACATGGGACATATTATATGGATGTGTAGGAATATATATTATCTGGCTAGTATCAAACAGATTTTTATTTTTTTTTTATTTTTTACTTTCTCCTTAACAAAAACTAAGGTTTTAGTTTTCACTAAAAAAAAAAACAGAACAGGTGAAACCCACCACAGAATAAATAAACATCTAGTAGTCTTTCTCCTATCTGATTTCATAGTCACTGAGGTAGTAAAAATACTGAGATGTGACATGCTGGTGTTATATATATAAATGGGTTTCTGAGTTGAGCATGAGAAACAACATAATTTCACATTATTTGTTATAAACTATTTAAGGATTTTTTCCCAGACATAAAAAGTTTTTACTCTTTGCAGAAACTAAAGAAAACTGCTCATTATTCCTGACAACTTAATCATAGTTGTTGACCCACTTGTTTGGTTTAAGAAATGACAGTAGGCTTTATTTATTGAGCCTCTGCTTGTGTAATTGCTGGGAAACAGGTGATTGAACCAATGGAAAAATAAACAGAATAATAATAACTTTTATATGATATGATTACTTTCCACTGAAAAGGCAACATCTGAAGCAGAATCTCTTTCTAAAAGCACTTTTAATATGTAGTTTCTTAGGTGTATTGCTTTAAAAACAAAAGAGCTGATATTCATAATTGTTCTCTGTGGCAGTATGAAATGTTCTCTTTTTTTCCTCTGAATTGCTGTAATTACCAACTGTGTTACTTAGTAGGCCCCACACATTGTTGAATTTCCATTCATCTTAGCACATTAGCTATACTTTTTCTTCATTTTCACTTTGCTTATTGTCTGTTTTGGCCTCTGTTCAGGGAAATATTCAAGCTTATGGAGTTCCACTGGGACTCATGCCTGCACTTAAGTACTTCACTGAATCATGATGCTTTCCAGAATTAGGGTCTTTCTGCTCTGCCAATAAAATATCTTAAGGTAATGCACAATGGATTGGAGAAAGGACAAATAGAAGTGGAAGGGAAAGTGATCTCTCTGCATATATAAGCATGTCCAACACCTGGAAATGACCATGAGAAGAAAGACTGGAAAAAAGAGTAGTGCTGTGAGTCAATGGGAAGCCTAAGTGAAGAACCTGAAAAAAGACAGTAGCAGCTCAAATCAAGATTTCTAGTTAGTTATGTGTTTGAAAAGACTGTGGCTAGAATAGGTTAAGAAAAATAAATTATTTGATTTTAAAGAATAGGAAAAGAAAGAAGTAAAAATAGTGTTTTCAACCTCTCACTTCAGCTTCTCCTTATTTGAAAGACTCAGGAATCAATTTATCTAAGTCATAGGAGTCCATCAGAAACTACTGAAAACTCAGAGCTCATTTTATGTAAAAAAAGATGAGCAGACCTTGGAATGAAATTATTGTAAGACAGACGTCTGCAGAAAAGATTTTCATCAGAGTTAGTTAGGTGAAGAAAATCCCATGAAATTTTTGTTCAGATGTAAAGAAAGAAGTGCTTTTCTTTCAAATGTTCACTGAAGTTTTTGACCTTTTCTGGCTATAGGCTTTCCCCAGTAAAAGGAAAGAAAGAAAAATGGGCCTCCAGGTCCAAACTGATCTGTATAGAATGATCTTATTTTTTGCCATGAAATGGTACAGATTTCTGTCTTAGCATTTATTTTTAATTAATGAGAAAAATAGCTAAGAATTAAATCCCACAGAATTCCTTAAAAAAATGAAATAATTGTTTTCATCCACCCAAAAGTTTAATTTAATAAAAATTGAATGTTTCAAGATTACTGGACAATTACAGTAACAATTGCATGGAATACACGGAAATGTTTAATTTTTACAATATCAAAAATGTATTCTTTTATTTGTTTAGATCTATGAAAAATATATTTATATGTTGCTTTTTTAATGTATCTCATACAGTAAATTTACTATCTCAATGAACAGAAAGATAAGGAATAATAAATCTTACAATGTTTGAATCTTTTTTATAATTTTATTTTTCATTTGACAGGAAGTTTAAAATATCAGGTATTTATTTTTGTATAGAGCAACAAATATATCTTTCAGAATTGCCAAGTAATAATAAGTATGGTTCCTGATTTTTTTTAATATTTGTTAGCTCTTTAGAGGGTCGAGTAGAGGCTGTGAGAATATGACAATTTAAATCTCTCGTATTTTTATTAGTCTTTCTGAATGGTAGGCTGGAAGTACCTTCCAGTACATGGAACAGGCTGGTGCTAAAATTACATTAAGTGTGTTGTTTTGTGAGGCAAGATTTACATGCATAAATCACAGAAAAGTCACATTTGTTTCCAAATGACACAATGCCCCCAGACTTTCAAAAATTCATCTGCCTTGTTTGAACTGAGGAACAAAGATGAACCTAAAACTACAAGGAAGACTGAAGAGTTAATTCATCCAAAATGAAATTGTTTAGCAGATTTTATGAAGCTTATGTGAATTGAAATTGCTAAAATTTAGATCCTGGTTCCATGTGCTTATCTGCAGAGCTCATTTCCCCCAGAATGTTCAAGGAAGTGTAACTCCATGACTAAATAGTTGTTTAGTAAAGGAGTTTAATAAGAAGCAACAGCAGATCCATTTCTTGGGGAAGAAATGCATGCTAATTTATGGGATGGTTTAATAATTTTTCAAGTTCACTTTCAAATGTTATTTTCAATGCTGTTATTTTCATCTGCTTTGGTTTGAGATCTGTTTTTACAGGTGTACTGGACACTGATGCCTGCCCACCTTTTTGAAGCTTTCAACTTTGTTTACTGATTAACAATGCCAGAAGCTGCAGTTGAAATTTTATTCATTTTAATTAGCTTTCTTCACCCACTGCACAAGTGAAGTATGAGTTTATTTAATGCGACAGTGTGTGTATAGAGCCAGTGATTTGACTTTTGCTCTTTAATACATTCCTTCAAGTTGCTATACTTGGTGATTCATTTACATCAATAATTGAAAAGTCATCAATCTCACCTTGACTTGGGAGCCTTGCCAAACTTGCTAATGATATGCATGATTGGTCATCACAATAAGAATGTACCATATTTTTTAAAAAAAAATCATTTACATTCTGTGAATTAATCAATATCATCTGCAATGATAGCATTTTAAAAACAACCCCTCTTAATCTATTGCTATTTGTTTGTTCCCATTGGTGATAAGACTGTGCTTTTTCCTTACCCTTATTCCTAAGAATGAGAAGTCTTGCTGTTACTTGCCATAATAAGAATAAGACAAGATGATGGCAAAACACTTTGTTAATCTTGGATTAATCTTGAAACTCATCTTATGGAGTGAGGATCATCATTTGACATGATAAAACACAGTAGTAACAGATTCCTTTAATATCTGGTATTCCAGAATATCAAAATTATTCAGAATATAATAAATAATAATAAAAATAATAAATCAAACCTGGTTAAACATTTAATATTTTATTTGTTTTATAAGTGAGTAAACTGTAGGTCAGAGGAGTTGAAAGATGTAACCAGTT
Source organism: Oceanodroma leucorhoa (assembly GCA_030449065.1). Classification (NCBI taxonomy): domain Eukaryota; kingdom Metazoa; phylum Chordata; class Aves; order Procellariiformes; genus Oceanodroma; species Oceanodroma leucorhoa. Next base: position 1,170,534 of record JASVER010000055.1, on the reverse strand, counting down.
GTAGGAATATATCCCTCTAGCCTTGATTCCCATTGCCTCAAATAAACGATGCTGCACCATATTCCTTAAGGGCAGGAGTCACCACTGTGACTTAAGTTACAAACTGCCCTGTTATGGAAGGTAACAGCTGTTTTTCTTCCTTGTTCAAAACTCAGTATATGCAATATTTTGTAACAAAGATAAGATTAACAAAAGAACGGAAGGGTACCTGTTGGCTTTATTGGTTAGTTTTGTACTGGGCTGCAGAGAGATAAGGAATTGTATCTGAAAGCTACAAAGATAGATCCAGCAGAGTGCAGTTATTTGCTGCCCTTATAAAATTAACCAGGCAATTAAGTATTAATTATCTTAGAGGTCAGTTGTACTCATGCTTTGGAAAGGAAAGGGGCAAGGACCAAGGCCAGGTCTCATTCTATGTGGGATAGATTTTAGTTCTGATAGACCATGTTTATCATTTGCATCCAGTGAGGATGGGTGCTAGTGTCCCTGTGTACCTGGCACAGGACTGGACAATCAAAAGCAGAGATTCTCCATCTGGTTATGAAAAGACTAGGAGACTGCCAAGGAGGTGACTTAGAATCACAGAATCATAAAATGGTCTGGGTTGGAACGGACCTTCAAAGATCATCTAGTTCCAACTCCCCTGCCATGGGCAGGTACATCTTTCACTAGATCAGGTTGCTCAAAGCCTCATCCAACCTGACCTTGAACACTTCCAATGATGGGCCATCCACAACTTCTCTGGGCAGCCTGTTCCAGTGTCTCACCACCCTCATTGTAAAAAATTTCTTCCTCATATCCAATTCAAATCTACCCTCTTTCAGTTTTAAACTGTTGTCACTTGTCCTGTCTCTACATGCCTTGGTAAAAAGTCTTCACCTTTCTTATAAATCCCCTTTAAATATTGAAAGGCCACAATAAGATGTCCCCAGAGCCTTTTCTTCTGCAGGCTGAACAACCCCAACTCTCTCAACCTTTCTTCATAGGATCTCTCGATGCTCCAGTCCTCTGGCCATTTTCATGGCCCTCCTCTGGAACCTCTCCAACAGGTCCATGTCTTTCTTGTACCGGGTAACCCAGAGCTGGACACAGTAATCCAGGTGAGGTCTCATGAGAGTGGAGCAGAGGGGCTGAATCACCTCTCTCGACCTGCTGGCCATGCTTCTATTTATGTTTGCATCCATGGAGGCACATAGCCACACAGAAGGTAGACATTTTCTTTGTGTACTAGAGGTTTTTCAAAATTTGTTGCAAACCACAGAAGCAGCAAATATTTTTGGACTGGAGAGGAAGACTAGAGGGAAAGACCCACTCTCAATCAGTATAGAGCACATACTTTCCTTTTTTTTAGTTGTTTTTGGTTTTTTTTTCCCTTTCCAAACAGATCTGAGATTTCACTACTTCAAAAATTATTGCATTGTAGCTCTGGAAAATTAAAATCTCAGGGTTTTGGAGTGCTTATTTAAGGAAAAGGTACAGGCAGATCCACTCAAAACTCTTGACAATTTTGAGTCTGTCACATGACACTTGAGAGAGGGTGTATTTACTGATGAATGACCTTGTAGCTGTCCTCAGCCAGCTGGAACCATGCTTTCCCATCCATAGCATGTATTAGAGTATGCACCACAGCTGTTCTCCATCAGAAGCTAAGTGCAATCCTTTCAGAAAGCTGTCGGCAATTAATTGTCTCTCTTTCTGAATTTGTCTCTATTTATGGGTTTTAAAGAGAAGAAAAGACTGCAGCAGAGTGTTAGAAGTAGAGAATCTGGGGACTTGTGTTGATGTTCACAGCCTGCAGATGGATAAACACTGCAGAAAAGAGAGAGGAAGAAAGATATGCAAGACTGAGGTCAAGTCATACCCCCATATTTAATAGAATTTCCAGGCCTGGGTAGCATATTTTCTATTATAGAAACTCAGTTAGGTTTTGTTAATTGTTAATGCCAGTCCTCAGTATAAGTACAGCTAGGTACTGATGTACATATTGGAGTTTTTCTTACCTTCAGTACACCTGAAAAATGCTTGCCAGAGTCAGAAAAGTTGCTCTCTGCTTCTAGGTATTGGTCATATTCAGCTCCTTGTAGCTATTCATGCTTAAAGTCAAGCCAGTACCACAACTCTGCAATTCCTCTGCCTATTTTGTTTATGGGACTCCATGTAGGAAAATATATTTAATTTCCCTTACAATGTGATGAAGAGGCAACAGTGTTTGCCCAGTGATTAGGTCATTCATCTAATCTGTGGGAAACCTGCCTTCAAATTCTTTCTCAGCTGGACTGGACTTGGACTCAAGTATTCCATCTCCCAGGAACGTAACCGAACTGTTCACCGTGGTAGGTGTGTCTGTTGAATCTCCCCTGCTCAAGCTGTTTTATGTTCTGCAAGTAATGAGATATGCACCAAACAGAGGTTGGGAACTTATCTTTCCCATATTGCTCATGAATGCCTTAAATATTAAGCTGTTGAATTTTTACAGTTCATTTCTCTCTTGTCCATTCAGCAAGTGTCTAATTACTCAGTACAGAGTGGGACAGGTTGACTTGGACAGGTATTGAGACCACGTATAGAGCAGCCTATAGGTAATTTATGTGAAAGGTGTTAAAGTTGGAGTTAAAACCTCTGAGATAAGAGAATTAACAGGAGTCTGAACTCAACTTGCACAGCCCAACAGAGGTGGTCTATAAGGTCTAAGGCTTGTGTGTCCTTCACCTCTGTTACTTCTCGGAGAAAGGATGATTAGTTTAGGTGCCAGAAGATTAATGGCTGTAAATACAAGTGGAGATAGGTTCCTGAAGCTCTCCACTCACTATGAGRGAATTTAGACACTTAATTTGGGACCATGTATTCTGGTAATGGCAGAGTGCTTAAATACAACTCATTACAATTCTGATCCTGGGCCCTCGTGCGCATCAAGCCCTAAGAACTGCTGAGACTAATTTAGTGTAACTCTTATTTGTATGGTCAGGCGAGGACATCTTTTGGGCTCAMTTACTTACTCTCTCGTACTGTGCAAGACAGAACAAAAGCTCTCACAGACTCCAAATACAGCCTGTTCAGCCTTTGGAAAGGACTCTACTGATAAGGTTGACCAACTGCAACATTTATTCAGGAAGTTATAGTTTCTTTTATATATGAATTAGTGTTTAAAATAATTTTGATTAATAAACTTAAGAAGATATATAAAGAAAATATAGTAATGACAATCTTAAAATCATTCTATAAATCAAGGTTTGTCCTCAATTGTTATACTAGTTCTGGACAAATTATCTCAAAACCGTATGCTTTAACTGGAAAAGATTCAGACACGGTAATTAACAAAAATAGTTAGTCTTGATGGGCTCTTTATCTGGAAAAAAAAAAATGAATTGACTGGTGCTGTTTTCATTTGAGTGAGAGTTGAATAAGAGAAATATTAGGACGTTACAGTGCCATAAAAGACACAGAGAGGTTGAATTCAGTACATCTGTTTACTCTGACCTTGTTTTCCAAGACCACAGGGACATATAATGAGACTGAATGATAAAAAAATTTAAAGGAGAAGCCTTTACACACAACACCTAGGGTAATCCATAGCTGTACAATACCAGTAGGAACAAAAGCAAAACAGGCAATCAATAAAGGATGAAGAAAATACGTGGGTACTACATCAAAGTAATGACAAATAATATGCAAAAGTGTAAAGTAAAGCCAATGAACACTGCTGGTCTTTTGTTTAAATCTAATGGTAACTAAAAGGGATGAAAGATGACACTCATTACACACAGACTCCTTCATAATTGGTCTCTGCAACATATAATACTAGTCATTTCTAACCATAGCATGGAAATTTCTGTGCTTCTACAAGGACTGTTTGGGTGTGGCAGTCTATCTGACAAATTCAGCTATGTTAACGTAAACCACATTGCTGAGCCTATAACTGGTACCTGCTTAGGAAAGATATAGGAAACAGAGAATGTGTGAAATTATGCTTCTTCAGATTTCCTACTATATTGCTATAATCCCCTGCAATGGTAGATATCATATACAATAGTAGACAAATATGGCTCGAGATGCTGCACTGCTGCGCTATGGGACCATCCTGTCACTTCAGCTTGTGAAATTAAGGAGGGAGGAAGGTCTTCTCGAAAGCCCTAAAGCCTTCTTTTGAAACCCTCCCTGGATGAATTCACTCTATGCAATGTTCCACAGCTACTGATGAATAAAGGTATCTTTTCCATTGAAATGCAGAACTGGAAAGAGTCTAAAGAGACATCTAATCTTTTCATCCTCTTCTTCCAACCCTGGCAATGAGACAATGTCCTCTATATGTACACCATGCTTATCTGTTCTTAAAAACCTCCAGTGGCAGATTCAAAAGGATCACTGGCTTACCAGTTCCAGTATTTAACTGTCTTTACAGTAAAAAGGATTTTCTTATTATTTGATCTGTATCTTAGTTACAAATTAAGCTGATTACTCCATGGATACCGACAGCAATCAACCACTGTCCTGTTTTACAGTAGTCTTTTACATATGGCCTAACCTGAGCAGGAATTAATTGAGAGAAGTCCCTTGGCCTGGATTATATAGAAACCAGACCGGATGATCACAGCATCTGGATTTATAATCTTCTGGATTTATAATCTGTAACTGGGTGAATCACATATCTCTCCTGAGCAAGAATATCAAGTCATTCTGCTTTCTTTTTGGAGAGGAATACTGCAGTGTTTCATTTGACAGAAATATCCCATTCTCCTCTGCACTTACACATTTTGTGAACATTCCCATTATATTTGCAGAAAATTGCAAATTTGTTTTCAGTATGAATGACAAGTAATAAAATTAAACTGTATTGTACTGCATTAGGTCACACATGGGAGCCGGAGTTTGTTTATTACTAGTTCCTCTGCTTTTTCCTTTCTTAGCAGATAGCTCATTATTTCCTACAAGATCGGTTATTTGAAATCTATAGAGTTGGCTGTAAGTGTATGCTGTTTACCATTCTACACATCAGTCCCTTTCCTCCCTTTCCAAATATATAATTACATTTTTTATAGATGCTCTGCTATGTTTTTAAAAAGCATGTGGTTTTTTTTTTAGAATATGAGACTCTTAGAAGCAAAGTGGGACACTTTGATGTTCATTTGCACACCAATACCCAGAATGACTGAAGTTTTGTTGTAGGGTTTTTTGATTTGTTTCTCCTGCTTTTGTTTTCTCAGCTCTGGAAACAAATGGAAAGATTGGAGACTGAGTGCTGCTGCAATTAATTCTTTTCTCCGAGTCCTCTGAAATTTGAGAAATCCAGAGGAGCATGGAAGGGCCCTAGCACCTTACCTTTTTTGTTCTCTGGATAATCTGTAATGGGAGATTATCTTAAACCAGAAATAATGCAGGCACTGGGACAATTTGAAGTATCTGTAAGCATGAGACTAACGAGCAGCTTCCTCTCCGAGATGCACGGACTTGTCATAGTCCCATAAGGACTGTGATACAGAGGTTTTTACTCTAAATGATCTGCTACTTTTTCTTGGATGTCCAGGATGACAGTGAAATACTTTCGTTTTCCAGATGAGGAGCATAAACAGTTGTGTTCAGAACTCAGATCATTCACCAGTCCAAACATTACCCTTGTTTGCAATGGGTCAGCTGACATAAACTGGGAGTTATCCTAATATAGCACTCTCAGCTTAACCTTTTTATCCTTTATAATCTGTCCTAACAAAAAAATTAGCTTAGATGATACATCTCTAATGAAAATAGGCAGTAACTATTAAATTTATCATTTTTGTTTTCTATATAATTCATAGAATCATAGAATAGAATCATAGAATCATTAAGGTTGGAAAAGACCTCTAAGATCATTGTGTCCAACCAACAACCCAGTACCCATGCCCACTAAACCATGTCCCGAAGCGCCATCCATTCCATCCATGCTGGTTTTTTTAATGATCTCAAAATGTTGCCAGACATGACTTCTGTAACTGTAAAAATATGTGTCCTCATTTATATGCCAAAAGAGAAAACATTTTCTTTTAAATCCTTATTTCTTTTTGTTTCTTTGTGGCTTGGTTCCTTTTGTTGTCTTTTTCCTTCTTTCCAAATGCTGCTTTTCTATATGCCTAAGAACGTACCTGTGATATGGGTAGTTTCAGGTAGCAACCAAAGAGGGAATAGGGTAAAACTATTTTTGGTTCTTTCTGGAGTTTTGGATTCTCTTTAGGGATAATAAGATATACATTTCAGTTGCTAGTGCTAACATAGCAATATGTTGATTAACTAAGTTGAAGTGAATTATGCTCTTGATGGTCTAAGAGGGCAAACTAAAATCCCTTATCTGTACCAAACAATAAAATGGCAGGAAAATGGACCAACAAAATACCTTTTCCATCTTTAGCGTTTTTATATTACATGTTTCATAAAGTACAGCTCTGAAGAAAATTAAAAAAAAAAAAAAACAAATAAAACACTAATTTGCAGCAAATGATGAACTACTGTCCTTTTCTCCTTCCAAAATATCAATTTAAAATCCTTGCTTAAAGAAAGAAAAATATGGCAAGGATTACAAATATTCTCATGGGTACAGCTGAGTATTTGATTTTTCTTTTCTTCCTGGAATATTTCCTGCTGTTGCTGAATGTTTCAAATGGTAAGGAGGTAAAAATTAGATTACTGCAGGAGTTGCAAGTGCTTCCAATTTGATTGAAAACTCATGTACTTCAGAACCAGGCAGAGTAGGTCGCTCCTCTATAATTATTGTGGAAATCAAAACATTTTCCCCCTTCAAGGAAAAACAATTATGAGCTGCAATAAAATGGTTAATTATATTTTAACATAACTTTACCTTGAGGTGAGTTTTAAAGCTGCTACAGCAATACAACTTTCAATAAATAAATTTGGCTGGCAGCCATAGAAATGAGGTTATTAGGGCTAGCACTAAACAGTATTGTTCCTAAGCACAATAAGTTTCCCATTACTTATTAAGAGGCACTGATACAAACTCCTTAGGGGCAAAAGTTATAATACAGTACATGTTAAAGATAAAGCCGTTCATAAGGTAACAGAGATTTCAGTTATTTTTTGTCCATATTCCAGGTAACGTTTATTGACCCACACAATTAAAGAGCCATACAGAGAGAATGTACTAAAGAATTGACTTTTGTGCATAAGTCTAAAATAGTAGTCTTGGTTTTGTCTAACAAAAATTAAATCAAACATATTCCTTAGTTTTATGCTTTATTTCAAACTCTTCTCAAGCTTTTACTGATTTTTTCTTTTTCTATTATTTCTAATTTTTATAGAGTGGTCCCCTAATAACAATGCCACATAGTGGGTCACCTCCAATGGACAGTCTAGATCAGTGTTTGTTAAATACTGTTCTCCAAGGTTAGACAGGATGCCTTTATCTTGGAAGAAGTTCAATACCTCAGTTCATTATTTTGAATATAGCATTCCAGAAATTCCTACATTTCTGCTGCAGAATCTGAGAAATATTCCTTGTTTTGAACTCCCAAAATATTAACAAAAATGTTTTGATGCTACAAATTTGCATAAAGCAGTATGTGTATAATTGATTGTGTAACAAATTAAAATGTGACATGATACTTTCCTGCAAACAACTGGAAAAAGTAATTCTAATTAGAAATGATTCTTTAGTTATTGGTGAATATTTCAGTGTCAGCTCCCTGAAAAGGAAGGTAGTGGGATCTTTATGAACAGAAATCCTATAAAACAAAATAATTTCTTTTTTTTTTAAGAGAAAATGTTGTGATGTTTAGGTCTATAGATCACTGGCTTTCCTGTGTGTGGGTAATATTTCAGTATAGCCTCTAATTTCTCATGAGATTTGATGCTTTAGAATCTTAAAAGAGTTGAAGGACTTTAATGATATGTTACCAAAAGTGAAAAGCCTACAACTCTATTCTAACAGTCCTTACTTTTCAACTAAAAGAAAATCTGGTCATCTTCCAGTTTGGAGCAGCTGAGACCCATCAAACAACTGAAAACAATTTGTTCAGAGCTGGAGCTGTCATACTCTATTAACGTAAAAAACAAATGAAGTGCTGCTTCTGACTTCAGCTCACCACTTCATATGAGCACTCTCCCATTTCACTTGACAGTTGTGGACATTGAAATAATACAAAACATAACCCAATCAACAGACTGTGAAGAATATGAAAGCTAAGGACAGATGTTCAAAAGCTATCATCACCTTTCAGCTTTAATTATATTGACATGGAACAAACAAGTGATAAATCAACTATTTTATAGTGTAATAAGCCTTATTCTACCTGTTAACATAACGCCTCTTTGGGTGGCATATTCCAGGTACATGGAAGACCATGGAGTGTTCTGTATGCAAGCAGTCACAGAAACTAATCTTGTACTAAAATGGTATTGAAATGTTGCTGGTTTTCAAGATGAATATTACATTCAGGAGTCTTATCTTGGCTTTTCTTCCTACACTCCTCCACCTGTTATAACTTTGAAGCCCCTCTTGTGTCATTCGTACTAAGTCCCACAGTAATTTGTAATACCCTAAAGAGAAACAAAATGGATGAAGATTTGTGTATTATTTATTTTAGTTTTCAGTTTTATTGGCAATGATTGGCAGTTATCCAACATGATTTATGACAATCCATTATGCTCTGGGCCAGCTCATAAATATGAAAGAAAAGGTGTAGCATTACTGCATAAAGTGGGACTTGGAAGCCAGCATTGTTTAAATGAAATTTCTTGATGTATCTTGAGTTTATGGACCTATTTTATCTTTAATGCTGGAAAAGACTCTTAGGTACTTTGCCAACCACATGAAATCCAGTTCCTTAAGTTCACTGTGATTTATGATAGCAAAATTCTCCCATGAGATGCAGTACATAGCTGAAGGATTCACAGCAGAAATATGGAAGTCTTTTTGTTTGAAAATTGCTTCTCAGCTACCTCCGTACTCTGATCACCTGATTTAAAGTCCAGTGAAAACAAAGGAGGGGGATTTCAAGGGCATTGCTAATCTCCAAGCGCCTGTACGACTAAGGACCATGGTTAATAAAACTCCAGGGAATCCTAGGAAGAAGATCATGCTAAGTGCTGCAAAACAGGTCTTTTTAACGGTCCTCCTTAACCCAGCTCAAGGAAGAACATTCTCTGCTGATCCAACCTGCCAGTTGGGTCAAGCTTCTTTGTGAAATTAAAAACACAAAACAGGCTCCAAAATCAAGGTATTGTCACTGTGATCACTGTTGCCCATTCTGTACACTGTGCTTCTAGGCACCATATTCCACTGCCTCAGGGAATGAAGGTGGCTAATAAACAACCCTTCTTTCCTCCACCTCTAAACAGAAACCCAGAAAACCAAAGTCGTCCAGACTGATGGGTTGCTTTGATTTCACGAATTTCTGTTTGGAACTCTGATGAGTCTAGTTTTTCTGCTCCCAGTATCCCATGACAAGGGGATGGCCTTGTGGTAATGGTAAAGGACTGAACAGAGTCATCCCTTCCATATTTATCAGTTTGCTCAGAGCCTCTGGGCAGCACACTGTGGTCAGACGAAGACACAGCAATTTCAGAGTTTTATGTTTGCTTTATTAGCAGCTTACTATGAAATGTAAGCAATTGAAAGATGTACACAGACAGCAGATTTACACTAACTTTTAATGTTGTGTTTGTAGACTTAGATGACTTTTATGATAATGCTGCTCTGTTTGGTTTGGGGGCCTTTGTGTATTGAATATTTAATGATGTTTTAATTGTTGTTGGTTGTTCTGATTAGAGTTAATCCATGTGGCACCTACAGTGTGCTGGCAGGGGGCACTTTATAAATGAAAATGGTCATTATTTCTTACTGTAAAATACTGAATCACTTACATTTAGGGAAATGGACTGAAATTTTACAGATGGGTGGTTTTATGAGTTCAGAAGAAAAAATAATACATTTCGCTTGTTAGCCAATGCTGCAAAATAAGTCTCTTTCATCACATGGCTTTTTCCCAATTGAATAGACTCCATCTGGGAAACTTATATCTTGCTAAGCCGTGAGACAGATGTAGAGGTATTTGTCCTCCACTAAATGAAGTCAGAGGTAAATTTCTGCCTTATCTAGATAACTTGTGGTCATGTGGACAGCAATAGCGTTGTTCTTACTTTGTGAGTTTCAGTTGCTACATAAATACCCTAGGAATTGCTGCAGCACTGCCTTTCAGACCACCTTCAATATCTTCAAACCTGTGTACGAGGTGTGTGTCATATAGATGTATCAAATCTACTGCACCATGCCTGTGATTCTCTGACTTAGTAAATTTTCCCATCTGCCCCATTAGAGCAGATTTTCGATTGCTTTGTTTTACAAAGATTTGGTCTCCTATACAGGTAATTGTATTTCAGGTTGATTATATGATAATACATGTATCTCCATATCTGTTTGCATTGTGTAATAACATGACAACTAGACCATTCAAGATCTTGGGAAATGACCTTTCCCTAACTTCTGCCAAACCTTGTTGATGTTGAGAGAATAAACATTTTCCTCTACAACAAGAAAAAATCCTGCAGAAAACTCTATTCTCAGAGTGCACTTACTGCTACTGTGAAATGCTAGACTGATGAAGTTACAAATCAACAGGCTGTCCTTATCCTCAGACCAGATGTTAGAGGAATTAGTCAGCACACACTTATTTAATTTGTCCTACTCATGTGCCTTGAGACCGACCTACAGCAGGTGCAACCTAGGAAGAGCAGGCTTTGATGAGTTCCTGATGGTCTGAGATGCTTCTCCTCAGGACTGAATGGGCTGAGAATGCCCCTACCTGGGCAGTATGCAGACACCTCTGGTGTGAAGGGGAGACATAGAGGTGAAAGGCTCAGTGTTGAGGCAGTCGTAAATTTTTAGAATAAATGAGATTTAGCTAAAGCTGAACATTTCTGATGTGCCTCAGATGACAGTTTCATCAAGAAGAGAGGAAAAATTTGGTATACTACTCAATGGTCTCATACCTGGGTCACTTTTCTGGGATATTTTGTGTTTCATTCTGAAGTCTTTGCTGCACCTAAACCGTAATGATGATACTTTTAATTCAGCTAAGCATAACCTTGCATTAGATGTCTTACATTTTACATTAACTAACTACCCAAAAAGCCTCCAGCTGCAAGAAGTTATTTGCAAAGTTGTGTTTCTTTCCACTGTAAAACAAATACATGGTCTGAAATCTTGAAAGTTGCTGTAAAAATTAGAAGACTCAAATCCATATTTGGTGACATTAAATTCTACTACAGCCCAAAATACTCGACATCATCATTTTAAAAGCCTAGTGTTACCATACAGCAACATCTCTTTCTTTCTTTCTTTTCCTCCTCTCTCTTTTCCTCCTTTAATGCCATCACATCCATACACTTTAATATGAGTCTGCTCTTCTGATACTTAGCAAAGCAAAGAAGATTACAGATAGTTGCACTTCTCCATTTGTGATCAGAAGTATATGAAACAGGCAGATCATAAAGCTGGCTTTACACTGTTGATATTATTATGATGTTGTAATTTGCATCGATCTAAAATATTTTCTGTTTCATCACTCTCTATGGTCAAAATAAAAGTAATAATTTAGCTAGGTAGCTTTTTAGTTTGTTTTTATTTTGGAGAAAACTAAAACCTATTCCCTAAGATCCTTTTAAAAGGTAGGAGTAACAAAAACATAAAAAATAAAAATGCTATTAAATAGGTTGTAAATTTCAAAGTGATACATGAATGCAATAACCCAACTGGAGATTTGGGGAAAATAATAAAACCAGCATGTTATAGTACTGACAATGCAAAGGCTACAAAAATCAATAAAGGGAATTTAGGAACCTAAGAAGTTGTAAGGTATCTGCTGAAGTACAGTAGAATTTTAGAGAGGAAAGTATAGAGGGCTTACAATCATCAGGACTTGAAGGAAAGCAAAACTTGTTCCTCAATGGATTCACTGTTCTGTTTTTCGTTGGTTTGTGGTGGAGTTTTTTCTTTAATTATTTGGAACACCTCTTTTTGTTTCAAATAAGGCAAAAACTTGAAATAGGAATTTGTGAACCTTGCCTTTATAAACTGAAGCTGTTAGTGTCTGATCCTTGGTATTTACTTCAGAGCTAAATGCAATGGACATGTAAATGTAATGGTACAACCATTTGAAAGCGATTAAATCACATAGTAAGATTAGTTCAACCCTTAAGATAAAAGGGTTGAGGTTGCTTTCATGACAAAGAGCTGTGCATTTTTAAAACCATGAAATCACTTGCTTAAGTCATCAGTGTATTGAGCTTTTTCAGTAATATATACTGGAAAACATTTCCATGCAATCAGTCACCTCTTAGGACTTTGCATATACAACACCTGCTCTCTTCTCAGGTTCCAACAACTTCTGTTTCAAAGCAAAAATCCTAAAAATCTGTGAACAAAGAATAATTTACTTTTTGTGCTATTTTTGCTCCTTTATCATAATGCTTCATAAGGTTGTGGTTTCCAGTATTTTTGTCAGTCAATCTGTTTGATTATTCGTGTTTCATACAAAAAGATGCAGAACTTAAACATAGTTTCAGTCTAATATTTGTGACTATTCACCATCTGATAGTTGAGAGCAGTTTGGAAGAGGCATAAGAAAAATGCAGCTATGTTTCAGGTCACTCAAGTAATATGGCATTGTGATTATGATTGCTATCAAAAAAAAAGACTAGTTATTCATGGGGTTTTGGCATTGTCAGAATGAAGGATGACAAAGAAAGCACATCAGAAAAAGCTAATTGTCCAAAGACTACTAGAACATGTGAATAATATAATCCCATTTGCAGAGAAAGAACATTATATTAAAATTGACTGTGTATATTTAAATTTAAAACAGTTGGGCTCTTTCTCAGAGAGAGGGAGAGAAAAAGAGACTGTGTAAGTGAATTGAGGCGAGAGAATCTGGATTTATTTCTCTTATGACATTTATAGCAAGTAGTTAAATGCAAGTGCACTGCCCATTTGCAACGTCAAGGATTTGATAGGCAAGCTGACAGGAGAGAAGGAGAAAAGGAAGAAAGAAAAAAAGACCTATGAAGCTGCCTTTGAAGACAGAGAGTCCAAGGTAGTGGAGTAAACCAGAGTTTAGTCCAGTGTCTATAAAATCCAGGTCTGGCAACTCACATGCTTAGTATTAACATAGACAAAACATCTAGATATCTCTGGAATCCAGAGTCATTGCTGGGAAAAAAATAACCTTATCCTTTACCAACTAGTCCAGTCCTCAGATGCTTCAAGGCATCAATATATACAATAAATTTTAAAGAAGCCAAGACACTGCCATCAAATCAGTCTATATAAAAAATGTTATTTTCATTCTTTCTTTTCAGTAGGTCTCCATTGGACACTAAATAACCTGAAGTTCAATATTTGTCCCACTATAAAGGCTTATCTGAAATTTGTGACAGGGGTGGGGGGAACTATTAAATTATTTTCTTAAAACCGTCCTCATTGAGTGGTAGAAAAGACCTGACTGCATCAAAAAGAAAAATATTCCCCAGAAAAACTATAGTCTGAGTATGTTCCCAATACTACGTTTAAAAAAGCCTCTTTCATGCAAATATATAAAAACAATACTTTTAACATTTATCCAAAAATCACCACTTAAGTGTAATTCTTAAGTGTAAATAAATTACACTYTATATTCTGAGAGATCAATAATTTGACAGTTCTCTTTTGTGCTTTGATAAAACCACAGCCATATATAGTTAGATATATTCAAGCAGACATTTACTTAAGTATCAAATGGAGTTCAGAGACTGAGTGTTAGAAAAAGCAAAAGGGTACCAAAAAAGCTATAGGCTGGTGATAGAGCAGCGCAGGTGAGTGTCTGTATATGAAAGAAAAGTCGCCCTGAAGGAAGGCAATTGTAACCAATGCAGGAGCACCAGCCAGAAGAAAAGCATGAATGCATTGTTTAAGCACACAGCAAAGAATTGCAAATATCAGAAACCAACACCTGCTTAGGCAGTGCCCTAACCTAGGGCATCTCTATTCTAGCAAGTATAGCAGTTTGCATGGAGCTCTTTGCAGCATTATTTAGATTTAATTTAGATATCTGAGCCAGCTTTTCCTTAACTAATTTGGGTGTATCTGTACACCAGTGTGATTAGTTCTCAACTTTCTCCAACTTCCTCATCCGAACATGCAGAGATTGTAATAACAGAATATTTGATATATAACAAAAGTATGCTCAAAAGTGATGTAGAATATTTTGTTTCATTAGAAAATAAAATAATATTTAAAAAAAAAATAATCTATAACACTTCTTTCACCAAAGCAAGGTAAGACAAATGCAATCTAGGGCAGGCATACTAGGATAGTATATGTAAGAACATAAAGGTGTTCTATTACGGATTCATCCACGTTAGTGTTTTGGTTCAGCTCAGGGTGCTTTTGAAATTCCTCTCCTGACATACGCATTTGCCATGCTTTGATTCATACCACAAAGCAGCTCTGGGTGCACGGTGCATTCCTTTGGAGAGAAGCTGAGGCAGATGATGTCTCCTGGCAGCCACGTAATGCATTGACTGCCAATGCTCCTTCAGCCACAGACTTCACTAGAGCCCGTCTGAAGTAAAACCCTTCCAAATACATACCATGTGGATGTCAGAACTTCAGCCCCAATTAGTTCTCTCTACAGATCCACTTGTATGATACCACATCACCCATGATTTAGACACAGTTTTATTCTTTCAGAGTAGGATCTCACATAAGTAGGGTCTCAAATAAATAAAAGGTGGTGTTCTACCTTCTTTGTCACATATATCATATCTATGTTTAAGTATAACTCATACCTATGTTTGGAGACACTGGAAACCATCTTATTACAAACAACTGAATTCTTCATTGCTATGTAAAGTACTTTCAAATTACATGTTAACTAAATTTAAAACTAAAAAATGGAGACAAATCCCAGTCATTTATATTGCGACTGTACTTGGTATGTGTTTTATTTTGGACCTACTGTCACAAAGTGAAAACAGGCAATTTTACCTATGCAAAAGGTAAGATGGGTGTCACGTTGGCAAGCCTCCAGTCATCCGGGACCTCCCCCGGTCCTGGTTAACGGGGGAGGTCCCGGATGACTGGAGGCTTGCCAACGTGACACCCATCTACAAGAAAGGCCGGAAGGAGGATCCGGGGAACTACAGGCCTGTCAGCCTGACCTCGGTGCCAGGGAAGATCATGGAGCAGTTCATCTTGAGGGCGCTCACGAGACAGGTGCGGGACAACCGGCGGATTGGACCCAGCCAGCATGGGTTCATGAAGGGCAGGTCCTGCTTGACCAACCTGATCTCCTTCTATGACCGGGTGACCTCCCTAGTGGATGAGGGGAAGGCTGTGGATGTGGTCTACCTGGACTTCAGCAAAGCCTTTGACACCGTCTCCCATGGCATTCTCCTGGAGAAGCTGGCAGCTCATGGCTTGGGCGGGTATACTCTTCGCTGGGTAAAAAACTGGCTGGACGGCCGAGCCCAGAGAGTTGTGGTGAATGGAGTCAAATCCGGTTGGCGGCCGGTCACGAGCGGTGTTCCCCAGGGCTCAGTTTTGGGGCCAGTTTTGTTCAACATCTTTATCAATGATCTGGACGAGGGGATCGAGTGCACCCTCAGTAAGTTCGGAGATGACACCAAGCTGGGCGGGAGTGTTGATCTGCCTGAGGGTAGGAAGGCTCTGCAGAGGGATCTGGACAGGCTGGATCGATGGGCCGAGGCCAATTGCATGAGGTTCAACAAGGCCAAGTGCTGGGTCCTGCACTTGAGTCACAACAACCCCAGGCAACGCTACAGGCTTGGGGAAGAGTGGCTGGAAAGCTGCCCGGCGGAAAAGGACCTGGGGGTGCTGGTCGACGGCCGGCTGAACATGAGCCGGCAGTGTGCCCAGGTGGCCAAGAAGACCAACGGCATCCTGGCCTGTATCAGGAATAGTGTGGCCAGCAGGAGTAGGGAGGTGATCGTGCCCCTGTACTCGGCACTGGTGAGGCCGCACCTCGAATACTGTGTTCAGTTTTGGGCCCCTCACTACAAGAAGGACATTGAGGTGCTGGAGCATGTCCAGAGAAAGGCAACGAGGCTGGTGAAGGGTCTAGAGAACAGGTCTTATGAGGAGCGGCTGAGGGAACTGGGGTTGTTTAGCCTAGAGAAGAGGAGGCTGAGGGGAGACCTTATCGCTCTCTACAACTACCTGAAAGGAGGCTGTAGAGAGATGGGTGCTGGTCTCTTCTCCCAAGTAACAAGTGATAGGACGAGAGGAAATGGCCTCAAGTTGTGCCAGGGGAGGTTTAGATTGGATATTAGGAAAAATTTTTTCACTGAAAGGGTAGTCAGGCATTGCAACAGGCTTCCCAGGGAAGTGGTGGAGTCACCATCCCTGGAGGTGTTCAAAAAACGTGTGGATGAGGTGCTTCGGGACATGGTTTAGTGGGCATGGGTACTGGGTTGATGGTTGGACTCGATGATCTTAGAGGTCTTTTCCAACCTTAATGATTCTATGATTCTATGATTCTATGATTCTAAGATTCTATGAAAAGACTTTTTGACCTGCATGAAGACCAAGATTTGGCTCTGAGAAAATTAAGCACACTGTTGGCAATAAAAAGGCAATATGTCATTATTAGAAAGGAAATTAATGGAAATGTAGCAAAAAGGTTTAAAAAATGTGCGACCTACCTTACCTCTTTGTGGTATGGTCTTTGCAGAGAAAACGGCAGTTCCACTTCCAAATTAAAATCAAGAACCTAAGAAAGTTTGTAACCTAAAGTAATTTCACTGAAGCAGATTGAATGAATTTGTCAATATCCAAATCTGTGTTGATATTTATATCTGTACCAGGCCTCAATTCAGGGAATCGTTCAATCATAAACCTAAATCTATCCTCCCTTGGAGAAACATTTCAGCATATATCTAAATCTGACTAAACTCAGTCACAACTATTCTCCTTCTGTTGAAGTGAAGAGTACCAAACCCATTTATTTAAACGATGTACTTTCTGGCCTTGCATGCACTGCTCAGTGCTGGATCTATATCTGCAGAACTGACCTTATACCTGGGTCAAGTACTGTACTCCTTTACAGACTTTAAATTTACTCTAGAATTAATGTTTGCTATTGCTTTAATTTACTGTTCAATTTCTCTTTACCAGATGAGCGACAAGTGTTCTTTTTGTTTTACCTGGTTTGAGGGAATCCATGGGGAAAAAGTAACAAAACAAATATTTGTATGCATTATTGTCATTATTTTTAAGTTAAATACAAATTATATTTGTCTTAATGAATATCATTTCATTTTATGGTTCCACTGTAACAGTTAGTTGCCTCACCTATTTAGAATGCATTATTTATACAGCTGAACTGTCTTCAGAGTTTAAACCAAAATCTTTGCTTAACTTTAAAAACTTTAACTTTCCTTCCTTCTTTTACAGTTATGACATATTTTCATTGCCACATACAGCCAAATTTAAAATAATAGAATCAGGAACATAACTCTACAGGGTCATGTAGCTAAAAGCAGTCTAGTACTAGAGTGCACACTGAATATATTTAGTTTCTTTGACCAAAGAGCAACAAGAACTACCAGCTTGTCTCTAGATTAACAGTTGAATACATAAATCTGTGACCCAAAGGGGGGTTCTTATCTCATATTTCATCTTGAGGGTGCTCACAGGGCAGGTGCAGGACAACCAGGGGATCGGGCCCAGCCAGTACAGGTTCATGAAAGGCAGGTCCTGCTTGACCAACCTGATCTCCTTCTGTGACCAGGTGACCCGCCTCGTGGACGAGGGGAAGGCTGTGGATGTGGTCTACCTGGACTTTAGTAAAGCCTTTGACACTGCCTCCCACAGCATTCTCCCAGAGAAGCTGGCGGCTCATGGCTTGGATGGGTGTACTCTTTGCTGGGTAAAAAAACTGTCTGGACGGCTGAGCCCAGAGAGTTGTGGTGAACGGAGTTAAATCCGGTTGGCAGCCAGTCACAAGCGGTGTTCCCCAGGGCTCAGCAGGGCTCAGTTTTGGGGCCGGCCTTGTTTAATATCTTTATCAATGATCTGGACGAGGGGATCGAGTGCACCCTCAGTAAGTTTGCGGATGACACCAAGCTGGGCAGCAGCGTTGATCTGCCTGAGGGTAGGAAGGCTCTGCAGAGGGATCTGGACAGGCTGGATCGATGGGCCGAGGCCAATTGCATGAGATTCAACAAGGCCAAGTGCCGGGTCCTGCACTTGAGTCACAACAACCCCGGGCAACGCTACAGGCTTGGGGAAGAGTGGCTGGAAAGCTGCCCGGCGGAAAAGGACCTGGGGGTGCTGGTCGACAGCCGGCTAAATATGAGCAGGCAGTGTACCCAGGTGGCCAAGAAGGCCAACAGCATCCTGGCCTGTATCAGAAACAGTGTGACCAGCAGGAGTAGGGAGGTGATCGTGCCCCTGTACTTGGCACTGGTGAGGCCACACCTTGAATATGTGTTCAGTTTTGGGCCCCTCACTACAAGAAGGACATTGAGGTGCTGGAGCGTGTCCAGAGAAGGGCAAAGAGGCTGGTGAAGGGTCTGGAGAACAAGTCTTATGAGGAGCGGCTGAGGGAGCTGGGGTTGTTTAGCCTGGAGAAGAGGAGGTTGAGGGGAGACCTTATCGCTCTCTACAACTACTTGAAAGGAGGTTGTAATGAGGTGGCTGTTGGTCTCTTCTCCCAAGTAACAAGCGATAGGACAAGAGGAAATGGCCTCAAGTTGCACCAGGGTAGGTTTAAATTGGACATTAGGAAAAATTTCTTCACCAAAAGGGTTGTCACGCATTGGAACAGGCTGCCCAGGGAAGTGGTGGAGTCACCATCACTGGAGGAGTTCAAAAAACATGTAGATGTGGTGCTTTGGGACATGGTTTAGTGGGCATGGTGGTGTTGGGTTGACAATTGGACTTGATGATCTTAGAGGTTGTCCTGGTTCTGGCTGGGACACAGTTAACTCTCTTCCCTGTAGCTGGAGGGGGTGCTGTGTTTTGGGTTTGGTAATGAAAGGAATGTTGATGGCCCATTGATGCTTTGGTTGTTGCTGGGTGGTGCTTGCACCCACAGCCTCCCCTGCCCTTTTAGGTGCAGGGGGABCTGGGGGGGMGCATAGSCGGGGTGGTTGACCCAGCTGGCCAATGGGGTATTCTATACCATGTGACATCATGCCCAGCTTAAAAACCGGGGGCGGTTCCTTCAGGGGGAAGCGCACGGTTCGGGCGGTTCGGGCGGTTGGTCCGGAACACGTGGGGGTGAGCAGTTGCATTGTGTATCGCCTGTTTTGTATCTTCTGTTATTGTTGTTATCATTGTTATTATCACTGTTCTACTTTGTTTTATTTCCATTATTAAACTGTTTTTATCTCAACCCGTGAGTTTTCCTCCATGTGCCCTCCCAATCCTCTCCCCCATCCTACCGGAGCAGGGGGGTGAGCGAGCGGCTGCGTGGTGTTCAGTTGCTGGCTGGGGCTAAACCACTACAGAGGTCTTTTCCAACCTTAACGATTTTATGATTCTATGATTCTATATCTTACTTTTGTAGATTTTATAAAGAGGACTCATATCTTCAAATAATTATTATTATGAGTACTTCTTCTGCATGGGACCTTTCTGTAAACATGCACTTTAATGACCTAGCTACATAATACAGCTAATACCCAATCCCACATGAATTTGAAGTGGAGCGTGATAGGTGCCTCACTGCCTAAATGGTTGTTCATGTGTCCATGTGTATTGAGGTAGGAAAGCAATGGTCCTAGATGACATTATTGATATATTTATATATATATATATTTATATAATATATTTATGTTATACCCAATTTACAATGAATCTCTATTTGTGATCTTAACAAGAAGAAGCAGTTAAACTATCTTACTTTGTAACTACCTCAGTTTCTTTAAGGGAAAAAACAATTTCAAAAGAGAATTTCTGGCTCCATTAAATAGAGGTTCTTCTGGTTTAGTAAGTGATTTTTAAGGAGCTACCAGGTTATTATTAGGCAGCAGGGTAGTTATAGGAACCTTGGGATCAGATCTTCATTAAATTTTGGTAGTTTAAAAAAATGCTACTCAAAGACATAATGGCTTTCTATACTTATTGACATTGCCATATAGAAGTGAAATCGCCTCACCTGCAATGTATAACAGGCAAATAATATCTTAAGTATAGTTACAGATAAGAGTCTCAGTTTCTACCATAGGTTCAGGACCATATACTAGTTGGC
Source organism: Oceanodroma leucorhoa (assembly GCA_030449065.1). Taxonomy (NCBI): domain Eukaryota; kingdom Metazoa; phylum Chordata; class Aves; order Procellariiformes; genus Oceanodroma; species Oceanodroma leucorhoa. The sequence goes on along the minus strand of JASVER010000055.1, from coordinate 1,150,303 downwards.
TAGATTACCAGATATACAGTACAACAATATTTCTAGGAATGCATATCATGAAGTAATCACTTTTACTGTTTCTCTATATGTAATTTATAGCATATCCCAAATAGATGTGTTTTATATGTAAGTAATCTTCACATGACCGGACTAAAGTAAAATAATCTGGTTCAGGACATAGTATTTGCTAATGAAAAGAAAATACTTTGAACCATAAACTTTCCTTAGTTTTGAATATGTATCAACAAGAATCTCTTTAAATTGCCCCTTGTACAACAAGCAACACACAAGTCATGTTTCAGTCTGAAAATGTATTTGTTTGACTCCCTTGTGGACTGAGTTGTTGCATTTGAATTTTTGCTCCAGGAAAAATGGATTGATTCATCTATCCTATCAACTGCTGGTCAATCCTCAGCCACTCCTCTTATTGCAAGCTCTATCCGTGCTCATCCGTTGCACTGTGTTAGCTGATGAAAAGACACAGTAGGGCTGAAGGTCCTGTTTATACTGCCTTATGCAACAAGTTCTCTCCGGCTGTCTGCGTCTGGTAAATAGTGACATTCCTGGACTGGAAAACTGTGAGTGGGAAAGGGAGGAGCAGAAGCTAAGTGCAAGACTGAAGATAGCTTAGCTGAGATGACTTTAAGCCACCCCCTCACCCTGTAAATTCTTGCTTAGTTGTAGTAGCTTGTCATCAGGAAGGAACAGCTTTTCAGAGCATGATTTCCCTTAAACTTAGCTCATATTAAAATGGCAAAGTATGCATTTGCACACCATCCTGGGAAAGTAATAACAGCTTGATGTTCAGTTCGCGTCTCGTCCTGACATAGCCTGACTCCAGACAATATCCTGAACTCTTGTAACTGTCCTGGTTTGGGCTTAGAAGACAAATTCAGTCCCACTTCTATCTCTGGTTTACTCTGTGACCTTGGACATATCATATCCCCTTGCCAGGTCTCCGTTTCCTCATATCTAAGATACATTTGGAGACACTCTGAGTTCTCTGGGGAAAAGTGTTATGCCACAAGGACCTGAGATCCATTGTGCCAATGCTCAGGCAATAAATGGCAACTATTCTGCCAACCTTGCTAAGGTAAGACCTCTTTTTCCTTCAGAAAAAAAATCCTGTATATCTAGTCCATGCGGGGCAGAAGCACCAGGGCTCTTCTTGTATCCAACAGATTGAAACTGTGAATATATTCAGAAGAGTGTCGAAAATTGATCTGTTTTCAAAATAATATTTTTGCAAGACATTGTTTGTTTGTTTGTTTTTATAAGTTTCCATCTTTTACAGTAACATGCACATAGAAAATGCATTTTTCAGTTTATCGATCCCTTTTCATACTTTTTTCCTTATCTTGGGGTACATTAAAAAAAACCAACCAAGTGAAGCTTTTTTCACACAATGCTGAGGCAAACTGTGAAACTTGTTTCCACAGGAAGAGTCTTGGAAGCCAAGAAGGCAGTGGCATTAGAGTCCCATTAAGAAGGTAGGAGGAATATAAAACTTTCTGCAATGGAATTGCAACAATTTCTGATGCAGTTAGCACCTATCTCAGAATGACATTATTCTGTGAATGCTTTTCAAGGTGTTTTTATGCATTCAGACAGTAAGGATCAAGATTTCCACCAGACTGTTAGTCTGATCCAGTCTCAGAGTTCCTATATTCTTACTCTAGAAAGAAATTAAATCAGAAAAAGAAAGATATAGCAAAAGGAAGAGGAGAAACATTATAAATTCTGAAACAATTCATAATTAAAAAACTTTTTCAAAAGGACAAAATAAAAATAAATTCGTTTCACGTCTAACTTCCTTCTCTGCTTTGAAGGAATTTCTGGGTTAAAATCTTGGAAATTTTAGATAACTAGAAAGAATTGACAGAGTTGGAAGCAACCTAGCCTCAACCTTGAGTATAATTTCCCCTCATATCTGCATCCTATGGATGTCCCCTGCATCTTGCCACCCAGTTATCTTTGAAGACCTAAGCCCCATCCTATATAAATATAAAAAAAGAGGAACACTTAGTTCTCCTTCTGCTAACATTTCTCACAGAACTCAAGCTCCCTTTGGGGGGTGGATCAATAATGCAGCCATAATTATTCTAATAAAGATCAAACAGTTAAGATAAAGACTTAGAATTAATTCACCTTTAAGACAAATGCAGAACTTCTGTTAATGCCAGCGAGGGCTACATTTCTTGGCAATGGGCATATATTCAACTGTATTCACTGATACTGGTCACAATCAAACATGAGAGGTGAGGGAAAATACAGAATATAGCTTCTATTTAAGCTCATCAGGGCCAATGGAAAAGGAGCAGAAAAGCAGAGGCAGCAGAGTAACTATACACTGCCAGCCTTTCTGTGAACATCTTCTCTTGAAGAGGCTGAGAAAACCTGCCAGAGTGCTACAGAAGTTTTGATGAAGGGAAGCACTCAGAGGAGCACATTAAATCTGGGCTGATACCAGCATATGGAAGTTGAAGTCTTTTCTCATTATCTTGGCTGATTTTCTGCCAGGAGACACATCTGCTGGACTTCTGCAGGAGCCCTGAGGGAATGTAAACCTAGGCAGTCACACCAGTCTGCTAAGCCATATTTATGTAACATTATTAGGTAACTTTTCACATCAAGGGATGCACTGACTCAGAAACACATTCAGGGCTTATTGGAGGTGGGAGAAAATCATATGGGAAGCATGTTTGCCATCTGATGGGAAACTACATGAAGACCAGTGGAGAATTCTTCTCCAAAAAGATGAGGGATGACTACTCTTCAGGATTACTTAGCAAGTTATTCACATTACTTATTTGGAATGATAATTTCCCTGAGCTGTTTAAATCCCAGATTTAAGACACATGATTAAACTGCTGTTAGCAGTAATAATGGTTATGGTAAACTAATGACAGTTTCATGCAAATTATTTAAACTTTAAACATTGTAAAGTTTTAAAAGCTTAGGGCTTTTGTCATTTCAAGCCAACACTTTCACATTATTATCATCTTTTTGGACTTAAAATACTTTATTTTCAGAGTTTGAATACCCCTAGAGGGTTTCCTTTTTACACAGAGAGGGAAAAGAACATGGCGTGAAGCCACAATGAATTATAGCATTGTCTCTTACCTACTTGCCTAGTTTTATGTTTCAGATATTTGGCATGTTAAACTCCCACTTTCCACTTGCACGTGCAGAACACTCCAGGGCAACACCTCTAATATGTCTTGATGTATTGCATATGTCAAGGTGGGTTTTTTTGCAAAAAGATTGGTCCCGATTTTACATAAAGCTGAAGAAGAATATTGCGTTGCAAAAAGCTGACTTTATGTTAGCATTTCTGTGATCTCTGTCCTGATTGAAAAACAGAAATATGATTTCAATTAAGTAAATGTTAGCTCAGGGAGAAAATTATCACAGAGGAGTATGGATTTCATAAGGAACTACATTCTAATGCCTTTTTTCATTTATTATTCAGATTTAAAAACAAAACAAAACAAAACACCCACCCACCACCCACCCCCCACCCCCCTCCAAAGATGTAACAGAACTTAGGATTGGTCCAGTCTATGTAAAGATCAAACAAACCAACCACCTGACGAAAAGACTCATGTAATTGCCCTCTGCAATAGTTTAAAAGTTATGAAGTTCCTGTAAACAACCAATTAGCAGTATACCCTCATCTGAAACCTGGGGCTGCATACCAATATCTCCTGGAAGGATATTCAGCTTTTCTCACTGAATTTTATATCTATCTTGAGTTTCTTTCTAAAGTTCAACTCTAATAACTGGCCAGTAACCTCTGCTGATGAATCCCAGCAAGGTAAGTACATGAATAAAGCCCAGACGCTGTTTGGTCTGGATCAAAGTGTTTTGCTGGAGAGAGTGCTAAGTCATCCTCCTTCCTGATAAAACTCTAAATTTTGAATGCTCAGCAGCTTCCTACCAATAATGCTCAGCAAAATGTGAGAACAGGAAGCAGTTATTCACACAGGAATTTGACATTTCTGACACTCATCTGACAAAAATGAATGCCTTGAAAATACAAAAAGAGTCCCTCCCTCAACCTTTTCTTAAGGAAACACCTCATGCATCTTGAAAAATTATATGCCTGTGTCCAATCTGTGAACAATTAATTGCTACAACCTTCACAGTAGAGGTTTTTTTTCTCTCTACTCCTTTTTTCTTTTCATATATATACATGAAATCTCATTATTAAGTGTGTTGGGAACACTTACCTGCATGGAGCAAAGGTAGTGAATTTTTCCGAGTTGTAATGATAAGCTAAAAGTAAGCCCTGAAAGGTAAAATCTGTTTAAAATGTGGCAATTTGGGAAAATATGTCCCTCAAGCACAGCAAACATACCATCAAAGTGAGTTAGCTACCAATTAACTTCTACATTTTGCACAAAGGGCATTAAATTCTAGGGTAAAAATAAAACCAAATGATGTATGCCTGCTCTCTGTGAACAATAGATCACACAAAATGAGCTTTAGATGTGGTGGTTTTCACTGTGTTTTCAGCATTCAAATGTTCTTCTGGAAAATATTTGTTTTTCTGTTTAAAAACACTTTTTTCTATGTAAACCCATATCACTAGGCATGTATAAAAAGAGAAACTATAAGTCAAATACAATAAATTAAAAAGTGTGATTCTAGGCAGGCTTAGACACTACAATGCAGGACCCAATTTTGACACCTCTGTTCACAATAGGTAAGTAACATTGCTCTATCCATTACTGAGCTCTTGATCCCGAAGCCTAAATGAAATGATAAAATACCATGGAAGCAAATAAAGTTTCAGTCAGTCATAATGGCAACAAAAGGGCGTACTCAGAAAAGGTGCATTGACGGGAGCAGGAGCCTAGCCCAATACAGGCTAGGCTGGTACTATTTAAGAAGTGAAGGTTAAAGGAGCTTTCACAGGAGCCAAACCAATCAGTGGACCAGCTCTCCATAGATTCAGAGATGTGCCTAAGCTCTTCCTGCTGGAACCAATTAGGAAAGTACAACATTCTAGCAGAGATAAGGAAGAACTTAATTTTCAACTCCCATGGCCCAGACAATGTCATCTGCACATGGGAAAAGAAGTGCACTGCCTTGGCTGGACTCAGCCATGGGCATTTGGTTTATGTCCAGAAAAGACCATTTTCTGCATGTTTGAAGGCAGTTCAGAAATTGCTCCTGTGAAAGGAAAGTTACAGTGAGAGCAATATTTCCCCTTCCAGAGAAGGGAGCACAGTGGGTTCCAGATTATCAGAAAAAAACAGTATTTGGCATCAGTGGAGCTTGAAAAATGGTAGAAGGAACAAGGCAATGGATTGCTTGATAATTGTTATATCAAAACTTTGTATATCAGGTTTTTAGGATACCTTTTCTAAGTCAGAAAAACATTTGCAAATCATTCAATACAAGGTCTGCAGCGCAAAGAACAGTTGATTTTCGCCATACCTGTCCTGCCACACTACTGGCTTGACTCACAAGTTTTATATATAACAGTCTGGACATCAGCCATGCTCCTGAAGCTTTGACTGACTTCCAGCACTACTGAGTGAGGAAGATTTCTGTAAACATGATGCATATCACCCAAGAAACAACATATAATCCACGTCAGGCCCTTCTCTTTCTGTGGCAAAGCATACATAGCACAGCCATGTCGGCTGCATTGGAGCTGTGCTCCTTTAATGCTGCAGTTCAGCTAAAGCATTCCCGAACTGCATACGTCCCTGTCACAATAGAGCATGTCCTGTTAGGTGCAACGTAACAGCTAGCCTTTCACTGTTGTAAAGCAATATGTGAAAATGTTCTCCACTGTACAAGGCATGAAATATAGACAGATGTCATCAGAAAACGCTTACACCTACACAAGACACACGTGGATAAGACAAGGTGCATTGAAAACAAAGAAGATTAAATAACTAATGTGTGTGTATATATGTATACACATATATACATATGCATCTATGTATATATGTACGTATAGAGAGAGGGAGAGAAAGAGAGAAGCGCTGTTGTAACATTATTGAGTCATTTCTTGTAGGCACCAAAGAGGAAATGAGTGTTCAAGAAGGGTTTGAGAGAAGAGTTATTTGATGGGCTAGAATAAAGATTTCACTCACAAAGGGCAAGTCAGAAGAGAGTACTATGAACTGCTGACAGTAGAGATTTTCTTTTTTTTAAGATGAGCAAATATTTCCTCAGTTGCCAGTTGTTAGGGTTTGAGGGTGAAACCCTACCAACAGTGAAATCAGTGACAAAATCTTGGTTGAAACCAGGAGTGCTAGGATTCCACCATGTGAGGAATGCAAATTCTGAGATATTTTACCAGATCAAAGTTCCCATCCTGGAGCACATTTAAACACATCTTCAGTGATAGGTAGGTACTTAAGTACTTTGTCATGCTGCAATGCTTTTTTTTTTTTTCCTTTCTGAAGTAGCGTTTAAAACAATAAAAAACATGGGAATTGCAAAGAACTATTAGAACAGATTATTTTAGCTAGTCTTTGTATTTCACCTCATAGTCACCAGGAACACATATTTCAGAAAAAACATATGGAGTTCCCAAGTGAATACTTTGGCAGTATTATGTCCTTGGAGAATGTTATAGCTTAAATCCAGATATAAAGTAGTTGACTTCTGTCTTACAATTTGTAACATGCTACCTTATATAAGCTGCTTTTCTGTTTAGCGTAAATTTCTCTGGGTTTATAAAGATCTAAACCTATTGCAATTCTATAGAACCTTTTTCTCTGAAGTGGCTGAGTGAGTTCCCCAAGTCAGTGCATTACTTCTGTGAAATACCTGCTTTATTAGTTGTAAATGTGCTTGATTTCACCAGACTTTTGTCCCCATTTTTTGTTCCCCTTTTGCGATTATCAGAAGATATTGTAAGGACACTCCATTAGAGCATCACTGCATTGTTCTTATACCTTCATCAGGTAGGTTCTTGTACCTTGTTTTGTAAAACTGAACACTTCTAATTTTTTTGCCATCTTTTCATTTTGAAATTCTTCTTTTCCAGTGTTTGTGTCAACTTTATACCTTAGTTCTTAAAGTTATCTTTAAGTGCTTGGAGAGAGGCTTCAAAATATTGCATTTTGCCTCCTGAAGATATCCATTCAGATTCAATGCTGAAGAATTTAATTTTAGTTTTCTACAGTAATTAGTGCCATGCCTACATGAAATATTTGCACAGTAACACATGTATTCAAATTTGTCAGGATTACACCTAACTTCTGCCTCATGCACCATCACCACTAATACAGTGTCCTGCACGTGTATATATATACATAGTAAAGCAGCAGAAAATTAGAAAAAAAAAGGTGTTGAAAATATCATGGGGAAGATTGCTTCTGACTCTGCACCTTATTTTTCTGTGACTTATACAAACCTCAGCAATAATCTCATTCCATGGCTGCAGTGCTAGTCGACAGGCAGTCTCTTTCTCACCCTGGGATGCCCCAACCAGGTGACGCACCATGAAACTGCCTCCTGTTTCAGAAGAAACCTGAACAGTCTATGATGTGATTCTTCCAAAGAAATATCTTGAGGAAAAATCTAAGGATTAAATCAGTGAAGACCAATTCTTGGAATGCAGCTACATAAATATTCAAAGGGGTGCTTAAACATGCATGTAACCCTGAGGTATACACCTAATTTTATCTTTAGAGACTATTCAGGAGGATATTTGGGTAAAAGTGCTTCACTTGGAGGCTGTGTTTCAGCTCCACTGACTTCTACAGGGATGAGATTACTGCAGACTTGCATGTGCTTCTGTTTTAAAAACCTACAGGAAAAGAACTTCAAGACTGCAGCAAGGACCTGATTCAAGCATCCAATGAGCTTGCAAAAGTCTCAGTACTGGCCTGACTTCGTTGTGTGATCAGACATTCTGTAACAGAAGATTTAGCTGCATTTCATTACATTTTTTAAATTCATGTAACACTCATTTTATCTGTTACACTCTAATTTTGGAGATTTTTATTATAGGCATTTATACAATACATTTGAATGAATTTCAGGATTTAATGGTGCAGCCGCTAAAATGTTATTATAATTTTTTCATATGAATAGATCAAAATGCATCGGTTAAAAGTATTAAAACATTAATAAAAATGCAGGAGTGAAGAAATGACTCGTGAAAGAGGGGAGAGAGCCAGGCATTTTGTGAATAAGCACTATATGAATTTATATCTCTAAATCCTTATCAATAAATCTTAAGCCTCAGCATGCAGTATTAGGCAAAAGCAAAATGTGTTTTTTAAAGTTACACTCAATAACAATTTCTCCAAAGGATTCTTGTGTGATTGATGATTTTTGAGCAGTTCACTGTGGGTATGCAAAATCCTGGTTACCGTGATTGTACACTGAGGTCGCAGTATTTGTTTCTGTAGCTTAAAATGAAGCATGTAGCTTTTGCAAGTCAATTTCTGGAGAGAATACTTTCACTTAACAGCTCAGGGTTTCCATGACTATTCTTTAAAAATGTAAGTAAGTTACTGGTTTCAGCGTATGTTCTACTTACTTAACAAACTTGTTCATGTTGACGGTTGGACTCGATGATCTTAAAGGTCTTTTCCAACCTTAATGATTCTAAGTGAATAATGATATGAACCAAACATGAAAGGACACAGCAAAAGAAAAGTTTCTTATTTTCAAATGGGAACAACCATTCACAGAAAATGTGTTGTCTTTGCTTAGGTTTATTATTTAAAAAGCATTAACCTTACATTTACATAAAAGTCGAAACTCATGAGCTGCCATGCTGAACCATAAAAACGGACTGTCCAACTTGCCAAGCTGGTGAAGAGGGCTTTAAACTGAAGTTGCTGGGGGAGGGGAACCTCAATCCATCCCACTCCTACCAGTTTGATGTCAGTGCCAGCAATAGATGCCCAGAGCCTGGAGAAGGATCACAGGTCAGCAGGAGAGCACCTGAAGAGAGGCACAAAGGAACTCCAGCCAGTAGGACAGCTACATTGGGGGCCCAACTTAAATGCCTCTATGCAAACGCACGCAGCATGGAGAATAAATAAGAGGAGTTAGAGACGTGCGCACGCCTGCAGAGCTACGATCTTATTGGCATCACAGAGACGTAGTGGGATGGCTCCTATGACTGGAGTGTTGGGATGGGGGGTTACAGGCTCTTTAGGAAGGACAGGCAGGGGAGGCGAGGAGGGAGTATTGCCCTCTAGGTCAATGACCAGCTGGAGTGCGTGAAGCTCTGCCTGGGGATGGATGAGGAGCTGCTATAGAGCTTATGGGTCAGGATTAAGGGAGGGCAGGGACAGGTGACTTTACGCTGAGGGTCTGCTACAGGTCACCTGAGCAGGAAGACCGAGCGGATGAGGGCCTCTATAGACAGATAGGTGCAGCCTCACGTTGACAAGCCCTGGTCCTCATGGGGGACTTCAACCACCATGATATCTCTTAGAAGGACAACACGGCAGGTCGTAAGCAATCCGGGAGGTTCCTGGAATGCATCAATGATAACTTCCTTCTCCAAGTGGTAGAGGAGCCAACGAGGAGAGGTGCTATGCTGGACCTTGTTCTCATCAACAAGGAGGGGCTGGTGGGGAATGTGAAGCTCAAGGGCAGCCTTGGCTGCAGTGACCATGAAGTGGTGGAGTTCAAGATCCTTGAGACACTGAAGAGGGCATACAGCAGGCTCACTACCCTTGACTTCAGAAGAGCAGATTTTGGCCTCTTTGGGGATCTGCTTCGTAGAGTGCCATGGGTCAAAGCCCTGGAGGGAAGAGGGCCCCAAGAAAGTTGGTTAATATTCAAGGATCACCTCCTCCAAGCTCAGGAGCAATGTATCCCAACAAAGAGGAAGTCAGGCAAAAATGCCAGGAGGCCTGCATGGATGAACAAGGAGCTCCTGGACACACTAAAACACAAAAAAGAAGCCTACAGAGGGTGGAAACAAGCACAGGTATCCTGGGAGGAATACAGAAAAATTGTCTGAATGGCCAGGGACCAGGACATCAAGGTCAACAAGAAAAGTTTCTATAGGTACATTGGGGATAAAAGGAAGACTAGGGAAAATGTGGGCCCTCTCTGGAATGAAATGGAGACCTGGTTGCCCGGGACACGGAGAAGGCTGAGGTACTCAATGACTTTTTTGCCCCAGTCTTCACTGGCAAGTGCTTGAGCCTCACAGCGCAAGCCACAGGAGGCAAAGGAGAGGAGTGAGAGAATGAAGTGCTGCCCACTGTAGGAGAAGATCAGGTTCAAGACCATCTAAGGAACCTGAAGGTGCACGAGTCCATGGGACCTGATGAGATCCATCTGCGGGTTCTGAGGGGAACTGGCAGATGAAGTTGTTAAGCCACTGTCCACCATATTTGAGAATTCGTGGCAGTCCAGTGAAGTTCCCACTGACTGGAAAAGGGGAAACATAACCCCCATTTTTAAAAAGGGAAAAAAGGAAGACCCGGGAAACTACAGGCCAGTCAGTCTCACCTGTGTGGCTGGGAAGGTCATGGAACAGATCTTCTGCGAAGCTGTGCTGAGGCACATAGAGGACAGGGAGGTGATTTGAGACAGCCAGCATGGCTTCACCAAGGGCAAGTCCTGCCTGACCAACCTAGTGGCCTTCTACGATGGAGTGACGACATCAGTGGACATGGGAAGAGCTACAGATGTCATCTATCTGGACCTCTGTAAGGCCTTTGACATGGTCCCCCACAACATCCTTCTCTCTAAACTGGAGAGGTATGGATTTGATGGGTAGACTGTCCAGTGGGTGAGGAACTGGTTGGATGGACGCATCCAGAGCTTAGTGGTCAATGGCTCAATGTCCAGATGGAAATCGGTGACGAGGTGTCCCTCAGGGGTCCCTATTTGGACCAGTACTATTTAATATCTTCATCAATGACATAGGCGGTGGGATCGAGTGCACCCTCAGCAAGTTTGCAGATGACACCAAGCTGAGTGGTGCGGTTCACACGCCTGAGGGATGGGATGCCATCCAGAGGGACCTGGACAAGCTCAAGAAGTGGGCCCGTATGAACCTCATAAGGTTCAACAAGGCCAAGTGCATTGTCCTGCACCTAGTTACAGGCTGGGGGATGACGGGATTGAGAGCAGTCCTGCAGAGAAGGACTTGGGAGTACTGGTGGATGAAAAGCTGGATGTGAGCTGACAATGTGTGCTCGCAGCCCAGAAGGCCAACTGTATCCTGGGCTGCATCAAAAGAAGCGTGGCCAGCAGGTTGAGGGAGGTGATTCTGCCCCTCTGGTGAGACCCCACCTGCAGTCCTGCATCCAGCTCTGGGGTCCTCAGCACAGGAAAGACATGGACCTGTTGGAGTGGGTCCAGAGGAGGGCTGCAAAAATGATCAGGGGGATGGAACACCTCTCCTATGAAGAAAGGCTGAGAGAGCTAGGGTTGTTCAGCCTGGAGAAGAGAAGGCTTCGGGGAGACCTTATTGCAGCCTTTCAGTACTTAAAGGTGGCTTATAAGAAAGATGAGGACAGACTTTTTAGCAGGGCCTGTTGCAACAGGACAAGGGGGAATGGTTTTAAACTAAAAGAGGGTAGATTKAGACTAGATAGAAGGAAGAAATTTTTTATGTTGAGGGTGGTGAAACACTGGCACAGGTTGCCCAGAGAAGTGGTAGATGCCCCATCCTTGGGAACATTCAAGGTCAGGTTGGACAGGGCTCTGAGCAACCTGATCTAGTTGAAGATGTCCCTGCCCACAGCAGGGGTGTTGGACTAGGTGACCTTTAAAGGTCCCTTCCAACCCAAACTATTCTATGATTCTATGATTCCCATTCTTGCATGTTTCAGAGAAAGGTACAGATTTATTTGTGGACAATTTCCAGTGAAATCTTTGATGAATGTTTTCTTCCTGACTCATAGGTAGTTATTGTTGTATCTGTTTCCTAACTCTGAGACTTAATATATTCCCCATATTTTTCGTTTGCATGATTGGTGCTTTTTAAACTGGTAAATACATGTGGAAATTGGACAAAAATAATGTTTAATCAGCCTCTTTTGTAGGCCAGGAGATATAATATTGGTGTCTGGTAATGATGTAAGGTTATTTTCTGTTTTCCTGAGGCATTCAGTAGGAGCGACAGCATGACTGTATTGCTTCTTGATTGTGCTGAAGAGTAAATGCAAAAGTACTTTTCTGCAATGAAATTATTTTGGATTTTTATAGCAGTGCTCATGCAATTAGTGCTTCATCAGGGAGACCCTTGTTATTTTGTGCTGTTTTATCAGCATGGTATATCTGTCATCAATTTCACATCAAAATAAATACACGAAGGCGAAAGATGCCAATGATTATAATAAATTCATCTTAGCAAGTCTCCTGGTTAATGAGCTCAGGACTTTGCCACATCATACTTATGATGTGTAGAGCCCTAGTTCTTTATGTTTAGATTTCTCTTGAGGATCCATTTTTGCATGATAAATTGCCTGGATCTTCTTGAGACACAGATTTAGATTAAACTCAATTTCCATTGCATCAGGTTTAAGCTGCCGTCATACAGGTGACCAGTAGTCAAGGTGTGCTGTATACTCTGTGATCAGATCCAGGAGGTTGAATTAGGAACTCTAAATACCTCTGGAAGATAAAAGAGCATATGCTTAGGTGAAAATTACCTCAGAGAAGAATGGTAAGAACATTTTGTTATGTTATTTCTGGGAGACTCCTCTTGATCCTTGAGGTCAGATATAGGTAGAAAGAAATCACTGTAATGGCAGTGGTAAAATAAAAAGTATAATTTTATTCACAGGTGCAGATGGAGAGCAACTCATCTTCCTAAACTCTGAGCTGGCCAGACCTGTGCCAGATGTGGTGTCTAAAGTTATATAGGAGTTTTTTCCCTGGGTTCACATATTTTGCCTTTAAAATTTGCATTTTAGTGTCACCATTAATTTAGATATACACAAATGTTTCTATGAATTGTGTTATTTTGTAAGACTTTAGTTTCCAGATATGAACTGGAAAAAAATTGCTACTAATAATGATAAAGTCTGATTATTCCTGAATATGAAAATTAGCAGATTATCTTCTCCTAATAACCCTTGGCCCTTAACAGCTGGTATTTTTTTTAACTGACTATGATATGAAAGAAGAACACTGTATACTATTCTGTTTGTAGAAAATACAATTGGATCAATGTTAGCAAGCTGATTTCGTTTGCACTGAATGTAAGAATATTAAAAAGTAGGCCCATACCTGAGGTTCCTGATATTAAAAAAGAAATTTTAAGAATCTAAGGGAACTAGTAGAATTAGTTGGATTGAAGAGGTCAGAAAGCGAAATACAATAGAGACTTGGAATTTTAAAAATTCAGTGACAAAAATATCCCAAATAAAAGTAGGAAACACATGACTGTATATCTTAAAGAATTAACTGGATAAATAACCTCAAGAAATTAGAAAACTTGAGAAAAAAAAGACTTGATAAAAGTAGTGTTGCAGAAGACATGACATGTAGAGGGTAAAAGAGAGGTTCCCCAAAGGCAAGATCTGATAGACTTGTAAAACTATTAAAAGACATAGCAAAGGTCTCCTTCCTCAATGAAAAAGGGTAAGAAAATGAAGGAAGAAATAGAATGAAGAGAGAAGCAAAATTAACAGAGTTGAATGTGTTCACGTGTGGGGGGACTGGATAATTTCTAACCCACATTTCCGAAAGACCTGGGACATGAAATTACAGGCCCGGGAGCAAGTATTTTGAATAGATGTAGCAAGATGAATCTAACACCTTATTTGAGAACAGCAAATTAACACCTATATTTAAGAAGAGACAAGGGGGAAGTGATCTAAACCACTACAAGCTTATTAACCTAATATTCATTATACAGAAGGATTTAGAATTCTTTGTTTAAAAAAAATACAGAAAAGATGGTAAGTGGAATATAAAATCATGCACAAAACTAGGTTAGCAAAAACAGATCATGCCAGACACTCTATTGAAAGAGATTTGATACTCAAATGAAAAGATGGTAGCTCTAATATATATAGATTTCAGCAAAGTATTTGACATGGTGCCAAAAAAAAAATAGTTACACTAGGAAGTGAAGAACAGTAGAATAGAGGGTATATGTTTGAATTGTAATAAAAGGGGAAAATATTGAGCAGAAAGAAGTATTCAGTGGCATTTAAGGATTTCTTTAGTTCCCTTAGCAAAGAAATGGGGGAGATACCGATAAAATTTACTGACATTGTGAGTTTTGGAGTCATCATTAATACAGAGGAATATTTTTCTGTTGTACAGAAAGGAAGAGATGAGAGATGGCCCTGAGGACTAGAATAACAAGGATGAGATGAAATTCAGAAGCACAAAATACAAAGCCATGCATTGTTGAAATAATAACAATTTTGCTGTAAACTGGGATTTCATGAGCTGGTAATGACGGAAGGATAGACCTTGTAGAACTGACTGATCACAGACCAACTATCACCAATATGATGTAGCCAAGAAAAAAAAGGTAAAGAACATTCTTGGATGTCCCAAGTGAGATAATCCCTGTATCCCACAGGAGTAAAACTCAGACTAGATTAAGTGCAGAGTAGGGTACGCAGGAATGACTAGGACATGAAAAACTTCTCTTATGAAAAGAGACTGAAACAGCTTGGCTTGTTAGCCTAGCAAAATGAAGGCTAAGTAGGGATTATTCTAGCTTTCTGTAAATATATCAGTGATGATAAACATCCAAGAGAGGAAAGGCTACTTGGCGCAAGAATAAATGGAAATAAACTGGAACCGAATAAAATTTATGTTGGAAATTAAAAGAAGGTTTCTGAGAACAAGGAGTCTGGAAAAGTGTCCAATCCAAGAGGGGCAAAAAGCTTAATTAATTTTAAAGTTTGATTAGTTTATGAAATGGGATGTGTAACATAATTGCCTGTAAAAGCAGAGTCTGAACTCATTAATCTATGAAGTCCCTTGCAGTACCATGTTCGTATTTGTGCTGAAGATGATGTGGGGTTTATGACATATGATAATAAGCCATTTGCATATTTAATGGGAACAATCACGGCTGTATGGCCACATATCTGATGTCCTTTCTTGCAGTACATTGAAATAATTGGCCAAAAATATTTAAAGCAGCCTGGTCTGCTGACTGCACACAATTTGTCATTTAGTCAGTGGTTTGTGCTTATTCATCATCATCATCTGGCATTCTCTATCACAGAGATATTTTTATGGACAAATGAGTTAAAGCAAGAATGACAATATGCAAAAGAGATCAGAAAATAGAAGGCCTTTTTCCTCCTCTCTTTTATTGTTTGGTTAAGGAGCGTGTCACTGTGATCAGCACTCTTGATAAAGTATGTAAATGTTTAGAGCCTGCTATTCCTAGGCTATTACTTGTGTAGTCTTATCATACCAGCAATCTGATAGAAAGTTATAAGGATCAGTTCCCAGGAGGAGAAAGCTTAGAATGACTTTTCAGTTCAAATAGCACCATGACATTGTTAGTTCTGGCTTAATAACTCTGATGTGGTTTTTGCCCTCAGGTCATTGAGGTATCTTCAACCTTGCTGAGTTGTATTCTGTTTTTTAACAATTCTAAAGATTCCAAACTGTGCTTGTGATTATTTTAGCATTTAAACAATGTTGTTACCTAATGTGTCCACAAGATTCATGTAACAAAAAGTTCCTATTGGTATTTTCAAGATGCTACTTAAAAAGTAAAACAGGTTTGTGTCACAGGAAAAACTTTTCCAGTTCAAGCAGTTTGAACCAAACCAGTATAAAAGCAGTTTATTTATTTATTAATAGCACATAACTAACCAACATTCAGTGAACTATACATTCAGGATCGGTATCAACAATGCAATGGATAAACTGCAATACTAGACACTGTCAAAATTGTTAAATATCCAGCTACAAGTTTCTAAACACTCTTCTGTTACTAAGCTTAAAAAATTTTAATTACACCCAAACATGCACAGGCTCATATTTATATGCACACACTCACATTCCTCACAAATTGTGGGAGTTTTGGGTACACACACCCTCTCTGGGGTTTGCAGTCCCTACTTGCATCCCCCCTGTGGGAGATGCAGGCGTTCCAGCTGTACGTGTGTCCATGCTGCCTGCTGCAACCCCCAATGTACATGTGGGGAAGAAATCCCCACCAGGTCGCACAAGCATGCCCGAGGGTCCCTGCTTGCTCCCCCCAGCTGCCCTTCGTTGGCCAGGTGCAGGACCCTCATGTCATCCAGGGGAGGATGCTCAGCCTGGCCTGGGCAGGGCGGTGATGCCATGAGGCGACTTCTGGCAGGACCAAACCAGACTTTGACTGCTTTTCTATCCCTTTCTGTTTCTCACTCACTGTTCTTCCCGACTGTTAAAAAAAAAAAAGTTATATTTTTTAATACATTTTTTCAAGCTGTTTTTTTTCCCAGAAGTCCTTTTGCAATTAAACTGGATAATGATCATCTTCCTTTTTAGCTTTCCCTGTCTGGGATAAATGTCACTCAGGCAGTTTTGGGTATTTCAGCTACAGACACTGTTGCACTCACATTCCTGCCTTAACATCATTTTTTAACCAGGCAGTGTTTCCTTGGAAGGGCCAAACAAGCTCCCCTAGAGATTGTAATTGCAATGCTAAATCATAAACCTCTCCTTAATGAGTGTCTGTCATAAGCAGACAGTCTGAATTTTATAATAGAGTTGAGTACAAACCCAGAATATTAGGTGTATCATGCTATTCTGAATTCTAGAAATAAATGTCACAAACAATCAGGCAAAATATTATGGTTGAAACAGAGCTGCTTCTATAAAAGTTTGAATAACAAATGATCTTTTAGACAAGTGTTGGAGTTCAAAATGTGGAAAGGCAGAGTGCTTTTTTTTTTTTTTAGTAGTTTCTACTTGAAATTCTGTGACAGGAGAATTTTCAAGTCACTCGGTCAATAAGTCAAAAATGACTTATGTTTTCTGGTGAAGAGTCAGAAAAAAGTATGTTCTTTAAATTAGATCCCTTTTCTGAATCAGGTTAAGCGTCCAGAATCTAATCTGCGCTTCTCAGATCTTTATATTATTGTCTATAAAGAACAAAACAAACCAAAAAAACACTAATGGAGAATTGTAGAAAAGTTTACTGGAGCTTACGATTTTTTTTTCTGATATTGAAAACTCTTCTTGACCTTTCAAACTGGGACCAAAGTGGTGATCCTGAAGGATCATTTAAGAGAATACATAACTTTACAAAGTCATCACCCCTTTTTTTACCATCTTTAGACTTCTAGAAGAGGTCAGCTGTTAGACTACAGAAGATACCTAAGCTGTATGTGAGCAGATTAAATACCTAACTTATTGTCAGCACATTAACTTCTAACAGAAGAACACATCCACACTCTTGAAGATGAACCTACACCCACACACTGGTTTGCTAAGAACAGCTAATTCCTCCCCCTAGGAACATTCTCCACTACTACTACTGAGGAGAAAAAAGATTGAGCTAGTGCTTTCTAAGGAGTTCTTTGTTTTCCTCAGACTTTGTGAGTCATCCCTATGTCTGTACGCTCTTGCTTGTGACAGAATTGATTTAGCTCCTGCGGTGAGCCAGCCAAAAAAGTTCTCTGTTCTGTGAAGGGTTCTAGAAACTAGTGTCCTAATCCTATCTTCTTGCTACCCTATTTAACAGGCAGTCCCTTTCTATGCCAGATAATTACTTATCATTTCAATAAGCTTTTTGCTTATCTTATGTGCAGTCCTGCAATGCTATATCAAGTCCTGCAGTCCTTTTATATGTGTAACTCCTACTGAGATCAGATGAAAAGTTGAGATAGTCAATATTTATTCCTGCTCATGACTTTTATATAAAGTCATTGAGGTTAGACCTGTAACCTGGCATCTCTCTACCTGTCAAAATATGTCCTTCCTGTACTGATATCATAATTTGTGATTAACTTTTAAGACCTTAGAGACTTAACAATTGAACAGAGACAAGGAGCAAGATTCTCATAAGCTAGTAGTGATTTGGGGTATGTAGCTCGAGGCTTCTCATAAGGTTTCTATTTCCAGGAGGATAAAGTTTCCAGTTCATTGAAATTTATCTTGAAGGGGTTGCATTTCTTAGCACTTTTTTTCTTAATCAATTGGAGAAAGTGCTGGGCACTTCTCTTAAGCAAGTGATGTTTGAGGTCAAAACTGGGTCTGCAGTAACACCCTATTTAAGAGAATGACACTTCAGACTGGAGGCCCAGTGCAGCTGTTCTCTCTCAAATGTTCCCACTTACAGTGTTTGATATCCTGTTTGAATTGAGGATTGTCTCAAGACTGAAGATTTCAATTAAAAATCAAGATTGAAAATCAACTTAATTAAACTGTCTGAGAATAAATTTACATTCAAAAGTGTGTTAAGACCATGTGCACTTGTCCTTTTGAGCTTATCTGGGATGTTATTCTGTACCTCGGGTATCATGACTACTTATACATAAGTTAATATACATAAATGGCCTCACTAAAGGCAATAGAAGGCTTTTTCATTGGTATTAGTGGGAATAAAATTAATTTTTTGCTTTACAGTTATTTCACCATCCTTCTATTTCACCTGCTTCTTGCCCTAGCCTTAGAATCTGGGTTCTGATGATGAGGGGCTGTACATTGCTGGTGCAGTGCTGCCCCAGAAGGACCGGCCTCCTACTAGGGCCATTACATATTTCTGTGACAAGGTGGCCTGATATGAGGGAGTGATAGATCTAAAACAAAAAAAAAAAACTTTCAAGTTACATAGTTTGACCTCTCTCGTAATAAAAAATTTGGGGGTTTTTAGTTCTCTTGAACCAAGACTAGTGCATTAACTTATTCAGAAGCTGAGATTAAAAGCAGCCAGTCACATTACCATCAATGAACAGATATCAAAGAGTTGCCACAATAAGGACTTTTGGTGTAGGTCTCTGTAGCAATAGTGTTCTCATATCTACTGGAATATTAATTAAAGTTAGATGAAGACAATGTATACTTCATTCTTAATATACTACAGAATACTGTAAGAATTTTATGACATTCTTTCCTCTTTTTTCTTATACATTATTAATAAATTAAATATTGTTTAAGAAAACAAAATAACAAGGTGAAGAAATATTTTTTTTCTAATTCACTCCCTTTAATTCTCTTCTACAGTTACTTCTCCTATGTGTTAAAGAACAAAGTCTGTCTACATTGGTTACAAAATCCCTTTGGGGGAGTGCCCAGCTGAAAACCAGTCATGTAGGGAAATAGAATAATTAATCTAAAAAATAAATGTAAAACGAATGGATCAAGTAGTGAACACGTACATTTTTTGTGAAGAAAAATCTCTCCTGTGACATTTGCATAGAAATGGACTGAATATATATATTTGGGAATATAACCCACACTGTTAAGCATGGAATGTTTTATTAATCATAGTTCTTAAAGACAGTGAACATGGGAGGGGATAGATCAGGAAATAAATAATACATACAACAGAAATGGCCCTGAGATGAGTGGCTCTTCCCTTTATAAATATTACAAGCTTCCCACAATCCCCCAGGTAAGAACACAGTATTCAACACATTTAATGATGAGCAATAACAAAAGAAGTGCATTTTAATTTGACATGGGAGGTAGTTCCAAGTCTATCTTGGCTATCCTGAGAAGTGTATTACAGCCCTAATACTGTTATATAGAGAATTCTGGTATATTCTTATCCTTCATTACTGGAAACTGACTCATGCAGTAACAGCTTTGTATCATATTATTGGGAATGAAATTATCTGACTTTGTATGAATCATCAATATCAGATTAAAAAGTGACAGCAATGAATTTTCTACCATACTGTCACTTGATACAATAATGGTGCTAATAATATCTGAAATTACTTCAAGTCCCTGCTCAGCAAGAGATCATTTCGGATGGGGGGAGTGAGGAATACCTTTTTCTTCCTGCATTCTTCTTAGGAAAACACATCCCTTTTTCAAATATACATTTTTATGAATATAAATACATTTATTCCAATTAAAAATCAAAAGCAAAGCATGTAAAAATGTTGGTGGTCCCGCTCTCCCCCCATTGACAGTACAGGATGCCTCAGTGCCTAACTGAGGTTTTCTGAATCATGCTGCCAGGGTCTTGAATGTACATTTTAAGCATTGCAATAACATCGACGGTAGCTGGCCTAAATCCCTTCCCCAGAGGCTATCACTAATTGTGTGAACATAAGAACACTGTTATTGGGTCAGGGCAAAATCCACCTAGATCCGTTTCCAACACTGACCAACGGCAGATGCATAGGGAGGCACGTAAGAACAGGGCAACATATGGTGACACCTCCCTGGTACAGTCCTCTGCCAGCAGTGACTTATGCCTCTGGGAGTTCCTGAATGAAAGGTGATGCCTTTGTGTTTAATAGAATCCTGTCAATTTTATTTCATTAATTTGTCTCATCTCGTTTGAATCCCGATAAGCTTTAGGCATCCACATGGTCTTGTAGCAGCCACACATATGAGAAAGTACCTCTATGGCTTGCTTTTAATCTGTTACTTGCTGGTTTTATTTGATGGTCTTAGCATAGATGAGATAGTTTCTATTCATTTCACCCACTCTGTGTTACTGCTCTTTTAGAGACATCTGTTGTATCCTTTCCTCGGTGACTTCTCCAAGATTAGGAGTGTTACTATGTTTAGCTTTTCACTATCATTGGTCCTCCTTGTTGCCCATCTCTGCATCTTTCCCAGTACTACTCTATTCTTTTGCAGACAAGGGAACACTGAACTATATTAAAGACACCTGAGGATTTAAACAGCGGCATTATAACATTTTCTATTTTGCTTTCTATTCCTTTACAGTAATTCTTAATTCTGCCTGCTTTTGGCATCCATTAAACACTGAGCTAATCGTTTCATAGAGCTACCTGCTGTAACTTCAATATCTCTTTCCAGAACAGTAATAGCTAGTTCAGAAGCTGTCACTGTGGAAGCAAGATCACTTCGAATGCATAGTGAAGATTTCTTTCCCACAACTCTGCTTGCCTGTCACATCATTTTTACTAGTGAAGCAGAACACGGACAGAACTACTCTTTGCAGCAGACACAGCCCTACAGATTAAGATAAGTATCTTCTCTCAGTGGCAGGATCTGTTCCTTTGGAGCCTAAAGAGTCAGAGAGGAAGATCCAAATGAACTTTTTGCATCTGAAATAAAGTATGTGAAATGACTGAATGCACCTTTGTGGCAGAGAGATGGGAAAGGTAAACAAGGAGGAGCTGCTAAATCACTGAGATAGATCTAGAGAACAGTAGTCTTGCCATAGCTGTTGTATCAAAGGAACAGGAGGGAGTCACTGGAGCAGAAGGGGCAGGGGTAGCCCATTTAGACTTGCTGAAGCAAAAGAAAGAGGCAGAGCACTAAAAATGGGTTCTTACAGTTCCTCTGCCTTCTCACAAAGGGAAGCTGTACATATTGCTAGTCTGCTTCTGGAGACCTTATGAAGTGGGAGAGGTATTGCAAGTGTGGAGCCGAATGAGGCATGATGAAGCCACCTTTCTCTTGCCAGAACCAGCCTGCTATATCATAGGTAATGACTTTCTTTAGATATCTTGATCAGATATGAAATATGAGCATCTTCTAAACCTGAGGAAAGGGTGAGGAGGCCTTTTCTGGCACAAGACAGAAGAACATTTGACAATGGTGGCACAGACTGTTACCAGGATGACTTATCCATGATAAGGACAGAGGCTGATTGCATGATGATATTGCTGGGAAGATTTACAATTTATTTACTCAATGGGATAGTGAAAACTGTCACTGATAGTGATCTCTCAACCTCAAAGTAGGGTTTTTTCGTCTAAAATTCCACAACTGAAGAATTTTAGTACCGAGAAATTAAGCTCACATGTCTTTGTACAGGTACAGTTTGAAATTCAGCACCTAAACAGAGGCATAGACACATGTGTTTAGCTCATACTATAGTCGATGGACAGTCAGTCAGTGGAGGTTAGTGAATGACCCCAGTCAGTGAGGCAGTAGGTGCATGTTGAAGCTGCCCAAACATAGGCACCTGGTGCTACATGAGATGCCCTTAAGTGTTCATAATACCATCGCTGGGCTGGCAGATATGACAGAGACTTCCAGGAAGTAGGTGGAGGCCAGGTAAGATACTCCTTAGTGCCTAAAATAAATCCTCACCCTATGTTTAGAATATTGAATCCCAGTCTTAACCCACAAGGTCTGAGGAGACCGGGTAATGATTCAGCTTACTAGACAGATAGTGTATGATTCAAATGCTTGAAGCAATGTATTTAAGCACAATTTAGTTGTGTTTGATTTCCTACTTGGCCACAAGTCACCACTCCCGAGGCCATGGATTTAATGTAGGTCCTGTGTGTTGTATCTACCAACCTTGGGCAGATGTTTTATGTGTACTAGTCCTTCTCAAGTGATGTTTGTGCCTGTGTGCAGGAAACTGAATTGCACCCCTAGTCACTTGTCAGCAGAATCTCTCCCTAAAAAACAATGACTGTATTGACTATGTCTCTATTGATTATGTGACAGCTTAGACACATAGCTCACCTGCGTGCGCATTCCTTTAGACATCTGTATTTGATGTCTTCATTTGGAATTGAATCCACTCCTCTGGCGTGGCTTCCTGCATACCAACTATTTCTTTTTACTATTTTTTGCAGATGAACTCCCTTTTACAGCAGCGACACAGCTGCAGTATACGCATTACTTCTCTGCACAGAACTGCATTCACAGAAGGACCTTAGCTCTAAATCAGCAGTATATATATTGTGATTTTTGCCCTAAATTCAGTCTGAGACACCAGACGCATCTCAGCTATATCTGGTGTTCAACAGCTAATTCTACATAACTCAGTCTACATGCTGCAGATGAGTCTCTGCCAGCCTGTGGAGGATGGCACACACGTCCACACCCACACACGCACACAGAACAAACCCACATGCTTCTGGCATTCAGGCAATTCTGTTTTGCGATCAGGTCTTCATGCAACTTTCCTTAAATTATAACATGCTGCTCAGTGGGTCAGATGCAGCTTTAGACTGCCTGGGTGACCCTGTCTGGCAAGACCAGGACTTTAAGGGCATGTCCTACATCAGTGTATGGTCTCAGCAGCCTTTATCTGATGGTATTTCCAAGGACCCTCCAGCAGACTTGAGAGCTGGGAACCTTCCAGAAGAGTTTCCCTTGCAAATCCAGGGTTGGGCATGAGGAGGGAGATAGAATTTATATTTTCCTGAGCCCCGTTAGCACTGGGTTAGCTTTACTATTACTTCATCAGTCCTTTCAGGATCCCTTTCTCTACCCCTTCTGTCTTTTTCAGTTCCATCAACACACAAAATAGCAGGATGCCAAATGGGTGCCTTGGGTCTGAGCTGGTTTCTTTTTCTTCTTCCTCTCCTGTTTATCTCTCTAATATTGACACTAACCTAGTGCAAGGGTTTGCCTCATTCACACACACAAAAATATCAGATTGTGAATTAGGTAGAAGAGTAGGGATATTGTTCAGAAAATTACCTTCTATTTCAGCAGCTCTGTTGACTCCCACATTTACTGTGGATTAAAATTCATGCTGTCTGGAAAGGCAATTTCCTTTTCTAGTCTTGAGACTCTTCCTGCTAATAGCAAACACATTCAGATAGACACTGAAAAACAAACCAAACATTCAACCTTCTCCAGTTGCTTGTTTGGCAAGAGTGGCTTCCCAAAATTTGTTGTGGAGAAAAATAATTTTCTTCTTCCTAAATTTGAAGCAGCTGTTCTAATTTTTTGCAGGGTTTCTGCTGTTGAAGATTTTCTTGTAGGTATATTCCTCTGAATATTTGTGTTTATTCTAGGTTCAGAAAGGAAGGAAAAACAAACAAACAAAATCCCCTAGCTGTCCACTTAGACAAACTGAGTTGGTTTTGCACAGTACATAGCACCTTAAGAATATACCAATGAAAATACAAAGATTGATAAATATGAGCATCCCATCAAGGGGCTTATGAATGGTTCAGTCCAGAGCTGAGGGCAAGAGAAGACTTATGGTGCAAATTCTCTTCCAAGGTGACAGAGGCACAGGTGAGGTTTGGGGCAGATGGTATCTCAAGGATGCAGCAAATGTCCTCTCCCCAAATCCAGTTGAGTGCATGGCACGCTGCTGCTACCTTGTCATTATACAGAGCCAGATTGCAGCCATGCCTTCCCCTGTGTCTGAGTTCAGTTACTGTGTTGTCTTGTGTTACACCACAGCAGGAGAGAAAAACTACATCACTAGTTTTTCTGGAGATGCAGATCTTCATACAGTGAATTCAAGACAATAAGGAAGATGTAATATCCATGTGTTTTAGCAAGGGATCCATAAGTTGAGTCTGCAACAAGGAAATCCGGTACCATGTGTGGTATCCAGTAACCCTCTTTGCTCAAATCTGCTTCAACTGTACTCTTGTCTGTATGCAACTGTTGCTTACAGGTTTGGCAGAGAGGGAGGGGAGGAACACAGAGCAGAACATGGAGGAATAACAGGGTAGAAAAACTGCACAAAAGGAGAAACAGGGAAGATGCTGTTTGCTGGAATCATAACTCCCCATTAGTTTTTTTCCTTGGATTTGTACAACTGGGAACACCCTTTTACTCAGGACAGAGGTCCTGAGCTTTAAAAATGACATGGATAGATGCTTCACCTCTACTCATTTGTCTGGTTTTGTGTGTTCCTCAAGAGCAACCACAAAAGAATATGTTGCAAAAAGCATAGTTTATGAGGACTTTTCTGGGGTTCCAAGGTATCCGATGCTCCCCAAAATGGGGATACATGATTAATTTTTGTTGCTAAGAAAAGGTATCCTTTTAACTTGCTTTTATCTTCTGGAAAGTCAGCTAAAGGATAATAAAAATGGATCTGGTGGGATAAAACCTCAGTAGAGTAAAATCCATTATATCTAAAAGGAGACATGGAAAGATCAAAGAGGGAGCAAAATGTGTCCTGAAGTACTTCAAAAGGTGGCTCACTTAGAGAGTATTGATCATCTCAGGACAGAAGTGGAAAATTGGCCAGCTTTTACTGAAAGAACTGAAGAAACTGTGGTAGAGGTGGAAAAGCAGCAAGTCTTTTAGTCTATACATCAGTTTACGTGCTAATAAATGTTACGCTTACTTGCAGATATGTGAATTAGTGTGTGAGTTAGACTTTACCTTACCACTGGTGTTTTCAGTTGCAATCCATTTTATTCAGTGTTGAAGATTTTAGTTCTGCTACTGTTCCTAAATACAGAGACTTCCTTTGTTTTCTAATAATGTAAAGTACAGTTTGCTGCATTTCATTTATGCCACAATTTGTAACAAGTTTAAAGAGAACAGCTTTCTGCTCTTGAAAATGAAGGACATAACAAGGACTGTAAGAGGTAACCAGTATAACATTGTTTGTAAAAAATTGCAGAGTTTTTATATATATATATAGAGAGAGATACATACAGAAACACACACAAATAACCAAGTATATATTGTATATTACATATCTGATATATAATATATGATATAATGTAATTATATATAGTATAGTGCAATAGCATTTACCCTGAATTAAAAGAGAAGTAAAAGGAAAAGAAAAAGAAAGAAAAAGGAAAAAGAAGAAAGAAAAAGGAAAAAGAAGAAAGAAAAAGAAAAAAAAAAAAGAAAAAGAAGAAAATAAATATACATAAGAGGCATTTCCAGGAAAACAAAACAAAACAAAACCACTCCTTTCCCCCTGAACTGAAACAAAACTACAACTTGTCTCCTACTACCCTGGATGGCTCTCCTCAGCATTACTCCCTGCTTGCAATGATGGGGGATTGACAACAGCTTCCCAGGAGGCCAGCTGAAGCGGGAGCACTCGGGCTTTCTGTGTCCTCACCCCTCCCACCAGCGCAGCGAGGAAGGTGGCCCAGCCTGGAGGAGGCAGAGAGCTCGGGAACTCAGCTCTGACAGTCTGCCGGGCCAACGCTTGTCAAATTTACTTTCTGCCTGCAGAAAGTGAAGCTGACAAAAACCTTCCAGGTGAGGAGCCTGGAGACCTGTCAGTTTGATTTTTCCCAGTGGAAAAATGGAATATTTGTTCACAAAATAAATTAAAAATAAATCAATTTTGCAAGAAGGGCATGTTCTATCAGTAAATCCTTCTGACTGAGCGTTCCCAACTAGCTTCGCTGACAATTTGTATCTGCTGTGGAGGCAGCATAAAAGCAGTGCAAAATATGCACTTTCTGATGGTATAATGACAGTCTGTGGCTGGGAATTTAAGGCATTGTTGAAGTACCACTAGTATTTGCTACCTTTATAATGGTCTGTGTGTTTATTCTGCCTCTTATTTTTAAATTTACTACACTCCACAGCATGTATAAATACACCCCTCTATCTCCCAGTTAAAGGAGTGACTGGCTGTAGAAACAGTATGATTTGGACAAACAAAATCCAATTTAAGCAGGATCAGGATGCCAGAAGAGGAGCCACTGCCAAGGGGATGCTGAGAAGGACTTTCAAAGACCTTGCAGAGGCTAAACTTCTGCAGATGGAAACACAAAACCCTATCACAAGAGTGTCTAAGAAAAAAGACTGATAATCTAAGAGAAGAGTGTGCACAAGAGTTTCTATGCAAAGGTGTCTGGTTAATACATAAAATAAATAAGATGGCCTGTTTAAGGCTTCTGTGCTCTACACCCCCAAACAGATGAGTTACTGCAATCAGAAGAACAGTCCAAGTGACTTATGGAATATTGCTACTGACCTGAGCAGGAGCTTGAGAAGATTCTTAAAAAAAGATTTTTTTCACTTTAGAAGACTGATTTTTTGGAGTGATGCATTTGGGTTATCTGGTTAAGAAAATGTGGGGTTTGTATATTAAGCATTCATGTATATTCTCTTTTTCTTTTAATACTCTTTTACTTACTTCTGTTTTGTAGCACTGCAAGTAAAGATAAAATAAGGCCCTATTTACTGCAAGAAAACATGGAAGAGGATTTTTTTTGTCTTAGATGAGTGCATGAAATGGTCATGATTTTTAAGGTGCACGTCCTTGACTGCAGAATTAACCCAGCAACAACAATGAAAAAAGGATAAACATAGTGCCAATACAAAACCATAGTGGCTTTAGGTATTTAGTGTAAGCAAGCAAGACCACAATCCTGCTCCCAGTGGAGTCAATGGATTTTTACAGGATTAGGTTCTTAATTCCAATGGAGCTGCACGGGCAAGAAAGACATGATACACTTTGAGCTGTATTGATGACATTAGTAGTCATCCCTGTGGAGATGGTCTATACAAATATTTTATGTATATATATACACACATACATACATATATATACATACATATATACATATCTATATGTGTGTGTGTCTACTTACACAAAGAATTCCTTCGGTGAAAAAAACTAGGAACTTTATTCTTATTTCCTTAAATATTTGCTAAGATACAAATCTAACATGAAAACTGTCAGGCAGCTCCTTGGTTTAGATATTCCATGTATATAGTTTGGATGGTTTAAATGGGAAATTTTTGGTTTATAATATGTGGCATTTTAAAAAGATTAAAGCTTTCCACAACAGTTTTATTAAGAAAATATCCAGTGGCAAGTGTTGAGCTACTTTTTAATGTTTCCCATAATAATGTCATCAAAGCAATATTTAATTAAAATCCAGTTAGTGTACGAAGATAAAACATTATTTTCAATACTGAATTTAGATGATTATTTTTCCAAGGTTTTTTTTTAGCATGAAGGCAGTTATAGTCAGCATGCTACTCTACTGTGTTTTCAGTGCAAAAGAATTCTATTTTCTTTTTTACTTTAGAAGACTGATTTTTTGAAGTGATGCATTTGGATTATCTGGTTAAGAAAATGTGGGGTTTATATGTTAAACATTCACAAATATATTCTTTTGCTTTTAATAGTCTTTAAATGTCAAACTAAAATTAGGCAGCAGCAGACCTGAAGATTTGCGGTTCTGGAAAGAAACTTCTCGTATTTAGGACAATGTGTTTAGCACCTTTCAGGTCTATAAAATGGTAATTCTGCTAGCCATTGTTGTTGTTATTTATTATGTTTTATTACATTTTACACAGCCTCATGAGCCCATTCTGACAGACTTATGTACTGCTGGAAGACAGTCTATCTTTGGAAAGGCTTGTATTCTAAATAGGACAATAAATGAAATCAACATACAGGGAATATGAACAAAGGAATAACGTACAGAAAACTAAATTTGTAGGCTCAGTGTTATGTTGATGATATGAGAGAGAAAAACTGAGTGCCAAACCTCTATTTTCCAGATTTTTTCTGTTTTTTTACATAAAATAGCAATTGTCTAAAATCTGTAAACATCCTGGGGAAGAAATACAGTTTCTTCATGTTTGCAGGTGAATGTCCTAACTAAAAGGTCCAGCACCGCTCTCACTCTCTCCTTCTCTCTCAGGACAAAGGTGTCATCTCCCGTTCTTCATTTTTCTGTACAAACACAGTTTTAAGGTTTTATTTTTCCTTTTGTTCAGTCTCAGAGAGAGAGGCACATTCCAATACAGGGAATAGCCACACCAAAAAGGGAAGAGTCAACATCTGGCAGCCAGCGCATACCTAGAGGAACATTTGGTCGGCTCCTTCCCCTCTGCCTGTGCAGTAAGGTGGATTGTAATTGAATTCAAATGTAGACATCTATCAATATGTTTTTCTTAAAAAGCTCTGATGGAATCATACACAATACCCTTCTCCGAATAATATATTCCTACCCCACAAAGCCTGTCAGTCTTTTCTTGAGAAAGGCAGTTCAGCAGATTTACTTTTAGCTACACTTTGTACATTCCCCTTCTCATTAGGATAACAAGAAAACATGCTTTCATGATTCACGGTTTTCCAACGATCTACATGAACTGTAGAACTGTATTTCAGCTTTAGTTTTCTTCATCCTCAATTGGCCAGTGTGAAATCTACAATATCACATCTCGTTTGTCAGTCTCTGTCTTGTGCTAGAGTTCAACAGCTGATTTCTGCTGCCCCAGTAGCCATCGACAGCTCTGACTGTGCTGGTGCAGCTAAAGGTGGTGTGATCTACCGAGGGCACGTTACATACACTCATTATATGGCTGTCAGATGTGAAAAACTTTAGCTGCAACTTGTCTATGTATTAAATCACTGGCAGATGCCAATACGAGGTCTGGAAGCTCTGCTGAACTTCCAAGCAGGAGGTCAGCCTGTCTGTGTTCAATGTTTTTTTAGGACTTAATGAAATGCTGTTGCTTCCTCTATCTTCTTTTTTTCTTTTCATTAAAAATCATTGAGGAAACAACCTCAGTAGAAAACTACTAGTGTGATTTGGTATAGCCTGGAAAGGGTGTAATGTATAAGTAAAATGACTGACCACCACATAAGGGTCACAGAATCACAGAATGGTTGAGGTTGGAAAGGACCTCTTGACATCTTCTACTCCACACCCTCTCCTAATCAAGCAAGGTCAACAAGAGCAAGTTGCCCAGCACTGTGTCCAGTCAGGTTTTCCCAACTCCAAGGATGTCTCCACGGACAGAGACTCCACAACCTCTCTGGGCAACCTGTTCTAGTGCTTGATCACCCTCACAGTAAACAAAAAAAGTGCTTTCCTGTGTTCAGGTACAATTTTCTGGTTTTTAATTTGTGCCCATTGATTCATGTCCTGTCAGTAGGTACTACCGGGAAGGATCTGGCTCCCTCTGCTTCATATCCCCCACATCAGGTATTTACACACATTGATAAGATCCACCCTGATCCTTCTTTTCTCCAGGATGAACAATCCCAGTTCTCTCGGCCTCTCCTCATATGAAAGATGCCCTAATCTCTTAATCATCTTTGTGGCCCTGTGCTGGACTCGCTCCAGTAATTCTGTGTCTTTCTTGCACTGAGGAGCTCAGAACTGGACACAGTACTCCATATGTGGCCTCTTCAGTGCTGAGTACAGGGGAAGGATCACCTCTCTTGACCTGCTGGCAACACTCCTCCTAATGCAGCCTGGGAAACTGTTGGCCTTTTTTTACTGCAAGGATGCCTTGCTGGCTCACGGTCAGCTTGTTGTCCACCAGGACCTCAATCTCATTCTCTGCAGAGCTGCTTTCCAGCCAGCTGGCTTCCTATGTACTGGTGCCTGGGGTTATTTCTCCCCAGATGCAATTATCTACAAAAGAACTAGTGGTTAGCCAACCGTAACTTGGGAATATTCTCAGATTGGAGAACTGAGATAATTCAGTTAACATTTTTCTTTGTACACAAGACCAGTAAAACTCCAGCAGTTACCAATTCTAGTATTTTCAGTCACAGATCACAAAGGAGATCCTGGAAATTTCCTACTAAGGATACCGTGGTAGAATTCAATTTCCAGATAATTACACAGGAAAGGTACCAAATGTCCTTCTGGAAATTAATGTAACTCAGATAACAAAAGCGTTTGTTAGTGCTGTGTGATGTTTAGGTGGCTCATGAATGTAGGAATAGATCTTTCCTACATCTCCATGACATTGACCCACAATAAATGTTCTCTTTTAAGATCTTGATGCAGGGATATATCTTTCTGCTTTGCATAATACTTTACAGTTTTGGTACTGTTATTATTTGTACTTCTGGAAAAGTAGTTGTGTAGCTGAAATGCAAGTAGGAAGAAAAGACACATGCTTCATTCTCCTCTCACTTACACCAGCATAGCACTACTGATTTCAATGGATTTAGTCCTGAGCAATCGCAGTTTAAATAAGAGGTAAAAGAAATGCATAATTTATCTAGAGTGAGGTAATCTGGGATGTGGTGCTGGATGCCCTGAATGTAGGCAGGAAAAAGAGCTGCAAATTGTAAACTCTTTGGAAAAGGCACTGTATCTTCCTTTAGTTTGTGTAGACTTTCATTTGCTTCCAATGGGAGGTTAGGCTATGTAAGGAATGCTTTAGTGGGCTCTAAATCACCTTTCAAAAAGTCTATTGACGTTGTCCTTAGAGCAGTTGGTAATTTACTTCCTTTCCTTCAGGTGGCTTGGTAGTTTGGTGCTGCAGCTCTTGATATGCTCTTCCTTGCAAGAGAGAGCATGAAGTATAAAGAAGGAGTCTCTGGCAAGCAATTCACTGCTGTTCTAGTTCTTTGTGTCTTATTGTTAGCAGAAGTAGCATGACCTTATATAATGTGACACATGATAGAAGAAGTAATGTGACAAGACATATCAGACAGGCAGTGCTGCACACGAGATATATGACACATCTGATCCGAAACAAACATTGCTCTTAGCAAAGATAGTAGGCACTTCACTTTTCTCTCCACCCTTCAGACTGCTGATAGATATGAGGGTCRTTACAGAGACTAAACCCCTGTCCTGAATAATACCAGAAGTCCAACAAATTGCTGAAGCTAATGTTTAAAATTAGAAGATTGAAATTAGAGATAAAACCAAACACAAATATGTTAAGCTGTGTGGTCAGAAGGAGAAGATGGTGGGATTTTTTTCCCCATTGACTGTCAGATCAATTGTACAACTAATGGCACAAGGCAATAGTTGCTGTCAACTAGAAATAATGCCAGTGAGATTTCATTAATTTGGGTCATTGTGGTTGGAAAACCACTTGCAAAACCTGGAGTTCTGTGAATTAGTAAAGAAACACACTGGAAATTGCACCATATATTGTACTATACACTTGTCAACCATAGTTCAAGTCTGTACAAAGTTTGTTATCGTATATTTGCAAACATGCTGTAGTCTGTTTTTAGAATAAGCACAATAGATAAATAAAGTACAATAAATAGATTAACTGATATTACATGAGACCAAGCTCCAGTGACTAGCTCTTACACTACTGCACAGAAAGGCCCATGCTTAAGAAGAATGCTAAAACAGAGGAATTATTTAGATTCTTTTGTATGACTTTATGTATATGTGACCACCTTTTTCCAAAGAGTGGCAAGAACTTTCTAATAACGAATACATGAAAATTCAAAACATGCTTGGCTATTGAAGTGATACATTAGTTATTCCTACTTGATGGACAGGTGAGCTGGGGCTCAAGGAGACTAAATAAATTGCAAAAGATGGCATAGAGAATCATAGAATCATAGAATCATAGAATCATTAAGGTTGGAAAAGACCTCTAAGATCATCKAGTCCAACCATCAACCCAGTACCCATGCCCACTAAACCATGTCCCGAAGCACCTCATCCACACGTTTTTTGAACACCTCCAGGGATGGTGACTCCACCACTTCCCTGGGCAGTCTGTTCCAATGCCTGACTACCCTTTCAGTGAAGAAATTTTTCCTAATATCCAATCTAAACCTCCCCTGGCGCAACTTGAGGCCATTTCCTCTTGTCCTATCACTTGTTACTTGGGAGAAGAGACCAGCACCCGTCTCTCTACAGCCTCCTTTCAGGTAGTTGTAGAGAGCGATAAGGTCTCCCCTCAGCCTCCTCTTCTCCAGGCTAAACAACCCCAGTTCCCTCAGCCGCTCCTCATAAGACCTGTTCTCTAGACCCTTCACCAGCCTCGTTGCCTTTCTCTGGACATGCTCCAGCACCTCAATGTCCTTCTTGTAGTGAGGGGCCCAAAACTGAACAGGTCACAATCAGTGACCAAGTCCAGCATGCTTCATCCGCACTGGTCTCCACTTAGATCAGACCACAGGAATGAAACCAAGGGCAGATATGCTGGGCAGGCAAGAGGGGTATGTGGACTGCCCAAACCTTAATACTGCATTTTGGGCATCTCCTTTGTATCTGTTAAGGCTGTAGGCAAATAAGTTGGCTGCTGAATAGGCCCTGGCCTGAGATTAAATTAACTGAACAGGACATGGAAAACTATTGGACATGACATGAGGAATTGCTGGATGTGATAGATAACAATGAAAGAAGCTGACAAAAGTTACAGGTGGATCCGTGAGGAATAAATGGAGTTCACATGTAGTTAAGGGGGAGTTATGTGAGAAACAGCTAGACCTCACATATAGTTGGAGGGGACCCTTGGGGAACTTTTGGTGAGCAAAACATTGCAAGGGGAACCCTTGGAAGCACCTGGGTTAGCATATCAATAATACCATATAAGGCTGTGATTATCTAGGTAAAGGTATCAAAAATACCAAATTTAAATACAGCTGTAAGAAAACCAGTGAGTAGGAAAAGTAATTAGCTTATCTGGGAGGAGACTAGCACAGAGATAGGGAGGTGCAAGGACAGTGAAAAAGAGGATCAAGAAATAAGAAAAGGGATAACACAGTACACAAATCTTGTGACCGAT
Organism: Oceanodroma leucorhoa; assembly: GCA_030449065.1. Classification (NCBI taxonomy): domain Eukaryota; kingdom Metazoa; phylum Chordata; class Aves; order Procellariiformes; genus Oceanodroma; species Oceanodroma leucorhoa. Next base: position 1,117,114 of record JASVER010000055.1, on the reverse strand, counting down.
GCTGTCTGGGGGTACCTGCAGGGCAGCCTTACACTTGATCACCACAGCCTAAATCATGACAATAAATCAAAACTGGTTTTCTGGCAATGCCATGCAAATCAAACCTGCTTCTGCCATCAGGAAGACTTGGGCGATCCTCACCAAGCTGGGTGCTTTCCCTGGCTGTTAGGTAAACACCCAGATAGATGGATCCAACGTCCTGGTGCTACTAAGTTATTGCCCACTCCAGGCAGTCAGAAGCAGCATCTGCCCACCGCCTCCTAACAGTATCACCAGCTGTATCCAGAACTGTGTCTGCATCCCACATCCATTGCAGGCACAGCTGATGCCATGTGAGATCAGCAATGAGTGCAAAGATAGCTGAAGACTGTGGAATTCAATACACTCTTTTTTTTCCCAGATTCCTATTAGTTTTCTTACAGGGGAAGCTCTTTTTTTTTTTTAATAGTAGATATGCCCGCACAGCTGATCTTCATATTAAAAGTTTTATATCTTCTTCTCAGGTGAAAAGTCCTTTAGTTCATTCCTTTCTTTCAGGTTCAATTCCTTCATRCCCCATAAACCCTTATATGTTCCCTTTTTGTTTACAGTTTTCCAACATATACTAGATTATAAATTCTCTTGTTTAGGCCTCTTTGTAATCTGCCAAAACACACCTCTGCTCATAAATCAGTCTGTTCTTCTATCATCATTTCCAGTTTGCTTTTCCATGTTCCTGTTGTATAACCAGTTTTCACGCCGTATAAGAACCCATAAAGTGAGGTTGGTAGTTTCTCATTGCTTCACTGCAAATGGTTTTTTATTGCTCTGGGTGAGACATTGGCCTGGATTTGGGAGATATGGATATGGATTCTGGGGGATAAATGAAACCTGTGGCACTGACGTTTTTCTCAAGGGGCTCATTTCTGGCTTGCCTGATGCTTTGAACAATACCAGGTGTATCAGCTTGCCTCTTGACCTCAGTTTCCCTCCCTTGTTTGGAGACAAGGATATGAAGTTTTATTTGAGGAATGTTTAGTGATTTAAGTGGYGGGAATAAGATGAGGACAAGTAGTTTTATGTGTTGCTATATTTATTGCTATTTAATTTTCCCATTATGAGACTAGACAAGCTTTGGGCAAAAATGGGGGAGGACGCTTTATGAGTTGGTATTTGACAGTTCCTTACCAAATAACACCTCATGAGGGAGACTTTTGTCGGATGCCAGCACTGTTTAGATAATGTTTCAAAATGCAAACATTTTAGAAGAGGGATTATCCACTGAAATCATTCTAGTTGGATTAAAAGATTTACAAAGGAAGAAAATTGGACAGGAAGAAACACATGAAACTATTATTTTCTTTTCAAATGTGTTGCTGCTATCATCAGTTTGGCGAACTCCTGTGAGTCACATCCTGAGTACAGGACAGTACTCCTAACACCTGTACTATTAGAGAGGACAGGATTTAGTGTTCTGCATGATATACCTTTTTGGGGTTTTTGTTATTTTTCTCCCTGGTTTTAAATGGTGAAATTTCACTGATTTAAGCAAAGATGCTTCTGGTTTACATCAAAAAACTGAGCAGAAAATTGGACTCTTGACTTCCAGTCCTCATATTAGCTCCCTGCTTTTGCTCAAGAAAATATGTACTAAGTGAGAGTGCATAGTATTTTGTTATCTCTATACCAGAAAAAAGATATTCTGGTATGTAATAGACTGTATTGCCATTTTTATGAATAGTTTGAGCCAGTTATCTTTTTTTGTGTGTTCTTTCTTTCCCTTCTTTAGTTTTTAAATATTCTTTTGAAGACAATTTTGCATAGTTTTGTTATGTTTGTTGCTAGAATCAATGGAGATGAGGTACAAAAAAAAAAAAATAGAAGGCAAGAATATAATTTTCAACTGGTATAGAAAGGTAATTAAACCTTATTGCTGTAGATCATAGCTCTAGGTCATTTCTCTAAGCTAAACTCTCAATAAACAACAAGAAAAGAAGAAGAGAGAGCCATGTGTGCTTCACTTGTGCATACTCAAGGCATGAGGGTTGTGACTGGACAGTCCTTACCAGAACACAATATTGATTATAGCATCCGTTTTCACACAGGTTCTGCTCTTCACTGGAGAACTCACTTCCCTGCGTGTTAACTCAGGTGCGATGACCTCCAGGAACACCCTAACAAGAGATATATTTCCAACGTGAATGCACAATAGCACGGGTAGCTTTGGACTCGGCTTCATTTGCTCTTGACATAAATGACAAACTGAAGCACCATCTCTCTTCTCGAATCTCAGGAACCAGGGCTTATACAGCCTGACAGTTGGCAGCCTGATTCACTGTCTCAGAAGTCGTGGAGTCGTCTTTCTTTTTATACTGCTTCCTTCTTGCGTCTTTTTTTCTTAGCTATATGGTATTTTGTCATTTGAAAACTGAATGACACATTAATTTCAAGCACTAATGGGAAACTTTCAACTTGAAATCTAGTCAATTTAAAGGAAGTTAAATGCAGTTTCTGCCATTGCATTTACCTTGAGACATCCTGCCAGTGTAATATTTTTGCATTCACATTTTCCTATCTTTAAACCCTATTTCTTTTTCTCTATTGCTGTGTGAAAGACAAAGTCACTGGAGGATGATAGTGACAGAATGAGTTACTATACAAAAGGTGCCCACAGAATTATCCCTATGCCATATAGAGCAAGTTGAAAATTTCGCACATTTTTCCTTTTCCAGAGAAACTTCACATAACATGCAAATAGACATTTATTTTCTAAGAACACCCACTGCTCTTGAAGAGATTTGTTACAAAATTTAAATCAAACTTTGCTTTTTTAACAAAAAAAAATCTGTAAGAACACAGTTGCAACAGAAAAGATCTGATCAGCTTTGGTACAAAAACTCCTTGCCAAGTATATGGATGAGAGAAAGAAAGGCAGAATTCCTAATCTCTTCCAATGCCTGGCAGTAAAAGGTATTACTTCTTATAACAGTGGTTAAAAAATTTTTGGAATGAAGTATGATTTTTATGTTAACAGTATCCCTTTAATTAATTAAGCATAATATGTTACCTCTGGCTGCGTAGTGCTGGCTGCAGCTGAGAGCAAATAAGTTCCTACCATCTGAGATATATTCATGCTACTTACACAGTTTTAAAACCATGAAACCTTCTGCTTTTTCAGTGCAGATAATTCAGGAACCACCRCCCAAGCGCTAACCTGAAGTGTGCTTCACAGATTAATACTTCTCTTTGGGGATTCATTTAACCCAAAGACCACACAGTACTCACAGACATGCAGGTTTTTCTTGTCTGTTCTAACTTGATTTCCAAAGTGGTCATAAAGTTGCCTTTTTGCAAACATGAGGGAATACTGCAGAGGTAGTCAAAAGCCATTATCTTTACCATAGGTAATGGAACGAAGGTTACATGTCCCTAGACAAATACAAAGACCTATAATTTATTTTAGTTCTTATTATTTTTAGGAGACAATGCCTATGGACTCCAAGCTGAGATTTCACTGCACTGGGCACTTTCTGGCAAGATGAACTTGCCCCCTGCAGCTCTCTGTTCTTTTAAAACTAACCTATGCAAATTAAGAGATATCAGTGTAACTCTTTAAATTAAATGTAACCAAAACTCTTTTTCTTTTCTCAAATTTTTCTTGAATTCAAACTGGGGTAAACTGTCCCACAATAAAGCACAGCTCCTTTCTAGGGTTTGTCTACCTATCCAGTATAGATACAGAGATGGTGGGATCATAGATCACTTGCTAGTTTAAGCCCCAAAGGATCAGATGATTGAATCTATAAATAGAAAATAAGTTAACAAAAAGAAGTGCATTAGCATAAGTTGGTAGTGACATCAGTCCTAAAGCTAGTGACCTCAGGACATGCTGCAATAAATCAGTAATTCTTGTAGTTTATTCACTTCTTTGTTCCTATTTCAGACACACCAGGAATTCTCTGTCCTACTTCATTTTCCCTCTGAGAATGAAGAGAACATACTGACTTTAGCTACAAAAACTCAGATCATACGCAATTTGCTTGTCAACAAGGATGGCCTCCAACTAACAAGTACTTTAACTTATTTGGATGATTCATCCCTTACATGACAATAAAAATTTAATGCAAAAAGATGTGAGGAATTTAGGTAGCTTTATTTTCACTAGCTTACCCATAGACCTTTTGTTGCTTTGGCTTTCTTGCTTTCCAGCCGCTACTTACCATATTTCAGCCGCTATCTCATTATCAAAGCTTTACTAGCTCAGGGCAATAATACTGTGCTTTTGCTTTATTTTCTTGATTCCTCTGACAATGAGCATAGGCAAGAACAGCTGATTCTTGCTTTCTGTATTTTTTTCAACTGGACTGAGGAAAATATAGCAGACTCTGAAAATGGAAATCTTTGTCAGGTCAAAATTTGTGTTGATTCATGTGACATTCCTTATGAGCAACCTACTTAAATATAGGCAGAGTGGCTTTCAGCAGAAGAGGAACCAGGAGTAGGTGGCTAAATAAAGGGCCTGACATTAAGTGAAGGCGTAAATCTGTCTCACTGGATAACATCAATAGACAACATGCTCTGTGTCAGGAGGTGGTGAGAAAATGGGAGAAATATTACAGAATTTAGACTGCAACTATTTCCCTAAAGACAGTCACAAAGTAGACGACAAGCTATAAAAAGTTTTGGACGTTGTCAGCACTTCTAATTTGAGAAAATTATGACTTTTAGTCCACAATTGTCTTTTGTCAATTGCCTTAGAAATGTTTGCTAAAGCTAATAAGACAACTTCCCCCAGACACAGAGAAGAAAAAGTCCACAAAATTAAACATTTGAATGACTGATACAGAATGCTTTTCAGACAATTGCATTTTTCAAGATTTTGGATTTTCATTCAAATTTTCATTTGATTTTTCAAAAGTCGTAATGAAGAAAAATAGTGTTTTCTACATAGTTTTACTCTGCTGTCTTTTTTTATTCTATCTTCCTTAGTTTGACCTATTTCTCTTAATTGCCCAGGTCTTTGCATCAAAATTTGTCTTCTAACCACTTGTGAGCAAGCCGTACTTCGGTGAAATGGCTGTGTTCATTTCACATTAGATAATCCAAAATCAGCAGTGAACCTGGGCTTCTTAGGATTCCCAAATATAGTGCGCAAATCGTATTGAAAAAAACAAAGACGACCCACAATCTTCTCAGCCTGTTTAGAGTAGGAATGTCAGGAAAACAGCTTATGTTTTGGGCTGCGTAACCAACTGGGTCATTGAAGTCTGGAGATCCGAAGTGAGGGAAAATGCACTCTCAGCAAAATATTAGAATCTTTAACATTAATTGTATCTGCTTGGAACACAGGTATTATTTGGCCAGACCCAACTGTATCTTTCTGCCCAGCAGTTTTGTGGCTGGTTTTGCTCTTCCTAGAGCTCTAATGGCCAGAGGTGTGGTGGACGTTAGACAGCAACGATCTTCTCTCTGCCTGAGAATGCCATCAAGTCCACCAAATTTCTACAGCAGTTGGTTCCGAAAGGGGTGGGAGGACCATATTTAACCAATTGAAAGATCACTTCTGTTTGCCTAACATCTGTTTTTAACTATGCTTTGACTTTTTTTAACAAATACTGTTTTGCTCTAACTATGGGCTTTCTATCAATTGTGGTTTAACCTCAGCCGGCAACTAAGGCCCACGCAGCCACTTGTTCACCCGCCTCCGGTGGGATGGGGGAGAGAATCAGAAGGGTAAAAGTGAGAAAACTCATGGGTTGAGATAAAGACAGTTTAATAGGGAAAGCAAAGCAAAACAAGGAATTCATTCACTCCTTCCCATCGGCAGGCAGGTGTTCAGCCACCTCCAGGAAAGCAGGGCTCCATCATGCGTAACGGTTACTTGGGAAGACAAACGCCATCACTCCAAATGTCCCCCCCTTCCTTCTTCTTCCCCCACCTTCATATGCTAAGCATGACGCCATATGGTATGGGATGTCCCTTTGGTCAGTTGGGGTCAGCTGTCCCGGCTGTGTCCCCTCCCAGCTTCTTCTGCACCCCCAGGCTAATCGCTGGTGGGGTGGGGTGAGAAGCAGGAAAGGTCTTGACTCTGTGTAAGCACTGCTCAGCAATAACAAAAACATCCCTGTATTGTCAACTCTGTTTTCAGCACAAATCCAAAACATAACCCCATACTAGCTACTACAGAGAAAATTAACTCTATCCCAGCCAAAACCAGCACAATGTCCATCTCCACATGTCACTGGGACCTTTTTTCTTTACGATATTGACTGACCCCTGACCATTTAATCTTCTTCTATTTTTGCCACAGGCCTTTCACAAAAATATGTTGCTGACATTCTAGATCTGAGTTTCTGTTTCTAGCAAGAGCTTTTTTTCTATTAGCCATTCCTAAAGAAAGCCAGTCCAAAGTCCTTCACAGCAGGAAAGTAGATTGCAAGAGTAGTGAGAAAGGTAAAAACGCAGATGCCTTGTTAATATCATTTAACATTTTCCTTATTGACAGAGACAGGCATTATCGTATAATGTTTGATTTTCTGCATAGGCCAAAGACCATCCAAATTCCCCTTTGAATGACTTTCTGGTGTTAAGCTTGACCAGCTGCAGGGTTGAGGGTTTTAAGATGGTTTCTCATTCCCATCTGTGTATAATGGCGTTTTATGCATACATCTGCTTCAGATGATAACTTTTTTTTACCATTTATTTTTATGGACTGAACATTATTAGAGACACAATCTTCTTCCTGAAATTCTGTCTACCTTTTCCCTAATGAGGCCAAGGTTAGTCTCTGGGCAATTCCAAGCCACCAACCATGTTGTATTAGACTCTGTCACATCATTCACAAGCCATTGTGTCTTCTACATTGTGTCAGACTCCTGCAAAAAGAGGAAAAAAGCCATGTGAGAGAGACATGCTAAAGACTGCAGGTCTGCAGAGGAGAAGGAGAGGCAGTTCAAAAGCGGGAGCCATAAAGTTCCTATTGCTTGCATGAAAGTGGTATGTAGGTGTAGAATATTCTACTACATTTCTTCATTTAAAGTCTCTCTTATGCTAAAAATGACCTGGTTGTTAGTCTCCTGCAGACACAGAAGCCCAGAAGTACAGATTTCAGTGCTGGTACAGAGTCTGTGTTTCAGATGCTGTGTATGGGACTAGACAGAACTGTCAAATCAGTGGAAAGTTCATGCTGACTTCTGTCTCATTCTATTTCCAAATGCAGAATTAAGAAAAACTTGCCTGCTTTACCCTATTTCAAATACTATTCATTACTTTTATGTTATTAATGCTTTTTTTATGATCTATCAATTCTGTAGCCTCTGGAACAATCTTTCATTTATACTCTAAAAGTTCACTGCTGGAGACTCAGGAGCACTTACAGCAATGAAGTTTATAGATTAACAAATGATATCATTTTAATGTTATTTTTATTTTAATCCAAATTATGGAGTATTTCTCAGTTTCAAGTCTCCTTGACAAAACATAATTAATGTGAAAAATGCCAGTCCAGCTTCAATCTCCCTAGGATTTCTAATTAAAAAGCTGACTCATGGACTACACTGGTGCCTTTACAGTAAGACAAATCAAGAGTAATTCAATTGGTACTGATTTACATACTTCAGGTTTACTGGTGTAAGTGAGAGCAAAAACTTGCGCAGATCCCTAATGTACTTCGATTTATGTAAGCCATGCCACACACTTATAAATCTCTCTTTCTAAGTCATTTTAGTGATAGGATATTGCAACAGCATGACTTTCCTACAAAAGCCATAAATGTTCTTAAACTGACATTGAGGAGTGTTTCTAAAAAAAAGAGGGAAGAATACACCATTCTGAATTCAGTGGTGCTTCAGCTAAGCGGTGATCACGCTGAGGGAGGTGTTGCGTGTAGGTCCCTTGGCCTTTTTTAGTGCTAAGGGCTTTACACCGGCAGCTCTGCTGCCTGTTTACTCATAGCAGCTCTGCACCCTTTCACCCAAGCTGCCGTGGAAGTGCTGTCCCAGAGCCTCTCTGGCAGCATTTTCCCCCTGTTGTTGTCCTGCTGTTGTTCTCCTGCCATTTTCCTCATATCATTATTCTCATGGCCTTGTGCCATGATATTGTGTTGTGGGAAGTGTTTGCCACCGGTGTGAGAATCATCCCTTCTTTACCTACTTTTCCTCGCCTTTGGTTGTAGCTTTTGAGTTACCTTAGGGACCCTAATAACACAGAAGCATAAAGCTTAGCAGCCATTCAGCATGTAGCCCCTGTTGCTAATCAAAATGTGCTTCAGCATCATAAGCAGGAACAACCAATGGGGGGCTTGAGCGGGTCCTGATGAAAACTATACCATGGCAAAATATTATGGGGACATCCACTGCACTGGATGGGAACCCAGGGATGGATGCTCATCTGGGGATCCCCATTGCTTCTCCAGTTTTCTCTCTTTCTCTCCTCTTTTGATTTTTTATTTTCTTTAGAAGTAAACTTCAGCCTTAGAGCTGATGAATCTTCATGAGTGTGAACTTGTCACAACCTACTTTGTGCAACAGAGGCACTATAAAGCAAAAAGACTGAAAATAATAGCCTACCCAGTAAGACCACGCCTATACTAAGCAACACAGAAGTGCCTGGGACTGTTTCCTGGCCTTGAGGCCAATTGTCAGGAGTGGTCAGTGCCCACGTAGCTTCTTCCACCTGATCAGCATGGCTGCATATGTTCTTCCTGCTGGGAACAGTCCTGGTGTGAGCTAACAGTGACTCAAACACCCTCGACTCTATCAGACAGTGATTCAGCTCACCGTACAGTGGACATCGAGGACTCGCTTCAGTCGTACACACACGCACCTGGTGCCAGCCGAGCTGCCTATAGAGTCTGAGACATCCTAATGGGGCAGGCAGGGATCCCAGAGGGCCTGTGCGAGACACCACCCTGAGCCAGGTTTTACTCGGTGTTCTTTAGATCTCCACTGACTGCACTGGGAGCTTAGAAGCCTATGCTGTGACTCAGTTGCCAACATAGACAGCCAGTGTCAGGCTGGTTTTGTTGTGGGGTATCCAAGAGATCTCCAGAGAGATCTCCAGAGAGAAAGGTATCACAAAGAACCTACAAGAGGTTTGATCCTTCTGGAAAAGTAGAAGAGAAGACACCATTGGGCAGCTAAAATGATGCTAGACTTTTCTTCTTAGGTAACTAAACCTTCAAGTGCATGGGCAAACACTTAAATTGAAGTGCCTTAATCTTGATTTGAATCCTGCCTTTGGGCACTATGATGATGAGTGACTGCAAAAGCCTTTAAATATAGCGAGTGCTTTCTGGCATTCTGCCTGGTAAAATGCTACTCTACATGAATAATRCTGGTATAAATGGCCTCTACATTCAAACAAAACAGAACAGAGAAGTTGTACATTAATTAACAAACTGAAGTTAGATAAAGTCTGGCTGTGATAGGCTTCCATCTACTGTAAAATTTCATCCTATGTACTAACTTCACATCATAAGCACATGAATAAAGTTATTACAGTCTAAATAAACAAAGCAAGAAAAGCTTTTTAAAAAATCTTTATCTTCTAATAGTTCTTGATAGTTTGTTCCATTAAGCTTTGCTGCTAAATTAAAAGAATCTGCCTCATATTAGAACTCRCACCTAGGGATATTATTATACACCTTAAAAACTTGACCATATAGCTGATAGGAGATCAATAATTTCATAATTACTTTTTTCCCAGAATGCTCTAATAGCTTAATACTAGGAGTAAACTACACACATATATACCATGCTTTCACCATGCTTTTTATTTACCAAAAGGGACATCAGAGCATTTTTATTGTGTTCTCATATGCAAGGCGATTGAAAGAGATTGAAAGATGAAGGAAGAGGAGATCATGAGAAATGAGAGGGATTATAAAAGACTTAGAAATAAGCTTCCATTTCATTGAAACAGGTACCTATACTGTTTGGCTTAAGGAAGTTTTAAACCCTTATCTTAAGGATCCTTGTCACTGCAAAATGAACTGATGTTACAATGATTCAATACTGTGCACGACGCTTCTGAGCTTGAGTGCTCTGCATTCGTTGTCTGTGTCACGCAGGGTTGAGAGATAATAGGCAGCTACTGAGAGACCAGCATCCTCTTGGAGGTGTCCTAGTGAAAGTTTTCTGAACTGGCTTTTTGAGCTTTGAGCAAAATAAAACATGAAACAGTGAAGAAAAATGGCAAATGGAGAAGTTGGAAATATAAAGAGTTAGAAGCAATGAATGTGAAACAGGGGAAACAGAAGCTTGAAGAAGTCAGTGGTAATGAGATGAATGGAAGGTATGCAGGTTCTGAAAACCACTGTTTACCCTAGGAAGCACACAGGGTAATTTCACGCTAAGGAGGCTGTTATGCTGTTAATTTTTTGGAGGGTACGCGTAGCTATGCTTGGTGCACCTCCAGAGCTCTGCTCAGAACTACCATACTTTACAGTTCTGCTTCAGCTCCCTATTCTCAAATCAGAGTCACATCAGTAGATTAGTTTCATTCCCATTCCCATTTCATTTCCCCTGGTACCCTTTGGTGAACTCCAGTGATTATGAGGATAAGGGATTATTTACACGCTCTAGATCCAGGCAGAGATCAGGCTTTGCAAACGTTTATTTTATGGTCTGCAAATTCATTGCCTTTTGTGACTTGCATTAACCCAAGCAGTGATTAGCAGTCATGTTATTAACCTATTATATAACCTATTATATAGATAATATCAGCCTGGATAACACCTAAAAGCTTCAGGCTCATTTAGCATGCTTTTTTTTTTTTTGCTTTCTATTTTTCTAGTAATGTATTAAAGTTGTTTACAGGATTTTAAGAATCTCCATAGATTAATCAATCAAAAAAAGTCTGCTGATTCCACCAAAGGTTTGGTGATTGCTTACTGAAGTTAAGGGAAATATATCCATTTAGCATTTCTTTCTGATTTGTAAAAATGACAATTTTCTACTGAAATCTTGATCAGATAGGGAGCTACTCTTAATTAGATAGATAGTTTAAGAAGCAGGTAAACAGGGAAATCTAGCAAGAAACAGAATGACTTCTACTTACAATACACAGCAGAAGACTCTGTCTTGGTATTAATGGATTATGGTCTTGTTTAATCATTTCTGACAGATAGAAAAATTTCCTGAGAAATCACATTATTACAACTCACAATCCTTCATGGGAAGTAAAATTTTGAGTCTGAATTAGAGTATTTTCTCATGTCCGTGACCTATTCTGGAGAACAGCAAATAAGTTTATGAACCCTCTATAACCTGGTCTTAATAACAAATATTACCAGCTGGTCACTTTGACAGAGTATGGGAAATATGAACAAGCAGCTCAGAACTGGTCAGAAATGGAATAAAAGATTCTGTCTCTCTATTTTTCTCTCGAATTTCTCTCGAATTTCATTATTTGATTTTTTTATAGCAGCTTTGTTTGCTTTAAAAAATACAGAAGGAACTGTGGAGGAAGGACTCTTGAAAATGTCATCCATGTTTTGAAAAGGGGAAACTTTACATTTTTATTTTCACAATCTCAGCTTTAAAAGGAACATAGTCTTCTGGGTAAGGCAGAAAATGTTAAAAGCAGACAAAAGAAATAACCTTAAACATTACCGAGTTCCAGTTTGCATTTGAACCTGTGCCTCAGGCTTTCATTTTATATTTAATACTGTTTCCTGGGTCTAATTGCTCCAAAGAAGCAGTGATGAAAGCTAAAGAAAGAGACCCTATAATAGTAAAAAAATCTGCTTGTAGTTATATCTACTGGTTAAATAAATCCCTCTCTGTGAAGTTCATTTGTTGTGAACTCCTGAAGAAACAAGATGTTTAACATCCAGAATGTTCTCAGTCGTTACTGGTGGGTACTGTAAATGAGAGTTTACTGTTTCTGACCAACTTGTCCTTCACTCAACTTGCATTTTCTCTCCAGCTCTCCATACACATGCACAGAGTGATCTCAGTAGATTGGAGCAAGTGGTGCAAAGAGACTGTTCTCACTTCTTTCCCAGGTTTTTATCCCACCTCTGCAGGCAAATTAGCCATGCACAGTCCATCAAGAGGTTCTGTTGCTGCTGCAGAAGAACACTTAAAACACATTTTGATACCCAATTTATTGAGGACACCTACACTTTCATACAGTGTGTATGGGGCAACGAACCCTTATGGCTTCAAGGTAGAGCAGTATTCCCCATCCTGCAGCTACTTTTCCACTTTTGAGCAAGTTCTGACTTTGCTTATCTCTCTGTAAAATGGATTATGACAGGAATTTCTTGTCATCAAAGCATATTATGTGGCTAATTAACTTATATTTTTAATGTCTTTTTATGGCACTTGTATGAAAAGCCTTACATTGCTGTTGTAATGAGTTCACTCTCTTCCTATCAGCTGCAAATGAAGCAGTGACTGGTTTAATACTGAAGCATATTTCTACTCTTAATTATGGGCTAGATTATTATCACTCTCAGCGCAGCTTGAAGGTATTCTCTTCGTTGCAATATCCATTTCTCAGGTTTGTGCTGTTAGGTTCAGCTAATTTATTTTTGTAATTGGAAAAGAAGTAAGTTTGAGGAGGCTTCACTGTGCTTCATCTTGCCCATCAGGACTGAATAGCTTGTGGTCATTCGAATGTGTTAAGTATCCCGGAGCGCAGTCAGGAAAAACACTGAAAAATGTAAATTGCATTGCACTGAAACTGTAGCAGCTGTTAGTAAGAGTGAAGAACAGGAAGGGAAGGCAGGTGAGCCCCAGCTCAAAGGCTGTGTTCAGTGCCACGGGTCTCTCGAACAGGGCACAAATCCATTTCTGACTCCTAGTATTTACAACATCCTATTACTTTGGTATTGTTTGGAAGTTAATTACAGGGCCCATCAGCTCTTTTGGCTCAACAATATTTCAGTGAAAATTATTCAGGCATTATGTGACTGGTTGCAAGGGAGATTATCAAAAAGTCAGAGAAGTGTAATAATCAAGGGATTTCTTTGTTAATAAAGAACTTGATGAAAAACAAATTAGTTAACACTACACTGAGTTGAAATCTTGCTGATGGCAAATTTTGAAATTAATTTGAAAAAAACAAACTCGGAAGACGTTTTAAAGTTTAGCATAACACAAAAATTATGTAGAAAATTTGTAAAAATGTAGATCTCCAACTCACTTTTCTAGGCATGCAGGTGACCCTCATTGGTATAGCATCTGAACACTTCTGTCATGCTATCTGAAAAATCAGAAATCAGAAACCACTGTGTTTAAAATGAAAAGTTCAATGAATCAATCATATTGAAATCCACATCTATCCACAGTTGCATTAGATCTTACGACGACTGTTTAGGAATCACGTTAGGGAGAAGCTATAGCCTGTGCTTTATCTGTACTTTGTCTACTGAGAAGACAAGCACAATGTGGCTGCATATGCTTCTGGTATGCCAAGAAAGAGGCTGCTAATTACGCCAGATGCTCGATGTGTGGCACACCTAGGTAGAGCAGGCATAATTGGGCTGGCCTTGCCAGGATCACACCTATAGCACACAATTTTCCAGTGTGAACTGAAATCTAACTAGATTCTGTCAGAGCCTTTCACAAAGCAGTAGCTGGAAATGGGCTTATCATCCTGTATCTTGCTGACTATAATGCATGACTCAGGGGGACAACCTTTTCCTCAACAACTAGCAAGGAGCTTGTTTCCACATTGGTTTTCTCCAGCATCAAGTATTTTTTCCCTTGCCAACTAATGTATATTTCAACTGACATGGTGTTTGTGGGCTGAATAGAGAAGAGCTCACTTTGTATTAATATTTGCGTTCCCAAATGAAACATTCACACAATAATGATAATGCAGTATAGGGAAAATTGTTTTGCATTTGCTTTCCTTTATGTACTCTGTTCATGGATTGTGTGAAGATTTACAGTGTATGCATCCAGCATGAAGTCATGCATCAGTGCCAGAGCATTTCCTTGATTCTGCCTATTATACTTTTCAAATGAATAATACAATGCACATATATTTTGCCTCAGGAAAACAAATGCATCCTCACAGGCCCCAGTGAGGAAGGGAAGTGTATTTTTATCTTAATAATTCCAACCGTAAGTGCTAAAACATCATGGGTTGGGTCCCCAGAAGTCATGAGGGTGTCTTAAATATCATGAGAACAGGAAAAATTATAATACCTTTCAAGCTGCCTTTCTTTTTTCTTTCATTTTTTTTTCTTTTTTTTTATTTTGAGTATTGAGAGACACTTGGGATATATTTTCAAACTTGTTTTTTGAAAGAAAAACTTTCCAATACTTATGTACACATTTCACTCAAAGTCAGATTTGAATAAATACATCATTATTTATCTTGACCTTCATACTAAGATCATGATCATTGCAAGGGGGTTGTCATATTTTTGCAGGCAAAGAAATATGGCACATAATAACCAAGTCAGGGATTTGTAATGAAAACTCTTTTCAGCAGGACATGCAATTCTCTTACAGTCTCTTGGAAATACCAACTAGAGGTGAGTTCATTTCACCTAATCCAAGTTTGTTGTTTGGGATCTGTAATGGAAGAGATTCATATCACCTAATTCTGTCTTGTAGGTGTCTAGTCTAAATGAGCTGCTAAGGCTCCTCTTGTAGTTAATGGAGAGTGACAGGAACCTCCAGACTGCAATTCATTTCCACCTGTCATAGACGCCTGTCCTGGGGAAGAGCCAGTGTTTCTGCAGCCTCCACTGATTTTACAGGAAGCTTGAGACAACTCATTCCCACCCTTATTTTTCAGACAGCTGAGGTCAGGAGTGAGGAATCCCACCACAAAGTCTCCTTCCGAGCACCACTGACCCCACATGTGAGCTGGGTTCCCAGTCAGAACCTGAACCAAACCCTGAACGCCACGTACCACCCTGGTACTTGGTAGTTGAAACGATGCAAACTTTTGTGTTTCTATGCATTTGACAGTTTATGAAACAATTTAGTTTGTAATACATTTGCTTAAATGAAAACCTGATTAATTCCACTGTACTGACTTATTAGAACTAATAGGTTTGGTTACATGTGTTGCAATTTAAGCATTGTTAATTATTCAGAGCTGAGTGAATATCACAAAACATTTGTCATGAATATTTGCACACATTTTAAACAAAATTGTCCTTGGCAGTGTTTGCAATAGTTAAATATTTGATTTTCGTGTATATTTGGGTGAGACAATTTCTTTTCATGAATATCAGCAGAAAGGGAATCTCACCTGAAAATTCACACAAATATTTACTTAAGTAAATAGTTGTACCTGCTATATACTTGCCAGCATCTTTGAGAATCAGCGAAGTGAATGGTCATGCAGCTGACAAAGCAGTTTGAAATATATTAACTTCTGTAGATGTCACTAGGAAGAAGATGGGAATGAGAGTCATTGTGTAACACCACATTCAACTGAAAAATGCCACAATTGCCATTTGGTGATATCTCAAGCACATAATATTCCAGAACCTCCACAGTTATTGAAACAACTCTGGATCTCTTAGATTGACCTGACACTGGGACATCCACATCGTGCACCACACAGTACTCTGGGGTCCCACATTGCATTTGCACCAGCTATGCATCTCTCCTGTTGCCTGGAGTGAGTGAGGCTTGCAGTGTTTCTATCATCTGAGACAAAGGGAGTGGGGGGAACAGTGGACATGTCAGAGGGTGACAGCCTCTGAGACCAGTCTTTTATATGGCACAATACTTGATATTCATCCTGCCAAACTTTGGATTTCCGTGGCATAGGTATTTGCACCTAACCTAGCCTACCCTCTTTAAAGTGAATAGAGAAAATAGGCTATCATACCTAAACCTGTAGTGGACCTTAGGTAGGAGTGAGTTATGTTTTGTAAGTGTCTCTACACTACAAGTGTTCCCCTACATGATCAAATAACTCAGCTTTCCTCTTTGCTCCCAGAATCTGTTCCCTTCTTCATCTAAACCAGTTCAATGTCCTTTCACTTGAGCTTGTTGTCTCCCAAGATGACACCCAAGGTCAATCTGAGGATAGTAAGCCCCAGAGGCAATTTCATATAGGCAATAAGAGATCGCGGCGGACCCAGCTCCCATGTCCAATAGGACATGCGTCACAGCCCCAAATCACCTTGCAGAGTGCAGAGCACATACCGTTACCCTCCTGATATTTTAACACCATTCCCTGTTACACAGCCACCGTGTCATTTCAGTCACTTTGAATTGGAAAAAAATCACAAAAATAATCATGATGTTCTAGGGCCAAGTGCTCTAATGTGCGGAAGCAGACTGTTTCTGCTAAAGTGGGCAGCCCTGAGCAGTGTGGACATGATACACCCTGGCATCAAAGTACAACACTCTTTAGCTGCATAAATGGGGCTATTACTCCCCACTGTTAATAAAAGGATTCTAGGCATCTACATTATTAATAGCCTAAGGATCGGTGAGATAATTCCTCTCTGCCTTGGATGACGTCTCTCAGTTACTGCCTTTTCAGGAGAGAAAAGACCATTAGGAAGAAGATCAGGCAAGTGGGATGAACCAGCAGCTGTTGAGTGAGGAATGCACTGGCAGTTTCTCAGGACTAAAGAGAGCTAGTGCGTGAATCCAGTGCCTGCTGCTCTTTGAGCTAGTGCCTGGACCAATAAACCTCCTGTTAAAATGAGCCTGCTGTGACTGTTTTGTTGGTATTTTTAATTTAAACAATAGCTAATTAAATATGAAAGCAATTAGTATTTCTGTTCAAACAGCTGTCATGTAATGTCTGGTGCTGCAGTTATAATTCCTTAGCTGTATTGCAAATCGTTTAGAAGCAATGGCTTTTGGGGAGGGGAAGAGGAAATAGAGCAATATTTTCTATGGGCATTGAAAACCACTGGCAGGTGCATTTAGCTTTTGCTGCTTCCATTTACAAGCATGTGGAATGCCTAGAAACACAAATATTCTTTGGATTCTGGTGGAACTTTAGGCAGCATTATAATATACAGCAGGGAGAGAAATACAGTTGCTGATGCTGTCTTCCAGCTTTAACAGTGGAAGATTTTCTTATGCAGGGTCTCAAAACCTCAGTGGAGAAGGAAAGTATAATGGTCTTCCTCCACCCTTGAGGTTCTTCATACAGCCCAGTTTGATGACAGTAAAAAAAAAGAGGACAATAAGGAACTGGCAAGGCACAAAGTCAGCTGGAATTCCTATTCTCCTCTTGGCAGCAGATTGTAGTTTACATGGGGAAAAGCCAAGGCGCACTTAGCRTTCCCACACTTCCTACCCTACCCCGTAAGACAGTGAAGCCAGCAGGTTCTCCAGTGATTTGGGTTTACTGAAGACACCCTGGCAGCGACAGGGTCGGCAGCGGCCTGGGTGCAGGCAATGAATGGAGCTCCTCGTGTGTACGCTGGCAGCGTGCGTCTCATCTTTCACTCTTCGTGGCCCCATGTATTGGTTCGTGAAACCCAGGGGCTGTGGTGCAATTGCAGTCACGTGTGTCTAACAGCAGTCTGGGAGGTCCTCACACCTTCTCTGTGCCATTCTTGCTCAATGTTCCTGCATTTGAGCGTGCCCTTGAAGCATTTAAAAAGTCCAAAGTTGTACAACTGCTACATTTATGAATTTTTAGGGACTGTATCCTGACCACTATAGACTTGCCGCTCCTTTTAGCTGTAGTTCAGCCTGTACTTTTGTAATCTGAACAGTTAAGTGTACTTGATCAGATATGTTTTTCACAAAATAATAGTGAGGGATCCACAATATTTTATGTTCTTACTGATGTTATCATAGCTTTCTGTGTTGAACCATCTACTAACTTACTGATGTAATTGAACAGAACTGCCATCATCCATTCTTACCTAAGAATATGGGGGAAAAAGTATTCTTAAAGCAGACCTTTAGCTGGTGTAAATCAGCACAGTTTCCTACAAATTAAAAGCTCAATTTTGTTTACTGTGGCTCAGAACTGGGCCTACTGTTGGCTTTGGCTGGCAAGAATACAAAAGAACCTCACTACTTCAAAGTTTTTTATTGTGAATAAATAATTGGCATTGATCTATGTTCAGTCACCTTGTATACATTATTAAACACTTGTTTACTAAACAACCTTTACAGTTTTAAAAAAACAACCAAAAACTTCACTGAAAAATACATCAAATCTCAGTATAAAATCAACCTAAGGAGTTTAGCAGTAAGATGAGTGAAGTTCATTTAATTAAAAGATTGCTAGAGGGGAGACATTGGCAGATAAATTTTTTAAGTTTGTGGAATTATGCACTGATATGCAAGTTTAAAGCTGCTGCCTCTGATTGCAGAATATAACAAATGGGAAACATTATATATTTATGAACCGTTCGATATCTTCCCCCTTTTTTCAACTGGCTTATTGGAAAGGAAAAAAAATATCCATTCTGAGTTGTGACAGACAGAGTTAAACAGACATTGCGAAAATATATATAAGAAGGTGTTAACGTACATTTCAACATGAAATTCTAATTGAAACTTCCACACAGTGGGAAGCCAGGGAGTAAGTTTTATGGCCTGGGGATATGCAGAAACTGCCTTATAAGAAATTACCTTTTTGATAATGAATATTAACTGATTATTTTTTAGGTTCATAATTTATTAAAGAGGTTGCTACCATTGATTTGTACTTTGGGATTTTTCGGAACGTCACGAAACTTTGAACCTTTTAGTTCCTCGTTAAAGGGTATATGTCAAAAAATATACATAGTGGAAATGTTAAAAAAATTTTAGTAAAAAAAAGTCCTTTTAACTAATCAGTAGTCTCAGGACCAGAGGCCTGCCAATGCATATCCTTAACCCATCTTAAGAGTTGAAAGCATGCAATACATTGAGATCCAAAGGTTTTGGAAGAGTCTATAAAGTGTTTAGCATCACCATTATTGTGAAAAATGCAGTATTTTTGAATTTTAAATATTTGTACAGTGATCATATAAATGGTCTTTTATGGGTTCACATAAAGCTGTGTTATTTTTATTAATATTACTATTATTATTTATTATTATTGCAGCATAACACAACACTTACTCTAGTTAAGTGTCCCTTAGCATTTCCATTACATATCCCATTTTTGGAGGGGTTTATGACTTAGTCATTAAAATTCTCTGCAGGCTAGAAATTGGCAAAGGAGCTCACAATCTGAAGTAATCTGTTTAATGAAAAAAATGGAACAAAATCAATCTGGTTGGTTAGAAAAATGGTTGGGGAAACCCACTTCTCCATTAAGTAGTTCCTGAAGTTTGTTTATTATGATTCTCTTTTTAAAAAGCTGCTGTTATTTAGAAGCAAAGCCACGCGCCTATTTCATTGGTCCTGATTCAGTTTTTGCCCATAGGCTAGGAAGTGATTTACATCCATTCAGACTTGGTGCAAAACACTTGTTTTGAATTGATGGTGTCTAACATGACGTTTGCATATCTGAATTTTGAACGTGCAGGACAACAAGAAATTGGGCCTCTTGACTGATGTCTAGCCATTGGGTGTGCTAAAGCTTCTATTTCACAAGTTGATCAATCGTAGCATGTTGGAATGCAGAGCAGAAATCCCAGAACCAGCACTGCTGCAAATCAGTATGTCCAAACACGGAGTTTCTTTGTTTGCTGCTTCTTTAATGTAACTCTCCATTATCTTTTGTCTGACTCCTAACAATATTTATTTCTTCTTCTCATATAACTACCTTGGTGTAGATGCATGAAACGTTTCATTGGTGAGGTTTTCAGTTATATAGAATCACGGGATCATTCAGGTTGGACTTCAGGGTGCCTCCAGTCCAACCTTTTGCTCAAAGTAGGGTCAGCTCTGGTGTCCAGCCAGGTGGCTCAGAGCTTTGTCCAGTCAGGTCTTGAAATCCTCCAAGGATAGAGACTCCATAGCCTCCCTAGACAGCCTGTTCCAGCATTGACCTCCCCTTGAAGCCATCTTTTTTTGAGGCTGAACAAGTCCAGCTCTCTCAGCCTCAGCACTACAGCAAATGCTCCAGCCCCTTATCATCTTGGTGGTCCTCCATTGAACTCACTGCAGTTTATCAATGCCTTTCTTTTATTATCGGGCTCAAAAGTGGATGCAGATTTGGACTAATAAGTGCTGAGGAGAGGAGGACAATCACTTCTCTCAATCTCCTGGCTGTGTCCCTGCTCATGCAGCCCAGGGTGCTGGTGGCCCTTGTTGCTGCTAGGGCACACTGCTGGCTTGTGCAGCTCCCTGTCCATCTGGCTCCATGGGGCCTCTTTTGTGGAGTAGGTGTCCAGATTCTATGGTTGCAAGGGGTTATTTTTTCTAGACACTGGACTTTACACTTCTCCTTGTTGAATTTCATCAGGTTTCTCTTGAGCTATTCCTCCAGCCTGTCCAGGACCCTCTTGATGGCAGTCTGGCTCTTAAGCATATTGACAGTTCTCCCCAAATTTGGTGTCATCTGCATATTTGATAAGCAACCACTCCTCCAGGTCATTGATAAAGATGTTAAATGTGACTGGACCCAGGAAAGACCTCATGGTATTCCACTTGTTACCAGCCACAAGATAGAGTAAGACCTATCAGCTCTTGGCCCCCAACCATCCAACTAGCTTTTTACCCATCCAGACTATAATGTCCTAACTTGAATAAGAATATTAAAGACTTGCTAAAGTCAAGACTTCTTTCACTCACTTCATCCACAAATCCAGTCATTTATTTTATCATAGAAGGCACTCAGGTTGGTCAGGCATTTTTCATTCTTGGTAAATCCATTCTGACTGTTCCCAGTCACCTTATTCTCCTTCATTTGCCCAGAAATGTGTTAAAAGAGTGCTTGCTCAATGATTTTCCTAGGAATCAAAGTGATGATGACTATCTGTTCCCAATTGCCATTTTGGACTTTCTTGAAGATGGGAATGTACAGCTTCTCTTTTTTATAAAAATGACTGCATAAGAACCATTGCACCAGGCTACATCTGCAACACAGGGACTTAACTAATTTGAAATGGAATACCTTTTTTTTTTTTTTTTTTGATAAAGATGATTGTAAGGAAACAAACCTTCCTTTTCTCTATTGTGCATGAAAGAACAAGACCATAGTATGTGACTGGGATCCCTCAGACTATTGGAATATATGCTACAAGCATTGAATGAGTATTACTGCTGGCAATGACATTCATGTTCCTGGACCCAAAGTACCTTTGCCAATTGGAAATAAATTCATGTTTGTGTATCAGAAAATCTATTTGTGTATGTGTGTGCATGGTTAAAATACTTTGCTTTCTGTCATTTAAAGACCTTATTACACCACTAGGAGGAGAAGCCATTTATTCTGGTTTTGGATCTAAGGACATTGCACTGAAGAAGGTTTTTTGGCTCACGGGGTACAGCCCCTTGGTGCCACCAGCCTCACATCATATCATTACTAATGTGAATAAACTCTTACATTATGTTACATATACCCAGTGGTTTTGATTTCTTTTCTTTTCTTCTCACAATCCTCCTTGTGTGTAAAGACTGTTACTTCACCTGGAGGATAGATAACTTTGGTCTAGCCAATAATTCTTTTCTTCTCCTGTTCCACTTTCACTTCCTCTTTCTTCAAGACAAGTGACTAAACATGTGAACAATGTTCTAGGTGAACACTCAGTTGTGCCTCAAACACTGACGTCAATGTTTTCTTTTCTTTCCTAGATATACCTGTCCTGTTATATTGTATGGCACTATTTCATTACCTCATACTTTTCCTGTGATTGACCAGAACTCCAAGGTGATTTACTTCCTCTGTGTTTTCTAAATGATGGTTACCCACCTTATGGAAGAAATTCTTCCTATTAAACTGTAAATGCATTATCTGGCACTTCGTACAAATGTATAATAAATATTTCTCATTTCTCTTGGTACAGTCTTCAAACTCCCCTACCAACAATGGCTTCCAACATTTTCCATTAGCAGCAGACTTGTGCCAAGATCAGTAATGAAGATGTAATGATCAATTTCTTAAGCATTAGTTCTGGAAAATCCTCAAGAATAATATTTGACTCAACTTTTAAGTTATCCCTAACCTGTTAAAGTCAATAATGCTTTTTCACTACCCTCTTATGTTGTCCCATTTGTTTGCATCTTATTCTTATACTAATCTACATCTTCTGCAGTTTAACCAATGATTTCCCATATGGCAACATGTCAAATGATTTACGGAAGGCCAGTTAGATTAAACCTATTGCCTTTCCTTTATCTAGAAGATCAATTAACTCATCAAAAAGAAGTATCTGCTGAGGCTAATGTGATCTATCTTTGGTGAATCCATGACACATTTTACCCTATTTCCCATTTACTTCCATACATTTAATTATACGTCCTCTTAAAATATCTTCTAACTCCTGGATAATGTGGCAGTCAAATTAATGGGTGTACAGCTGTCCAGATTACTTTTTTCCCTATTCTTAAGTCTAGTAGTAGTAGCAGTAGCAGTAGCAGTAGTAGTAGTAGTTATGAACATCATTAATTCTTCAAAAATATTGTAACATTTCCAGAATAGCAGATTTAATAAAAGTCCTTACTATTGGTTTCCTGGGATGTCTACTGACTAATAGAAATTATAGAATCACAGAATATCTCAAGTTGGAAGGGACCCATAAGGATCACCAAGTCCAACTCTCTGCTCCTCTCAGGACTACCTAAAACTAAACCATATGACTGAAAGCATCACCCAGATGCTCCTTGAACTCTGACAGGCTTGGTGCCATGATCACTTCCCTGGAGAGCCTGTTCCAGTATCTCCTTAAGATGAACTGATGATACCAACACGTATTCTGAAGACAAGAAAACTGATTGCTATTACCTTTAAATTAAACAAGCATAATACTGAGGTGTTAGACCAATATATCACATCTTGGTGACTAAATCAGTAAATTTACAACTGTAATTGCACATAGGTAATTATCTATATCAAAAAGTAGAGGATAAAACATGAAATTTGATTGTTTTTTCCCATTCAAATTTATGTTTAGATTTAGGTAGACTTTATCCTACTGCAAAAATCACTCTGCATGTTAGTTTCAAGGGATATTTAGCTTATTACACAGTTGCATTTGAACAGCCTCTTCTAGCCCTTGGAGATACAGTGCAATTCACTCTCCAGTAAACTTTCTGCTTCCACATAAAATTAGTAAATAGTAATAGGTCCTTTTGCATATGATTACATTGATTGTAATGTTTGAATGACTGTGGGACCAAATGTGATGTGAGGGGTCTTCTAACTGCCAGGTCTTAATGCATGCCTTGGCTGTGTCCCATCTGTTTGTCCAGACAAAATGCGTGTGTAAATTATTCCTCTTGCTCCCTCATACCCATGCTTTTGTGAAAAGGAAACCCAGATGCATTGGTCAGAAAGGATATTTATGGAGCAATCATGCATAAATGACATTTTATGGGTCATTTAGGAGGAGAATGGAGGAAAATATGTCGTAATATTACTAGCAACTGCTCCAGACCTGCTAGGAGAGTTGATGCAGGTTCATTTGGTGTCAGGATGGTATAGTGATAGGGAGGTAAGAGGAAAACACCAGAGCAGGAATGCAGAGGGAGGAGCACCCTCCATATAAACATACCTTGATGAAGACTTTCCTTTAACAATGTGAGCTAGTTTCCTGTATTTTCATTCCTGATATGTGGAAATGGTGTAAAAGCTCTTTCTTACCCCACTGGGTGTTCTGAGGATAAGTGCAGTGAAGCTTGAAAAGGCTCATATCCTGTCACAGTACAGGCTGTACAAGCAGTTAAGACATTGGGAACACTGCATATTGTGTTAAATATTGACCTTTTAAGTAGCATTAGCAGTACAATCATTCCAGTGTGTATCCAGTATAATGTAAGTCAACACACTGGAGGGCGTTCTTCCAAACACCGGAAGGCACATTTCACYATCACTGCGTTCTGCGTGTTGGTGACTTTTGTTTACCAAAAGTCTGCAAACAATTTATCCCCATAAAAATAACTTAACCTCAAAGTGTATGCAAAATTCTGTGTTAATTTTGGCAAAGTATTTTACTACCTAATTTAATAAGGTATCAAAATTAATAAATATAAATGTTCTTTATGAATGTAGTTAATCATAAAGCCTGATGAGTTAATTTGATCGTAGGACTAGGACTCATGGTTACAAGCATCTTGGACAGGAAAAACAGGCACAATTGACATACCTGCAGATGAGAGAGAGAAGGCAAGGATGAAGTCGTGCAGTGTTTGTGCCTGTTGTTAATCACTGACAGTAAACATATTATATCAGCAATACTCCTATAGCACATACTGTCAACATGCTTTATTTCCCAATCACAGCTGAAGTCCATGGTCTAATCTGACCTGCTGCATGAATTTTCAGCTTTCTTTAGGGATTAAAAGAAAAGTATTTAAAACTTATTTTTAATTTCTTCTTGTGTTTAGTGCAAAGTTAAATATAATTCGAGTTTTGAGTCACCTGCAATTGATAATAAATACAGTTGCAAGCAAGAAGGATGTTTTCCCTCGTACAACTATAGCAATATGTTAGGTTGTTTTACAGCACTTCTCACCCAAGCATGGCTCCTGAATTACACAGAACAGTGAGTGTGCCCTTTCCTTCCACTCATTCCATTACTGCACCCCCAAAAAGACTAACCCATAGAAAATAACACTATTGGGAAAAAGCAGATAGGGAGGAGATACAATCAGACTGTAAAGGTGATCAGAGAAGGACTTATTCTGATCTCATTTCGTAATTGCAGTAGAATTTGCCAGTAATCTTTACCATTGTAGAGTGAATACTTTTGGACTTTTTTTTCCTGTCTGTCAGAACTATGATGTTTAATTTAATTTAAAAACGGATATGCAGCTAGTGAAACTTGCACTGATTTAATATATTCAAAGTACCCTTTAAAACCATGCTGCTACGTATATCTCTCCTACATCAGCTGAAGGAGCTGTAAGGAGTGGAGTGAGAGGAAGAAGAAACAGAAGGAGGGAGGATTTTTTTTTATCTCTCCTGAAGAAATATCTCAGACACATTTCTGAGGTTGGATTCACTATGGCTACCTCTACACTAATAAATTAAATGCTATTGGGAAAATTCCTGGCCAACTGGCAGGGAGGAGCCTACATCTATCTCAGCCTCCAAAAACAGTCTGCATGCGAACTGCCTGTTGGAAATAGTGCCTAGAAATGTACTGTTCCCAAGGACTATTTAGGAAATTATTAATTGGGACAAACCCAAAGCAAGCCAGAGACTGTTCTAACAATTTAGCTGTTGAAGTATGGGTAATATAGATGATTGTATTGGAAAGCCCAGAAATGTACTGGGCACTAGTTTGATGGTATAGACATAGCCCGCAAGTGCATGTAACAAACTGTCACAATTTAATTCATGCTGCATCCCAACTGAAAGATCTGAAATGTACGTAATATCCAGAACACATCCCCAGTCACCCAGCAGTAGGCTGATCATCTGAACCAAGGAACTGCATGGGTCATAGGACAAATGCCTTGTATTTTTAGTATTGGTTGCCTTGATGTACAGGCAGTAGTCTGGCCTTTTCAGAAGTTGAAAGGATCCTACTTTAATTTCTAAAAGGATAATAATATAGCAAAGTTCCTAACTGTAGCATCTACTAGAACTGAGACATTTAAAGTCTGGCTAAAAGGAAAAGAACTTTTTATTCTACCTCTGCAAATTTCTCCTCAAACCGCCCCCCCCCCCCCCAAAAAAAAAAAAAAGACCAAAAATTAAACAAAGGCTGTGTTTGGCTGTAAGCTGTAAGCAGAAGTCTGAGCAGGTTTTTCTGGCTTTATTTATTGCAACAGTGAGCAGAAAGATGACACTTCTTCTTGGAAATTGCATATCTGGAAGAGAAAGTGTCTGTATGTAGCAAGCACAAAAAAAAAGGTAAAAGAAAAAAAAAGCTAAGGCGTCAGGCAAAGATAAGTGATATCACAATGCCAAGGCTCATGGACGCCAACACACTTTAGAAGGGACTGAAGAATATTTATCCTGACATAAACAAAACAGCCATCACCACAGAGGCAAGATGCAGCTGACAATATCACATGAAATATTCAATTAGATGCATTGATAGCCTTTGTTAGCCAAAAGAACTGAACAAAAAACTTTTGGTCATGTGAATCTTATTTCCAGTGACTGTCACAGTTGTGCTACAGTTTTGATTAGAGACTGAAGAGCCTCCACCATACAGATGTGTGAGGAGCACAACAGTCACTGTTTGGTTCTGTTAATAATTAATGACCAAATACCTATAGTGCCACCCACAGGCACTTGATATTTCTCCTGTTTACTAAACAGGTTCTAATCCAAACGGAATTGATAAGCAGTTGGGTTTTGTCTTCCACTGCACTAAATCACCCTATGACAAACTTGAAACCCTGTCTGACTATTAAAAGATAAAACAGAAAGAGGAAAACAAAAAAAGGGGGAAAGAAAAGAGAAGAAATATTTTCAAGTTCTGTCACTGTTTTCAAGTTTAGTGCTGACACGCCTGCCTAAAGCTTTCTACTAAACTGGGATCAGTAGTCAACATCTGTTCTGAATTATTTATTTATTTTCAATTGCAGAAAATTGGCAGCTCCAATGTCCCTAAGAGAAGGATAATTGTAATTATCTATGATGTTGTGAAAACTCTTTCAATGGCTCAGCAGTTACTGACGACCTGTTTTTTTTTTTCTCCTTCTAGCATATATATTCCAGCGTGTCTATGGATGTGGAAAAAATAGAGTTCTTTTTGTAGGTAAGTTTTGATGTCATTTTTTCCTCTCCATACCACTTTGAACAGGCTATGATCTTTTGCTAATTAAGGGTTCCAGAACATGCATTTTAAATACACCACTTATTGTTAAACCTGATGAAATGGTTACTGGTACAAGGTCTCCATCCTTCAATATGCTGTGCTTGAAACAGTTCTTGCACCTGTGTAGATCCCCATAGATATTCAGGGGGGCCTTCAAGCCGGCAAAGCACTGGAAAGCCTAATATAAAATATCTGAAAAAGGTACGGAGCTAAATATTATACTAAATTTTAATAATCAGTTATGTATAATTAACAAATGAGTAAAAATGTTGATCTCTCATTTCTGTCATTTTGCAGGGAGAAGAAAATATCAAATATCAAATCCAAGAAGTGAGTAATTTTCTCAGAAACCCATTTCTATTGATATTTGAAAGAAAAACAAATAAAATTAATAGTGAATTTTTCATTGGAACTTGTGTCTCCAGCTCATCAAATCACCAAGGAAGAGTACTGGAATTCTTATTGCCTGGCTTTAAGTAAAAAGTAGACAGATCGAGAAGAGAACTGCTTGCCCTGGAACTGAGGGAAAGAAAAATGGGAAAGGTATTGCCTTACAGATCAAGGAAAAAAATGCATCCAATCTGAACACAGAAGAAAGTGAGATATGGAATTGTTAAATATCCATGGATAAAGATAAAAGGCATGCATGACTCCTATAGAGCACCAAGTCCAGAGAATGTGTTGATGGGGAATTATTAACCACGTAACAGTGACAGCTAAATCTAAGGTCTGATGGGACTGAGGTATTTGAACTAATTTAACATCTGATGGATAAGGAAAATATCAGGAGATAAAGGCTAGATCTGTACTAATAAACTGAACCGTGCCAGGGATCGTTATCCGACATTGAGGCCAATTGGCACAGTCTAGTCACATCCATGCTATTAAATTCTCTTAACCTCCAGCACAACACGGTCAGATCTGCGCTGCCATTTGGGAATGGTCTCTGACCTGTACTAACTCCTGAATTAGATCCAGAAATTATCTGGCTAGTTGGCTCTGGACAAAAGCATGGGCATTGTAACAATTCACCAGCAGAGATGACCGAATTCCAGTGCTGGTTCTAGCTCTAGTTCATTGACTTATTACCTGTGCACAGCTATATTTTACAAAAATCCTTAGATTGTATTAGGGAGAAAGTTTTATTTTAAAATGTGCAGAAAGTAGTAAGTGGCACATGATACTGAAAAGGTCATATTTAAAAAACCTTTCTTTTAAATAAGTTTGTTATGAAAACAAATTCGTCATGATTAAATTAGCAACAGAACAGGAAAATAGGCCAAAATAGGGAAAGAAGAGGTCAGAATTACTTGGATAAGTTAGCTTTCCATAGCTGAAAGATACTCTCAAGTAGTTTAAAATATTAGCCAAAGCACCAAAAATTATTTCCTCAAATGTATGAAGAAGAGATGATTCAGAGAACAGGAGAAAAGCAACAAAATACAGATATTTACAATGGGCGAAAGGGGATCCCAAGGATTTAAAAAGCATTTGACCTCATTTTGATGCCCCAAAAGATATTGAAACAAAATTGTTAATCTGTTTTTGTGCAGCTGGTAGATAATAAGGTGCTAAGAAAAGGCAATATGGATTTGTCAGGATTTGACAAAACATGCCAAACCAGTCTAATTTCCTTCTTGACATGTTAACTGGCCAAGCAGATATGCGAGAAGCACTAAATATGTTTGATAGTCTGACTTATGTACGTCTTTTGATGTGGATGCATGGGGCATTCTTACAAGTAATTTTTGGAAATGCAGCCTTGATCAAATGCTGTTGATGCAGAACTGGTTGGGAAAAACATAAACAGAGCAGAGTTATCACCAGTTTTCTGCCAAACTAGGAGGCTCTTTCAAATTGGCCTCACATATGGCAGTTCTGGGACATATATTATTTAATATTTTCATTAAAAACACAGATGACAGAATGGTGAATATACTTATGAAAAGTTGAAGGACTTCATGCTGGGAGTGGATATATATCACTTTAGAGGACAGAAAAGTAACTCAGAGAGATTATGGTATATTAGAGAAATAGACTGAAATCAATAAGAAGAAATTTGTGAAAGGTAACTGCAAAGAAGTATACTGAGGAAGGAAAAATAAAAAGATATTAAAAAAAGGGAAAACAAAAGAAGAGTAATATAGAAAATGGGAGTTGTAGTTAACTATGAAATGTATATGGGTTAAATATACGACGTTATAAGAAAGACAATATCATTCTAAAGTGTATTAATTTCAGAGTTGTATGTAGGACTTAAAAAGGTAATTATTTAATTCTGCCTGAACTACTAAGGTCTTTGATCCAGTTCAAGTTTCTAGAATTTGCACTATTCATTAACAAGCAGGTTGGTAAAATTTGTAGAGTCTAAAAGAGACCAACAGAGATAAAAGATCACAAAAAGATAAATTATCAGGAAAGGATGAAAAAACAAATGTTTAGTCCAGAAAACAGAAAATTAGGAGATGTAAGCTGTATTCAAATCTATTAAACAGATACAGGTTCACACAGGCATAAAAAGGGTTTCTGAGTTTCAAAAAAATGTCGTTTCATCTATTTAATTTTTGTAATATGTATGTAAATCCAAGGTTTTTTCAAGTTTGTGATGAATCAAAAGTTCTTCAGACTGTGCAGCTGCTCATTGAATATGATGTTACTTGTCAGCTTCACTGCTAGTATCAGCTTTCAGGGTCTTTGGCTTCAGGGCACACTTGCCAAAAGTGTCTGCTCCAGGGTGAGGGATCCATTTGAGCATCCCCAGGACAGACCCACTACTCATGCGCTCCCCAGAGCTGTAGCCTCCTTGGCTCCCATCATCCTTGGCCCTGGGGCAGACTGTCTGTGCTACCCCTGGTATATACACACCCTCTAAACGCATCTCAGCAGTCTGAAGTCTTGATAACAGGGAAATGAATATAAAGATTGCTATTATGTTTTCCAATGCTGAAATTAGGTTTATATAACAGTTAATTACTACTTCTTGTGTTCATTTACAAATAACATTTCCCCCTCCTGCAGGAAGAACAGGAAAAGAAGCAATCCCAAATGTTATAATCAGCATCTCACAGTACCTGCTGGATAGGATGCAACAATGGTGTTATGCCGCCAAAGCAAACCCAGGTGCAGATTTGATAAGTAGGAGGTTGGGAGGGGAAGGGGGAAAGTGGTAATCTCATTTTCTCCATGAGTCCTTGTTGAGTGCAGCACRAGTGTACGTGGTGAAGAACATAGTCGCTGCTGTGTAGCTTCACTGTCGATCGGGCACTGCCCCTTCTAACACCCAGGTCAGATTGATTCAATTGTGAAAAAGGAGTGGAAAGATGTGTGAGGAAAACAAAGACATTGTTGTAGACTGAAATATGCATGGTTTGCTAAACCAGAGGCAGACAGGAAAGGAAATATATTCTTGAGGAACATACTTCCCCTGTTTCAAGGATTTAGGAGCAAGCATTGTGTATCAGCAATGTGTGATATAGACGGAGCCCTGCTCATTTAATAACATTTTTTCCCAGCCTTGAGGTAAAGGGTTTGGAAATCTTTGAGTATATGAGTGTTTGCAAAGAGGATACTGAAGGCATAGATTTAAATACATCTGTGGGCTGTACTCCTTTGGTCTGTGACTTGTAGTTCTGCAGCTGTGGTACATCCCTCCACGCCAGACTAGTACAGGCCATGCTGGGTAAACTTTTTGTAGATTCAGACACTTCGTCCTCTGTTACGCTGATGGAATTTACGGCTGAATCAAGCCTCTATAGTGTGAAATGCTAATGTAACCCAAATACATGAGCTATAATCCATAGCCTGGAGGAAGGTCTCTTATCCTTACGTCTGGGAATGTGCTGCTGAGTTGATTTTGCTAGTAGAATAAGGCAGCTCCTGCTTCCAATCATAGGTCTATATTATATGCATGGTACTCTGCTGAATTTCATATACCCGAGGGTTCCTCATGGTTTTAAAAAAATKAGGGGATCAGGACAATGCTACAAGGTGATACCTGATATAATGAAAATCTAGCAAACTTTGGTAATGTTAAAAGCAGCTAGATGAGAAATTGTTTTGACTGAAATAGACAAGAACAGTCACATGGGTCTAAAAGATTAGAGGATTTATTATACTCTCAAGAAAATTATAGAAGTGGCTAGTGTTCTAGCCACCTGCTGTGTCCTTAGTGAAGTGAGATCCAGTTTAGTTTTATTTCAATTTCTTAATTATGGTAGAACTGTTTTAGCTTTTCAAAGTTTTGAGAGTCATAAGGCTGAGATTCTTGTGTAAACACARGCACAATTCTGCACAAAAGAGCAGATAAACAAATACCTATAAGGCAACTGGCGTGTTGCAAAATAATTATTAAGTCAGTTTTCTCCTGCAATTTTTATTTGTTGAGAGGCAGTGGTTAATCCCAGATAGTTTTTAACCCCTTAATAAGGTCGGGGGGAAGGCAGAGGGGAGAGGAATAAAGAAATACATCTATAGCTAATTCCATGTTGAGCTGAGCTTGTTAAACCAGATACTCTGAAGCTAAAGAGTTTCGCAGAAGAAAAGAGGAAAGAGCTTTTTCAGCTTCCAGAGAGAAGGTAGCAATAAACTGGCTTGATGATCACTGTTGTTAAATTGAGCCCCTTGGGATGCCAGGTAATTTGCCAGTAACGTGAAAGACTTGGTCTTTAGGAAGCCTGTTTGAATGACTGTCTGGAGGTTCCATCTTTATAGTCCCAAATTCTCTAGCACCTTTCTTTGCAGGGGGACCTATTATGCTACAACAGTCAGTTGATGAACTGCAGAAAGTTAGAGAAGGCAAAAGGCCATTTTCACTGCATGGGCTAGATTCAAAAGCACTAAGAGTAGCAGGCTGAGGGAAGAAGAGATGCTTTATTGTTCATCCCTAGAGCAACAGTGAAGTCACAAAAGTGATCTTCAGAGAGAGAGCATGTATTTAGAGTGTTGGGAAGTTTTTGCAGATATAATCTAATAAAATTGCTAGTTTATCAAAACTACAGAAAGTTTCTAGAATCTCTTCATATTCTGAGAAGTAGCTTAACTAGTCTGTTAACTTTCCACCTATCAGTAAAAACTATTTTTCCCCCAATAGCTCTGCAGAGTGACTTAGTTTCAGAGTTCCTTGGTTTAACAAGTTCATACTGAGATTTTTCTTTATACTTCACCACTCCGGCTTTATAGATTGTGAATGCTGAAACAATTCAGGAATGTCACTGGATTGTTGCTAGTTSTAGTTGTCACCTCTTTCCAGAAGAGACAATTATGTTCTCCCAATAATATTAATTTCCTATTTTCAAGGTCACTTGGTTTTCTTCTCATTAACTTGGAAATCTCAAGACTTTCCATAACCAAGGCCTGTTTCTCAGAGAAGGAAAAGAAGGTACCCATGCTCCCACCTAACCATGACTAACATTTTCCATTCCAGCTGCCAAGACAAGAGCAGGACAACTGTCTCACATGCCATGGTTTCTGATCCTATACTGAGAATATCTGTGCAACAGTTTTACCTTTTCGTTAAGAATGATGCAATAATGGATCTTGATTGCTCCTGAGTGACAACTGAGCACTGACCCAATCTAGCAAAGAGAACTACATTATAAATTAGCAAAGAAAAAGCGATGATATTTTAATGGTGCTGCTTAAAGATGATTTTGATTTACCGACATAGCAATGGGTGCCAATATTGAATGAATACTTAAGAAATATTTCTGTGGGTATGCACTCAAGTAAAATAATTGAATTCTCTGCAGTAACTTTTTTACTTCCATTGTGTTTGCCTTTTGTGAATACTCTATAAAGTGAATTTAATGGCAGAATGAATGTGATAATAGTCAGTTTTAAGCAAATATTGGAGAATATTCTGAGCCTATAAATACTGAATTTGGAGATGCAAATATTAACATTGTAGTTCTGAATATTTTCAACGAACTTGGTGTTAGTACTCTTCCAAATATTTTTTTGCACCAAAACCTCATAATTTCTATTGCACTCTGGATGAGTAAAAATTATTTCCCTCAGTCTTTGACTAAGTGGGAGTAGCATGGTTTGGGAAGACAAAAGAAATACTTTTCAACAGAAACAGGTACTGTTGCATCAAAATAACAACTAAATTCATGCCGGCGATACGTGGTCTAGGAACTGTGGCAGTTAAAACCCTGCACCCTGCTGTCTGTGAGCATCCTGGGTTACCCTTTATGCAGCTACCCCCCCACCCGAAAAGTAACAAAAATCTACAGAGTCATCACAAACACTGTTGTTGCACCATTCAGGCCTACTATTAGAAAACAGTGCTAGGCATTTTTAAGTCTATTTTTATATTTTTACAAGAAATGAATTTGTACCTAGAATCTGTGAAATTTGAAGGATGATACAGAGCCATGGGAATTACTATACTACAGCAAATATTGTCCAGGTAGTCCGATATTATATTTCTGACAGAAAGCCAATATCAAACACTTCAAGTGAAGAGAATGAGAAATCCTCTTATGGGCAATTATGTTATAACCTGGCCAGTCCAAAACTCTTTCATTTAGTGGTTGTCTCATATACTGAAATGCTTCCAATAGTCAGAGGTGACCGTTCCAAAAGTCGGAGTTATAAAATCTTATTTTCTCTTCTGATAGTCCAGACTTTTACCAGTCTCCAGAAAGATTTGCAAATTGCATTGAAGAGAAAGTAAAACCAGAAAACTTTGTGTGGGAAGTGCACGTCCCCTCTTCATTATTTGGCACTGGAGGGGGTAGAGGTAGTGTAGGAAATAAAGGAGAATAAATCCCAAATTTTCAGACAAGTAGATTTCAAAATGCAAATATTTAAAAATTTTGATTTAAACTAAAAATCTATGTTTCATTAAAAATTGTATATTTTAGCTATTAAAAACCCTAAAGCAAGTACTATTTTCAGTTGGTTTTTAATTAAATCCTTTCTTTAAAAGAATATTTTTCAGACTAAAAGCTTTAACTTTTCTTTATTATTAATTCACCTCCTGTTTAGTTTAAAGGGTGATGGTTTCTTCAGTCTCTACATAGAAATTTCCTGCGATTTTTCTCATCTAATCATTCTCACCTCAGAATCATCTCAGGAATTTTTTCACATCATGAAGTAATCTAACACACAGGTGAAGCAAGGCATTTTTTTTACTTTTGCTGAGTTCAGGTTAAATGTTTGCTCAGGGTGGGTAAGATGATACATTTACAGAGCACGGATTGTCTATAGATTCTCTAGAAATAGTAGTCAGTTTTCAGCAGCTGTCTAAAACATAGYATTAAAAGAGAATAATAGGATGTGTGGTTTGCAAGGGAAAGCTTGAGTCAAGTTATATCTCCTGTAATTTTCTGGTTTCTTGCTTATAAGTTTTGGGTGGGTGGTTTGTACTTTGAAGGATCTATTATTTACTCTTTAATAATGTTTTTGTTTTTCAGGATCTACTGCTCTATTATCTCTTTCTGGTATTTAATGTATCCAATTACCAATACATGTCTTTCAAGTGTCCTTTATAATGTATAACAGCAGCAAGCATTAATTACGTCCCCAACAACCTCCTATATACACAGTTYATGAAGGAAAAAAGAGAGAACATAAATGTACTCACAGTATTATATTAATTACTAGGAGAGTAAGAAGCCCATATGCTTTAAAATTTGTACATATGTTCCTTGGCTATTTGCTCTCCCCAGTGCAAGTATTTCTATTAAAGCTGAATTTGTCATTTTTTTAGGTTGTTACTGACAGTTGGCAAGAGTGTTCTTCCTCCTGTCTGAAGAATGCCAACCGAGCTACTCAGGGAGACGTAAGGACCTGTCTCAGTGCTCTTGAAGGGATGGTTCTGAATTCCCTTTACCTCATGCTTAAGACATATATAGGAATATTTCCTTTCAGTCCAAAATTAATTAATTCCTTCCCTCTTTCTTCCTGTTATATTGTCCCTGTGAAGTAGGCAATTAATGACATTTATTGAATAGGATCAACTTTGAAAGCTGTCCTTTCACTGTATATCCATATACTCTTTACAAAAACCTTCCTTTCTCCACCGCTTTCCCCTGTAAAAGCCCGGTTACAGGGACGACTATTACACAAACCCTGAAGAATGATCAGCAAACTCACTTCTRCATCTAATGATGATCCAATTTCTCTGTCCCCACTTTGATTTGTTTCTTGGAAGTGTTATTTAAGCATCTTACATGAATTCATCTGCCACAGAGACAAATCAGAGAAGGGTGATCTGGCAGCCAGGATCTAAGGCAAACAGGGAATACTAGTAAGACAGTTCTTTAAATGCACATGGATGAAAACATGAGAACAATATAATTTTCACCAGGGCCTCGTGTAGCCAAGAATCTGCTTGCTCAGTGATTAGACAGTGATCGTCGTCCTAATAGCTATTGTTTAGTCATTTTGGGGATCATGACCATCCACTTGTTGTTGATTGCACCAATACCAATAAAACAGCATTGGAGCTTGTTCTGCTACCCTTAAGACAGTTGCCATATCCTAACTGTGTCCATAGTCTGTTAGCCTCCAAAACTGGGGATGGGGGGAACAGACACATGCAAACTGCCTATTAGCTACAGTTCTTGACTCACATTAACTCCTGTACAAGGCTAAGGGATTGTCGGAAGAGTGATAGATCTCAGGCCAAAATCGTGCCAGRAGCCTTTCCAGTAATTTACCAGAATGGACAGCTGAATGCATTGCCTATGCCTGGATCTGATTTAATTTCCTACTATTGGTCTACTCTATGTACATATTTACAAATATATGTCTTTACAGATGTATATAGAGACACACACATACATACATGCATACATGCATATATGCACACATAAGCACATACAGAATAAGAACTGTATAAGAATGAAGGGTCTCTAACAGACTTGTAAAACTCAGCCTCAAGCTCCACGTCGTGGTATCTTCACTGGCTAAATTAAAGGCAGTGTGAGTATGCCGATACATGCTGCAATCACACATCTTCTTACAGTGTAGACATACCGTAATAATGAGTGTCAGTTAAGGTCTTGGTTCAGCTCTAATCATTTTGCACTGCTCTGCAGTACAGTGAATGCATTTCATCTGCAAGTGGAGAGTGCTCCCAGCAGAGGGAAATTCTCTACTTGTATAAAGTCAGCACAGCTGATTCCATAAATGCCTTGTCAACCCTGTGGGATGGACATACACAGGATGAATAACAGAGCAGAAAGACAGTCTTTCACCGGTCTCATAAAAATGCTGTAAGGTAGAAGAGCCCTCAAGCTATTTTAAATGAGGTCATACTACTACTGGCTTTCCTATCTTCTTTTCTGACTACAGGAATACAACCATGTTTAATTGTATAATTTTTGAGAATGAAGCAAAACAAAGCAACTCTTGTGTATTAACTTTTTGCCTGTGGTATGCTGAGCAGAAATCGAAGGTGGATCCATGGCATATATCTTTTGTGGAGAAGAAAAAGTCAGGACAGAATATTTGTTCATGCATGAAAGTAACAGAGTTGCTATGGATCTCCCTTTTTTGATGCAGAAAAAAAGGGAATAAGGTAGGGGAGAAGATGCTGAGAAGGCTGAGGGTGTACTGACTCATTCAGAACAGCCCTATGTCACCTTTACGATTCAAGCATATTTTTTCTTGAACATTAAAACAAGTTGTTTTATGAACAAAAAAAAAATAAGGAACTCAGGTCTTCTGTGCATTGTTGTCTTATATCCACTCATCTGTTCACCACAGAGTTTTACTACATTGCYCGATTTCCCAGATGCCCATTAGTCCTTCAGATGTTCCTTCAGCCTGCATCTGCATCTTTAACCCCCACCTCTTCCATCTGCACTGACCTATTGCTCCTGTTTCCTCTAACTCCTGGCAGTGAAGGAGATGGCATGAACAAGCTTCTTCTAAGTGGTTGTCCTGATTCCGGCTGGGACAGAGTTAACTTTCTTCCCAGTAGCTGGAGGGGATGCTGTGTTTCGGATTTGGTAATGAGAGGAACGTTGATGGCCCATTGATGTTTTGGTTGCTGCTGGGTGGTGTTTGCACCAGGACTTTTCAGCCTCCCATGCTCTGCCAGGTGCAGGGGGAGCTGGGGGGGAGCATAGCCGGGGCGGTCGACCCAGCTGGCCAACGGGRTATTCTATACCATGTGACATCATGCTCAGTATAAAACTGGGGGGGTCGTCAYGCACACGGTGTGTTCGGGACACGTGGCGGGTGAGCAGTTGCATTGTGCATTACCTGTTTTGTATATTCTGTTATTGTTGTTATCATTGTTATTATCACTGTTCTACTTTGTTTTATTTCCATTATTAAACTATTTTTATCTCAACCTGTGGGTTTTCCTTTGTGTGCCCTCCCGATTCTCTCCCTCATCCTACTGGAGGGTGGGGGTGAGCGCGCGGCTGCGTGGTGTTTAGTTGCYGGCTGGGGTTAAACCACAACAGTGGTGTACGGGCTGACCAGGCAGCCAGGATTCACAGGATGGCTGGCTAACAGCAGGCCAACCGACCAAATCGATGCTGAGCTCTTCCTGAAGCTGTCCTGGCAGTGGGACACTAATTTGAGTATTTCTCCTTGGCCAAGCTTCTGATTTTGCTGAACGTGTAGGAATTTTATTATCCTCCAGGGCTCAACTCCTGTGACAAATGTTGAAACTGGCTAATGGATTCAAAAGTTATTAGGCGGGTATAGCAGATAGCAGATAGTGTGGTCGTGTAAGCTTCATTTCTTTAGAAAACCAGGCTAAACACAGATTTGCATTTTGTACATTAGTCACAAGACAGCAAGATAGACATTACAATATACCATCGGACTAATTGTCTGTTTTGTCTAGTATCCAGTGCCAGTGCTATTTGCTTCAGATGATGTTGCAAGAAATACTGTAGTGAGCAATTAGGGATTAACCTCTCCATAACAGAAGTTTCTTAATTCCCATCAGTTAGTGATTAGCTTATGCTCTGAAGCATGAAGGTTTATATCCCTTATGAATTTTTGCTTAATCTAATATAATTGCGGATGTTCTTGTTATCCATATAGCTGCTTATCCTGTTTTGTTTTTTTTTTTTTTYCTTTTGATCCTGCTGTGTTCTTGGCCTCAGTGATGTCCCATGGTAATAAATTATTATGGAA
Source organism: Oceanodroma leucorhoa (assembly GCA_030449065.1). Classification (NCBI taxonomy): domain Eukaryota; kingdom Metazoa; phylum Chordata; class Aves; order Procellariiformes; genus Oceanodroma; species Oceanodroma leucorhoa. Next base: position 1,079,250 of record JASVER010000055.1, on the reverse strand, counting down.
ATAAAATCTCTATCCCCAGCATTGTCCCTTATTCTRCAGTGTAATTACAGGGAAGTATATAGAAAAATGGGAAGTTGTGTAGATGGGAGTATACACTTTGTGTATAAGCATTGTTTTCTAAGCAGAGCTATGTGAACTCATTAAAAATCCAAATATCAAAATACTACATTTTTCTGTTTACTACAGAGGGTAGGATTCATCCTGCCTAACGTCAGTATCTGAGTTCGTCATCTCAGACTCTGTTTTATAGAGAAAAAGATTCTCTGGAGGGCAATATATCAGACCTATTGTAGGCGTGTAGTAAGAAGAGATGAAACATACCTTGAAAGTACCACTATTCACTATTATACTGATTTTGACAACTCTCTCTGTTATAGAGATATAGACATCTATTTTTAGTCCAATTAATACTTCTCCTGATGAATGGTTAAATTCTCAAAATTCAGTGTAGCAGCTTGGATACTTCCAGAGAGTCATTTTGCCTAATGAAGTCTGGCTTTGCAGGAACCTCTCTCCATTGACTACATGCAAAGCGTAACACAGATTGATTCCTAACTTCATGAAAGTCATCACAGAGGTTTTTGCCTTGTCCGATCATGCCAGCTTTCCCTATACTGTATTTCTCAATTTATGTTTTACATATGCATGTGTACATTCCTTGTGGTAAATCTAAAGTGAGTATTTTCCTCAATTACTCACTTAGGCATGACTGTTCCTGGAGTCAAGGTGCCTCAGAGATGCTCTGCCTTCAATTCTGGGAAGAGAAGTAGCATACCCCCACTGTAARTTTAATCCCTCCTTTGTGTGAGGATCTGAAGAAGTAAAGACAGAAAACCAGATAAATCAAGGGTAGGGATTGGACACCCTTACTCCTAGCACCAACAGGCAACATGGTGGTGGAAGAATGACATGGTAGAAGACTGATCACAGTGTCCGTAACCAGTGTCAACTTCCTGACCATTCTTCCTTCGCCTGGAAAGAGTGAAATGAGGATGACGGTGCAGCAGCATCTCTGGCTTTGAAATTCTGGTAAAAAAGACTTTGAGAGCCAAAGATTTGTGAAGCCCCTGTCATTAAAAATACTTCATTTCCCTTTTACAGTCTCGCCTTTTGCTTTTTTTTGTGATCTGAGACACATACTGCACTTCCCTTCCTTAATTAGAAAGTGTGAAAGTGTAACATTATGCATATCTATGTGTTTGAGCAGCTTTCAAGTTCACAAGGAAAGGATGTCAGAAAGAAAGCTTTCCCAGTTTGAACAACAGTAAAAGAAAAGCCCCTAAACTCATTCATGAAGGGTTGTGATTTGTTAAAAGAAATAGCAAAAAAAAAAAACTAACTGCAAAACAACAACCAAAAAACCACACACACAGAAAAAAAAAGGTCCAGAGGAAAAAAAAGTTCATATTTTTCCACATGCTTAATGATCCAAGTCAGTTCACTAAGGGGTCAGACAATGTCCAGAGACCAGGAAGGAAGAGGTGGGAGATAATCTTCCTGTGCTGGGAGCCGCTGGACCACCTCAGCTGCTCCACCCAGGAGCTCTCAGGGAGCCACAGAGGCTCACATCTGGAACCTTAACTACCTATGGATTTCAACAGAAAATTAGAAATCCAAATGGGGATTAGAAGAGTAAATACCTTTGTGGATCTGGGCCATAAATGTTAACATGACCTCTGTGCTTAGACTCCAGAGAAACCTGAGGTCATCACGTGTGACTTGCTACCAGAAGCTGTCAGCCTGCCGTCTACCAGGCTGCTCCGCTGACATCTGTCCTGTAGGATCTCGGAAGGGCAGGCTGGAGATGGGTTTGGTGGTACACTCTACCAGAACTGAAATGTAAGACGGAAATGTTGCAACCAATTATTTTTTTCTTATATTGCAGTTCAGAGAATAGAAAAATAATTTATTTCTGGTATCAAAATAGTGAAATAATTAACTTTCTCCAAAGTTTTATTTCATTTCCTGTGATAAAATTCTGTAGTTGAGGTTAATAATTTACGCAAGTTGTCTTTATTGTTCTGTTGCTTTTAGTTACCTAAGGATTAGAAAGTAGTTTTGTTACAGACACATAGATTTGATATTGTTACGAGCCTTTCAGTTTACCTTTTTAACTTTTAGCTGTTTATTCATGTTTAGTGTTACAATTGTGGTCTCATAATTTTAATTCATATATAAATATATAGGAATATATATTGTAATATCATTTGATTGGATTGATCCTGATTTATTTTGCTGTCACTGAGCAATAAGGAACTAGGATTATTAGAAATCTACAGGGACATTAACTGGTGAACCTGGAAGTCTGACTGGCTGTTCTTCATTAATGCTGGGTCTCAGAATGCATATTTAATATAGGTGAGAACTGTGACCACAGCTTTGTCCATTTTAGTTGTGTCTCTCAAAATGAGAGCTAAAATGGCTGATGACTGTTAACAATAGCAAGTTTCACAAGGTGGTTTGTTTTTTTTTTCCAAACAACAAAACCCATGCTCCTGTGGATGGCTTCAGTAGGAGTGGCTCAGTGATGGTAGATTTTTGTTTAAATGGATTTGCTAAAAGATTGCTTGGATTAAGTATGATTTGTTCTGTTTTCAGTCAAAGAAAATAGCTGTTATTTTGCAGTAACATTCAATAAAGGTTTTCTGCAAAATAGTCAGTGGTGTTAGATTATATCTCTGTTACAACATTAGTAATGGAAAATGACAACCTGAAAAATAAGGTGAAATAAAGAAGTTTTTATTTAGAGGAATAATTTGATTTCCCAGAAAATAATAAACCCATCACTATATGTTACTTTGCATTTACTTCTGAAAATGCAAAATAACAATATTGTCTGTGTCTGCTTAATTCTGTTTGACAATAACAAAATAAATTTGCTATTGTTTATTAGAGATTTTCAGGGAAGTAAGCTAACTTATCTTTGATTTGAATTTCAAATACAACCTTTTTAAAAAACATACCCAGAGATATTCATCTAAAATATTGATAAGAAATTTACATTTGAGAATATCTAATTGTAGTTGCTGATCTCACATTAATAGTCATTTGCTGTTTGCTTTTTAGAAATTACAATTTTTATTAGAATTAAAATCACAATGAGCTGACACTTTCAGGTGCGTTTCAGCATATGTCATTTTTGCATATGAAAGAATAAATGCATAGAGGTATTTGAAAGCAAAACAAAACAAAGCAAAACAAAACAGTACCTTTATTTTAGAAATACCTTTCATTGTTCACAGAAGTAACAGTTTCTTGATCATAGAGAATTTAGGTACTTGAATTTGAGCAATTATAGTTAACTTTTAAATTATACCTAATTCAAGCAATACATCATGGTTTCATACATCTGGAAGCTTTATTGCAAAAACATATAAAAAAAGGTTCTTTTACAATTACTCAACTAAATAAAATTTTGGTGGTCGAAGAAGAGGTGGAGGAAGAATGAGAAATGCAGACTATTATATTACTGTATAAGGAAGATCATATTTTTGTCTTAAATACATGGTGGGAAGTTGCAGAGAAGACAGAGCCAGACTTTTTTAAGGAGTGCATTGTGGTAGGATGAGAAGCAACAGACACAATTTTTTGCAAGGAAAATTCTGCTTAGATATTAGGAAGACTTTTTTTTTCTTTATTTTTTTTTTTTTTTTCGCAATGAAGGGGTTCAAAAGAGGAAAAGATTGCTCAGGGAGGGTGTGGAATATCTATCCATGGCTAAGCAAGGGTCAGAGGGACCTGATTTAACTTTGAATATGGATCTAACTTTGAAGTTGGCCCTGCTTTAAGCAGGAAGGTGGATCACATGACCCCTGACATCCCTTCTCATCTAAATTATTCTGAGTTTATGATTTCAAATAAATGTAGCCTGAAAACGTGCGATTTAAATTAACACCATGTAAAAAGGGGCAGTGTTCTGTTCAGTCTTAGCCTCATGCTTGATTTATTTCAGTATTGTGTTTTCAAGTGTACGGCTTGCAGCTATCTGGGAAAATTCCTGAAGTTTAGCAGTGCAAAACATGTATGTTTGGTAATAAGATAGGGATAAATTTACTTCAGAACTCCCCTCTGCCTCTGCAGTGCTAAAACCCATGACCCTTCAAGCTTTGCCTCTCTAGACCACAGACATAACTTACTAAGTTTTGTGAACAAAGTGTCCAGATTTGAAACACTTCTACAGAGAAGAGTTTCCAAGTACAATACAAGATCTGTTGGCAGCTGCAAGGTGTATCTATCAGGGTAGAGTACGTACACTGAGTATGCAGGAAAATGGAGTTGGGGACAGGCAACATTGGCTGAACCAGGATTAGCTGGTCATGTATTTTAGATTAAATATCTATGCAAATATTTTGATAAATTTGAATCATACTCCTTATATTTGTCTAATAAACCTAGAATTAATTTGTTCATGGTGAATATAAATTGAGTAAATCCACTGCTTAGTGATAAGAGTATTTTTCCTTTTAAAAAGCTGCAGTCAGACAATGATTGCAGGTATCTTTATGAAATCCATCAGAAAAATATCTGGATATCAAAGAGAAAAAATCATGACTGAACTTGATTGATTAGAAGTAGCTTTATTTATGATGTTTTTAGCTTGAACCATAAATTTAACATGAGTGGACAAAGCAATCCAAGTAAATGAAAGAATCAGATCTATTACATTCACTTCACCATACATCTGAAATGCCAGTGTATTTTATTCAACATTTCAGATGCTATGATGTGATTCACAATGTGAATTTCTTTTATCATGCAAGCTAATGATCATTTTGACAAATGTCTTTACATAATTTCCTTCCTTCTTTGAAGTATCGGGTTCTGGGATTTCTTAGGAGGAAAAAGAGTTTGACATCCTGTTCTCATTGAATGATAATGGGAGATGGATGGCTAAATATTTATTGAATATACATTATTGTGTATATCTAGCAGGGATTGTGTTGAGGAGCCTGTTTAATGAACTGTATATCCTGGATAACTTTTGAAGCATTTTAAGAAATATGATCGCTTCTATTGATTTTGGGATACTAATAAATCATGGTTTCCTCATATATTTTGTAGAATAATATTCTAACTACTGTTACTGAAATATGTTTGGTGAATCATCAATTATTTCCTTAGACTTCTGAGGTGATATAAATTCCAGTGTTTTATTGAATGGCTGTGAGATTATCAGGTTGTCATCTTCCAGGATTTTCTAAGTATAAGAGAATGGTCAAAAGAAACATGCAGCTGTTTACAGAGGTAAGGCAGAAAAATTCTTTAATAGTGTTTTCATGCCTCAACAAAAAGGTGGTTGTATATTGGTAGCTTTCCAGATCTCTGTTGAACTCCACATTTGGCAGCTGCAAAACCTCCCAGTCTCAGCATCAAGTCTGGTTGTTCCCATAACATGAATTGCACGATGTATGTAGGAAGTGTTTCTCAGAGAAATTTGGTAATGAAGTAATGCCCCATATCAAAAAAAGATTTTGGCAATATGAGGTAACAGGAATACTGTATGAAAAATATTGATTTTGCCCATTCAACTGATAAGAACATTGCTGGATGAAGTGGTAGTCAGCACTGCCACCCCCCTTAAGTGCTCAGCCCCAGGAGAGGAACTCATCAGGCTGATGCATATTCCTTAGGGTCTCTCTATACATAGACAGGGGGTTATTTGGTGTCTCTACTGAGATTAGCARCACTGAACATGCTGAACAGTAGGAAATGCACGGCATTAAGAAATGTAAAGGATAAAGGACCAAAGGATACCAGAAACCCTGCCCTTTGCCTTTGTGAGGTCTGAGTTGGGTGCTCCCGTAAAACTGGAAAATTAAAGTGATGTGGACAGCAGGTTGGAGCTTTCTTATAAGGAGGATGTGGTAGCAGTGGCTTTTTCCCTTTGAACAGCAGTTCAGATTAGGTTCTCATCCTGGAAGGTCGTGAATCTACATGATGAATAAATAGATTAGGCACCTGGCTATGGGGTATTATAGGAGAATGTATTTCCATTCCTCCCATTAACTGGCCCCATTGTGCAGACAGGAATGCAAATCGTGGGGTCACAGAGCTAGCAAGAAGTAGTACATCTCCAATCCATTGTTAATTCATTCAGCTGAGGGTGAAGAGTCCTAGGCTGTTTATACATTTAATACCAGCAAAACACTCATAAACCCTGCAAAAAATAGGACACCTCCCTCTCTCGTGCCAAATGCTTTTTCAGAAATGGCCGAAAACCAGATAAAAGAATTATTAGAGACTGTGCCTAGTGGATCAGAATAAGCAAATATGCTTCTGGTTAGCTATCAAACTACAAGAAGATCAATGGAGGACTATAGTTCAGTAATTATTTCTTCTTTTTGAAACCATATTCTGTTAGCTGATCAATGCATTAAGCTGAAGTAGCAGATCTGCAAAGAACCATAGATGCATATCAAGAGTTTGTAATGTAATCTATGAAATTCATTCACACCAGGATGTGATTTACAAGGAGTCTATTGATTGGGGAATAAATGTTATTTTACATTTAATAGAATATATTTCAATAATGCTGGAGCTCCAACTCCTGGATTTTGAAGGATCCTTTTTTATTCAATACAAAATCTGCACCTTTCCCAGTTCCTGTGGTTTTACTGTATCGTGCATACTACCCAACAAACCTACCAAAGTTTCTTCAGAGCTGTGACACTGTCCATTTTGCTTGTAGTCTGAGGCAAATACAGTTACTGGCGGGGACTTTTTAATTCTTTGAAAACTGTCATTTTGGGCACAGAGCCTTCACTGCTTTTGACCACCATAGATCTATAGATGAAAGGTGAAGAAGCCAATTTGCCAATTAACACTATGTCAGGACTTGGATGAAAGCGCTGTCCTTTTCACATAGCTCATCCCGCAGGAGCACAGGACACACCAGCCTTGCTGAAATTAGAAAGCAGTTTCAGGAAGGTGTTGTGTTAAAAGGCAGTGACAATTTGTCTTGGGGCTCGCTAATGAATTCTTCCTTCAGCATGATGACCCATTTCATATCTTTCTTGTGATTCTTTTTTTCTTCTCTCTTTCAAATAAGGCAATATTCTTCTCAGATAGTCCAAGGTTAACGGTATTCCTTATAGTCTCGTAATATTTTGCTGATTGGTTATACACCAATCAATTTTTTCCACAGAAAAGCCTTCAATTAACCCCCCAGTGATTGGGAGGTGGAACTTCCAGATTAGTGTTGGAGAATTCCACCTCCTATCACCAGGGGTTTAATTGAAAACTTTTCTGAGAAAAATTAATTGGTGCAAAAACATCAGTAAAACAACCTAAAATACAGGGGACACTGTTAATTTTGGTCTATTTAAAGACACACACACACACAAAAGATTAAATAGGAACATTGAACAATAAATAAATAAAATTATTACAGCAACACTGGGATTAAAAGGAAACTTATGAAATGACCCTGTAAAGTCACAAAATGCAGGAAAACTTACCTTTAATTTAAATTACTATATTCTAAAAACAAGCAAGAGAAATCAGCTTCTTTTAGGAACTATATCACAATCAGGTGATTTACTTCAGATTCAGAAACATAAATCACATTTTAATAATCTCTCTCCCAGTATGAAGTCTCTATACAATCTGATATGTAGATTTTTTTTTAAGTAGATGCTTTCTTTGCATAACAAGAAGCTGCAATAAATTAAATGGAACCCAGGAAATCTTATCATGCAGCTGGGTAATGAGAGAAAAGGTGCAATTTCAATCTACTATTGCAAATATATATATCTTTGCTAATAATGAGAAACATCCAGTGTGAAGGGATGTATCTGTGTGCAATAAACCTGTCTGAATATGGTATCTTTAATATTGCTCAGATACATTTTTTTTGCATTAAGCATAATAGACTTTGACCTGCAAATTATGAAAAAGATTAAGATATGCATCAGCAGAGAGATTTATGTCTAGTGTTGACAAATTATTCATTAAAGTTTTATGTTACAGGCCCAGAGAGAATATTAAATAAAATTATTATGGCAGTTCTTATAAGTATATTCATCTTGACTACAAGAGGTCGCGATAAAGTTTAGGACTGTTTACTTACAAAGCTTGTTTAATTAGAAAAAATAAATGTTCTCCATTTGGCATCTTTTACAGATTTTATCTTTATTACTTCTCTCTCCCAATATTGTGAAAGATCAACATCAATAAAAGTAAATCTATTACATGCAATTTGACAAATCATTTGCTTAATGATTTCTAAATATAGAGAAAGATATAAAATTTCCTTCTGAAATTAACAGCACTTTTTTCCTTGTGAAAATCCTATGCTTTGAGCAGACATAGCTTTGTATCTGGAGTGATCATTAGTAAATAAACAAGGTAATTATCTCTGAAAGGTGTTAGTTTCAGTGAAAAACAACCATGTACTCCTATTATAAAACACAGCACTTTGTGTAATACTCTGCTATACATTATACTTTTCTGCTGTCAGGTGAAAATTCCACCAATGGCTATTTGATTATTTTGGAAACATTTGAATTGATTTTTATTACCTAATCGTGTACATCTATAAGGAAGATGTATGACCACTCTTCTTGGAAGAACTGAACAACTCCTCTCTCGCTTTTGATGGAACATGTAACATAGGCAGGTAGAAGAGAGAGAAAAACACATTCCCAAAGGAAAAAATGTTACTGAGTTTGGGGGAAAAAAGGACAATATTATTTTTTAAAAAAGTTTTCTTCTCAACTAATGTGGCATCTTGCAAGGGTTCAGAGAACAGGACCTTCTTTAATAATCAGTGAATACCTCAAAATTCTCTGCAAATAGAAATATTTGCAGTAATTTAATTATTTATAGCAATTTATTTATTTAAAATGCTTAGTGTGCATATGAATTGTAGAAAATCAAGACTTGATTTGCTTTGTCTGAACACTGGTTGGTCGTCTTAAGTGAGACTTCCATCCAGTAGCAGTCTATGGAAGTCTCCCTATTAAGTAAAGCTCAGAACTAGCCTGTTTGCATTCAGAGTACTGAAGGCAAGACTTTATAAACATACCCAAAGAACAAACACTACCGAGTTGCACTTTCTGCTTCCTGCTTTGGCTTTAGCCCAGCAAGAGAAGCTTTTTTTTTTTTCTTTTTTAAATTGAGGGAAATATTTCTCTGACATATATTTTATTACCTGTACACATTTATTGCAAAACCAAAAATGGAATGTTAAAATATACTCTAAAAGATTCCAGTGGGAAGGATGAATCTCCTTTGCAGGTAGAACTTTTGTTTTCCCAATTGCATCATGGATTACAGACAGAACTAGCCTGTATAACTTAGCAATTACTTTAGCAATTGCTGAGGGATTTTCATACAGAAACTGGTGCAGTGTGGTTTGGACTACGCTGTTGTGAGTGGCCCCACAGTTGATATTGAATGATAAAAGAGTGGCTATAGCTGTTAGCACTGTTTTTTGGTTTGGGGTGGGTTTTGGTTTTGGTGGTGGTGGTGACTTTTTTTCCTGAGCCTTTATCTTGCCTTTATATGTTTTTAGACTGAATCAATGACTGCCATATGCTTCAGTGTGGAGTGTTGCACATGGGAAGGCTAAGTGCCACCATATGCATGAAAAAGATGGCATCGCCTTTTATTTTTCTTTCTACAGCAATATTGAACAAAGGAGGAAATCAGAAAAAAAAAAAAAAAAAGGCTTGTGTCATGTGTTTGTAGGACAAATTTACAAACTTAGCTTCCATACATAGGAGTATGCACTTTCTTGATTAATTCATTTGTAGGAGGAAAAAAAACCCTTTGTGAAAATATTTTCTTGAATCCTTTCCTTGCCTTGCCTTGCCTTGCCCTGCCTTGCCTTTCCTATTTATAGTTTTTAGGAAAACTATTTATTAGAATCTAAAAAGGGATAGAGGGACACAATCTAATAAGCAAAAAATGTCTGTCTTTTATATGATTCTAGCAGCAGCCCTGGGAAACTCATGCAGTTTATAGTAGATGCAGATTCCTCCATAATCTTTCTTCATCATTCCTGCAGCTCTGCCTCAAAGCTGCATGGAAAGCAAAGATTTTACAATGAGATTCCCTTACACAAAAGCCTTTTCATAGGAAAGAAAGCATTTATTCTCTATCTCTCTGGATAGCTGATTGTATGCTTGGATAATTAACACACTGTCTTGCTCTTGTAGTTCCATAAGAATGATACACAGGAACAATCATGCATCTTCTTATTAAAGCTGACTCATTTTCAGGAGCTATGCACTTAAAACAGTGGCAAAGAAAAGTCTAAGCTAATCAAAATTAGACGTTCCATGTCTCATCCTGCAGCTATCTGAAAGCATATGTATTGGTAAAATAGCATAACTGACCCCAGTTATTTTCTCTGGGCTTTATTGTGATGGAGAAGCTGAACAAAGACATCCAGTAAGGAAGGAGCAAAACTCACATCCTGGTATAAATCTAAGCTCCACTGAAATAACTTTATGCACTTCTATGTCAGCAGAAAATATGGCCTGGAAAGTCACATACAGGTCACATAGTCAAAACCCTAGAATTCTTCCCATGCTAATATTCAAAAATGTTCCAGTTGTGCCAAAGACTGTTCTAGCAGTGAGTATATTCACTTTTGCATGGTGTCTGCCATACAGTCTAATTCTCACTATCAGAAATGTTATCTATTTATTGTATGTACACCCTTATTTCTGCCTTTTAGTCTATCATTTCTTGCATTCTAAACTATTATTTTGGCCTTCCTTCGTCCATTTGCATGTACAATCCTTCTCATATTTTTTGTTCTAAATGAATTCCTATAATCCCTTACTATGTAATAGCATTTGTCATCAATAGAAATGAAATCCCCAACACATTGAAGGAAAGAGAATTTGCAGGTACTGGTTTCTAGCAGCAAGTTGTAATAGAAGCAGTGGGGAATCCTATTTGTATAAAAAGATCCATATTTGATGCAAACTGATGCAACTTTCATGATGGGTATAAAATTTTCCCCTACCCTTGCACCATGGGCACAAAGCAAATAATACTCTACAACAGCGTTACAGAATTATTTTTCATAAGCTTTTGTCTGAGATGTATAATAAAGGTAGGAGTGTCTTTTGATAATTAGTGAGGCTGGTTCCAAGTATCCCACTGTAATATTAAAAATTAAGTAGAATGTTAAAATTCGTGATCACAGAAAATTCCAACATTTGGAGAGGAGTGAGACTGAAGTGCTTCATTGTGAAAGAAAAAGAAAAGAATTGTTTCAATGCAGTTTTAATAAAATCCTTACAATAAACAAGAAATTATTTAAAATAAATAGTGTTGAACCTGACAATCCAGGTCCTCAGGTCATCCATGGGTCCTGGTATTTTTATAGAATCATAGAATCATTAAGGTTGGAAAAGACCTCTAAGATCATCGAGTCCAACCGTCAACCCAGCACCCATGCCAACTAAACCATGTCCTGAAGTACCACATCCACATGTTTTTTGAACCCCTTCAGGGATGGTGACTCCACCACTTCCCTGAGAAGCCTGTTCCAATGCCTGACAGCCCTTTCCGTGAAGAAATTTTTCCTAATGTCCAGTCTAAACCTCCTCTGGCACAACTTGAGTCCATTTCCTCTCGTCCTATCGCTTGTTACTTGGGAGAAGAGACCAGCACCCGTCTCKCTACAGCCTCCTTTCAGGTAGTTGTAGAGAGCGATAAGGTCTCCCCTCAGTCTCCTCTTCTCCAGGCTGAACAACCCCAGCTCCCTCAGCCACTCCTCATAAGACYTGTTCTCCAGACCCTTCACCAGCCTCGTCGCCCTTCTCTGGACACGCTCCAGCACCTCAATGTCCTTCTTGTAGTGAGGGGCCCAAAACTGAACACAGTATTCGAGGTGTGGCCTCACCAGTGCCTAGTACAGGGGCAATATAATTTCTATATGTAACTTACAAGCGGGAGAATCTGAGAGGCCAGAGCATAACTGAGCAACAGGTAGATGGACATATAGATAGGGTATATGGAAGGGTCTGAAATCACTGAATTTATCAATACACACTTCAGCACTCCTCGACCAGACTAAAAAAAGTGATCTAAAAAATTCCAATTCCTTAACTCCATGTCAGTAAAGCACTGAGATTTTCTGGCAGTACTCATGGTGTGATTCCTGTATCCCTGCATATGGTAAAGGAAGTCAGGTTTCCCCACTAAATGCATCAGCAGAAAAGCAAGCAGTTTCATTAAGCTCTGGCTGAATTTCACTGGGTGTTTTTCAAAAGCAATATATTCCTAATAAGCATTTTGGTCTTGCTGAATCAGCTTCTTCTGGGAAGAAAAAACTCCTAAACAACTTTAATCTGTACCCAATAGATATTTCACCTTGAGGATTTGTCAAGTTAATAGAGCCTACCCACTTAGARAAAGAGGGAGGAGGCCTTTCTAATTGGTGCCTAACAGCTTACACTTAAGGGTCATTAAGAGGCAATACTAGAGATAACAGTCTTAATGGCTCCAGCCCACTCTCATGGGGAGCACTCAAGGTAGCATGAACAAAAGGGAACAACACTGAAAGATCCAAAGACACAGCAGGATCTGGGCTGGCTAAGGGGATGCAGATTGATTTARCTCTGCCCCAGTAACTTAAGAGGAAAATTTATCTCATTTGACTTGTAGTGAAACATAAGATTAGCTGCAAATAACTACAAGATGGATGGAGAGATAGAATATAAAATMATTGTTTTAAAAGAAGTGTTTTCTAATGTATGTTACCAAGTGCTAAATAGAATTGTTTTGGTTTAGGGAAGGAGTTGGTCAAACCTACTAGCTGAAGTTTCTGCATTGAATAAAACATAGCTGCTTGAAACCCATTCTGTCCAGCTACAAAGTGAAAAGCATTTAAAAAGAAGAACATATGACTCCATCTAAGGATTGCATTTTCCATGCTGTGACAAGAAAGGCCATAGATGGTTCCCCATGAACTCCCAGGCCCCACCTGCACACCGGACGCTAAAGTTCAGCTCCGGAGCTGTCTCRTGGCTGTAATATGAAATACAACAGCTTCAGTAACCAAGGCACCTCAGCTGCTCCAGCATCATGCCCCATTGGATAGCATAGTCATGCTCAGAGAAACCTGAGTGGTGCACAGGTTCAGCTAACCGTGTCCTGAGATGGGTTGTTTCTCATAACTCTTCTCCATAAATCCCCAAGACAGCTATAAAAAGGGGTGAGGCTGAAAGGTCAGACAATTAACTTTCCTATTTGTGAAGAAATAGCTTTTCTAAGCTTATTAATGTAAAAATACAGGATGAGATCGTCAGTTGCTATAAATCAGTATAGCTCTGCTGATTTCAGTGGGGCTGTACTGTTATACCAGCTGAGATTATATTGTCTCTAATATTAAATAATAATAAAAAGCCTTGCACTAAAACAATCTTGTTACATTTGGTGAAATACATACTGAAATGTCAGATGCATGTTTTCCTAAGCAAATTTAATTCAACTTCCATACATCTTCTTGCTACCTTAAATGTTATTGATCTTCTATGGGATGCCTGCCTATTTCAGTTCATCTGATAGATGGTCCTCACTGAACAGGTTTCAAAAATTTTTGAGCTCAGAAAGGTTCAGCTAATCTGATTTCCTGTCTGATACAAGCCTTGGACTTTCATTCAGTATCCCCTATGATGAGTCTAAAAGCTGCCCACTACAAAGACATCCTCCAAAAGACTTTGGGCTTCAAAAACTGGGGGATTAGCTTCCCGTGTTCCTTTCTTTTGATGTATGACCTACCCTGGTAAATACTTGTGGGATTTTTTCCTCCTTTGAATTTCTGTGGCCCCACATTCTGCTTTTTTTTTACTGTATACTCAATTTTTCATGTCTATTATCTATTTTATGAAGTGTATAAAGGCAGATTATTTCTTCATGGTCTTAAGTCGGCATTATCACCAACTTAAGTCTTGGTTCATTAAAAGGAGGTAAGCACTGAGATAAACTCCTTCTGTGTCTCTGTTTTCACCAGAAAGTCTACATAAACATCTACTTTTTTAGTGATAAGTGTCTGCAGAATCACCCCAATGTTCAGATGYAAGAAAATAATTATGTCGTTTGGAGTGGTCAGTCTCCCTGACCCTAAGAGCCACATCTTTACCACGGCTTCATGTGCTAGACTACCGTGAAACACATTTCGTATACCTCAGGTTGTCAAGCAGAGAAGGAGACCTTGGAACTGTTCTCAATGGAAGAGATTACAGCAACCCACGGATCTTGTCCCTTCATTGTGCATGTAGCAGGGTCCCAAAGCACGTTGGCAAAGCAGATTTCAGAAGCTTCTGCTGTGTAGTCTCTTCTCCAAGCTAATGATTTGGATTGCCCAAGATTGCCTTCTGAGCATAGTTTCCTGTTTTTCACATGGTGAAAACCTGGCATGGGGATTAAACTCACCATGCAAATGCATGTCATGAGGCTGGAGAACACAGGTTGGCTCCGGTATTTTATTTTCCTTGGCTTTTCCTCGTAGGGATGAGGAAGTTCATCATCATGAATTTCATCCTCTGGAAGTTCAACAAGGCCAAGTGCAAGGTCCTGCACCTGGGTCAGGGCAATCACCAGTATCTGCAGAGACCAGGGGATGAATGGATTGAGAGCAGCCCTGTGGAGACTTGGAGATATTGGTGGATGAAAAATTAGATATGAGCTGGCAATGTGCACTCACAGCCCAGAAAGCCAATCATATCCTGAGCTGCATAAAAAGAAGTTTAGCTATAACTCAAGTATGCTGAGTTATGAGATAATTCTTCTCCTCTACTCTGCTCCTGTGAGACCACACTTGGAATACTGCACCCAGCTCCAGGACCCTAAGCACAAGGAAGACATGGACCTTTTAAAGTGGGTCCAGAGGAGGGCCACAAAAATTATCAGAAGGCTGGAACACATCTCCTGTGAAGAAAGGTTGAGAGAGTTGGGGTTGTTCAGCCTGCAGAAGAGAAGGCTTGGGGGAGACCTTATTGCAGCCTTTCATTATATAAAGGTGGCTTTTAAGGAAGATGAAGAGAGACTTTTTACCAGGACCTGTAGTGGCAGGACAAGGGGCAACAGTTTTAAACTGAAAGAGGCTAGGTTTATATGGGACATAAGGAAGAAATTTGTTACGGTAAGGGTGGTGAGACACTGGAACAGGCTGCCCAGAGAAATTGTGGATGCCCCATCATTGGAAGTATTCAAGGTGAGGTTGGATGGGGCTTTGAGCCTGATCTAGTGAAAGATGTCCCTACCCATGGGCATTGAGGTTGGACTAGATGATCTCTGAAGGTTCCTTTCCAACCCAAACCATTCTATGATTCTATGATTCTATCATCTTTATTTGCAAAACAATATACTTCAGTTATAGCTAAACTACTATAATGACAAAAAAAAAGATCATAAAACACATTTCACAAACAATCCTGACATTTTGTAGAGTGCAGTTAATACTAGCACTGCAGCACTGAGGGGCTTTTGTTCACAGCTGGATGCACTGTAAAGCTTTCACCCCTTAGGAATGTATAAATTAAAAATTATATATAACATTTACCATTGGTTACTATAGACTTAACCAGAGATGTTAATACATTAACCATACTCCCAACAGACCCATGTAATACTTCAGCCAGCATTCTGCAGCTCTGATAAGAAGAGCATTTCCTAATGGCCAAGGATAATACTTAGTTTTAATTATATACCCTTTTTAAAGTATGTGGAGATTAATCATGTATAGAGAAGTATTGTGATTATGGATACATTCCATAATCAAGACTTGCTTAAAAGAGAATTTCCCAAGCATCGAAACAGAATTTTGTGCTAAGTTGACTCTCAAAGTTACCATTGTAATCTTGACATCAGAACAAGGAAATCTAAGTAAGTACGTTATAGTAAATCAAAGCATAAACTTAAGGAAAGCTGTTTTGCTTTCACCTTCATAACAGTAACATCAAATCATTTCTCAGAGTAACTCAGATGCCAAAGTCCTTTGTAATATTCAGTTTCATATGTTTCAAGTCTTGGGCTTCACTTTTCACAACATGCTTACAATTTCCATCACATAAATCATAGAAATTGAAACGGGTAATACACACAAGCAGTTCCTTATGACATTTCCAGCACACAGTCTTCATTATGCTTCTTCATTTTAAATAAAAATTAACTATGCTTGGAGCTGTGCAATGGTGTTGATACATTATGCATCTAAAAACAGGACTAATCTTTGAAGCAAATACATCTATTTTTGATAGCTCTAACTAAGTGCAAAAAGACAGGATGGTGACATTATTACAAAACTGGTTCTTTTTTATTGTTGTTTTTATGTGCCAGTGAAAGTAGCTGCGTGGATAATGATGTTAGAGGATGGCCTTCCAAATGTGCATGCTTTTTAGTTTTTATTTTGTGGACGATGCAGAATGCTTCTATTTTCTTATATTTCATTTGTTTTTCTGTTTAAAACTAGAACAGTCACAAAATAAATGTTTTGTTTAAAAATATTCAAAGCGTTTAGCCTAAAAAATGAGAGAGGGTTTAAGGGAAAGCATCCTACATTTGAATGAAAAGTTATTATTATTATCATTATTGTTGTTATTATTATTATCATCATCATCATCATCATCACTGTCACCATTAGGAGGCTCAAACATTTTACAGTCCTTTAGGATGACATTATAAAGATACAACAACCCTGACAATCTTTGTGTTTTTCTCAGAACTCAAATCCAGACATTCTGCTTTTGGGAATGTCGACATTATTTGTTTACTTACTTTTTTTTAACTCACTTCAGTCTTGCTTTTCCCATCTCCTTCTCTACCAATTTATATTTGTTTAACTCACTTCCTCTTTCTCTTGACTAGAAACCTTCATAGGGACTTTTCATAGAAATAGGCACATTCTGATGTGAAGAATTATTATTATTATTTTACAAGAAGAATGATACCAACAATTTTTTTTACTAGCTCTACTTTGATGTGCATCGCTATTGCCAATGTGGCTTCGATCCTGAAAGATCTCCATCTTTATGGATTTCCCCGCAGGACTGGAAAATAATCTTGTATTAAAGTCTAGAAGAGGACTTTGTCTTACTCACAGAATAGACATGTTTTCCTCAACTAGTTGTGTAGACTTCCTTGAAGTAAAAGGAAACTTGTCCAAGGGAGCAGACAGATTTAATGCAAGATTCATCTAAAGAACGCAACCACATATGGTAGAAGAAGATTTTTTTCGCCATAAAATTCTGGCTTATCTCCACTGATTATAAAGAGGCTGTAAAAGGTTAACTCAGATGGACTCAGCTTTTCTGTAGATCTCTCCTGTCCCAAAAGTCAAAGTCTCTTGATAAATGACCATGCAAATTCATGTGGTTATTGTTATGGGATGCAAAGAGTTACTTAAGGTATGTAAGAATGTTACTTAAGGTAGAATAACTCAAGACTGCAAGATAGATAATAAAAGTATACATGTGTGCATACATACTTTATAAGCATATAACATTTACATATAACATATTTACACATGTATTCACATATTCCTCACATTCCCATACATTCTGACTTCATATGTGGAATGACTTTGGTATAATCCTAATTATGCTCCTGTAACAATTAGCAGTGATTTTTAATGTTGCAAATAAGCATTCAAGGCTAATAATACAAGTATGTTAAATGAAATGTCAAATGACTTCCAAAAAGCCCTTAAAATTAATAAATATGCATGAGATAAATAAATCTGGTTGTCAAGTACTCCATGAAGAGATACAAAAGTTTTATTTTTTTTCAGCTGGATTCTGTTGCCAACCTAAATTTAAACAAAATTAATGGGTTCGATCGTGGCTCTGCAGCACAGCCCCCAGGGAACGGGCTGTCCCTCAAAAGGGGATTGGGATGTCACAGAGGTGGATGTCATCTACTGCAGCTCTTGCAGGTTTAATACTTGCTCGGCTGTGCCGCTCACGTTGTCTGGTGGGCAACAGCTGAAGGAGGGGCACTAGTAAAAGATCCAGATTGCCTATTACAGGTGCCTGGCATAGGTGTTACTTTACTTGGGCAGTAGACAAAACTTCTTTCTAGATTAAGACACCTAGGAACTATATGCAGTCAGTGAAGAGTGTGAGCCACTACTGGGGCCTCATCAGGGAATTGCTTATGCAGAGTTTTTTCAAGTAGGAACTTGTGYGAACTCTGGTTGGTTTCAATTCAAACCTCTGGGAAAATGGGAATAATGGTATTTAAAAACTCTTGCTTGTAGGGTGTTGAAATTCTAATTTATAAAGTGTTCTGTGATCTTTGGTTAATTGCACCATTCAAGGTGTTACTTGGCTCATTATTTTAATGAAAAATCTCACTCAGGTAAGAGAGGTGTTATTCTTTTAAAGAAGGGAAATTATGTAGGAAACAAACTACTGCATAATGAGAACATATGTTTGGGTATGGGGTTGCATAGGACTGTAAGAAACCTTCAGCAGGAAAAATATATCTGTTATAAGGTAAAACAGAGCACAGATAGTGTCCTCAAAGCTTGCAACCATATGTTCAGTTCAAAGGTTAAAATGCTGGTAACAATTTTTCTAGATTCAGGAAATCTGAGAAGTTTTACGCTACAGATCTTTGGCTAATTCATTTGAATGCTTAACATCTTTACCTTGAATATAACACAAAAAGTTTACTGAGCTTTGTCCTGTTAATTTGTCCTTTTCCCATATAGAATTACCTGAGTGATTCTATTAGAAAGTAGAGCAAGGTGTCACAGCCAATTTACTGTAATGGTAAAAAAAGTTGGAATGGTTAGATACTATCTTTTTACTTTTATCTCTAAATTAAGACACATACATAAAACCAGAACTCCTCAACTAGACTTTCAGCCCTGAAATGTGGCAGGTCAGGTGTCAAGTAAAGCAGGACTTATAGATCAGTTTTTTATTGTGTAGTCAGGGTATGAGAACAGAAAAATTTTGAGATACTACAAAATAATGACTTACTGCCTGTCAACAGAGGCTGTGGTAGCTGAAAATATACTAAGCTGAAAATACTAAGAGTATTTTCACTCTTAGTACACTCTAGGGGCAAAGTTAAATGCACAAAATTAAAAAAMCAGTACATTTTCCTTCACCACTGGATTGCTTTAAGAGCATGCATGTAGTCAGCTACAGCTACCCATCTGATAAACTGTGATAATTTAACTGCATTTGACCATAAGTCCACATATTTATGAACATTCATCTAAAATCTGATGAGGATTAGAACTACATTTCAGCTGTTCACAAAAGAAAAAGCTGATCTTAAAAGCTTTACAGAAATCAAAGTCTCAGTAAAAACAAAAAGCTATTTTTTCCCCATATCTACTTGGGAGCTGTATAATAAGCAGTGCTCTGCCCCTGCACTTTATACAGTGACAAAACTGAGATATTCCAGAGCCAGACTTCTGAGCATGCCCTGAAACATTGCTAGGATTCCTGCCTTGACTTGGTGAAATAATCAGTTTTTTACCCAAGAGCAGTCTCTTCCTTTATATGCTCATAAAATAAGACATTAGATGTTTCGCTCTGTTGAAGTCCATATGTTTGTTGGGKTTTTTTATGCTCTATAATTACCTTCATGCTACTTGTCCTATTAAGTACATTTAAAAATTACAGCTTCTGTTCATGGACTATGTACAGATTCTATGCCACAAATCACACACAGATGTTTCCTGAAACCAGTAAACACATGAGAGTATTTTCTTCCCTTTTTTTAACAGCGTCAGAATTTCATCACATGTTAAAGGCATCGAAAGCTATACCGGTAAATGTGTTGTTCTTCAARGGAGCTCTGAAAATTACAAATTAGTAAACGTTTTTTAAAGAACAGAGTAAATCACCATTATCTCACAGCACAGTAAAAGAATGGAAAAGTAGAATGGTTTGCCCCATCAAGTGCAGAAGAGAAGCCTCATTTCTTTAAGGTGTGAGATGTTTTAGTATATATGTAAATCCTAGTGTAAAAGTTGGAAGTATGTGAATATATGATTATCAGAGGAAAAGAAAAAGGTGCATCTCAGCAAACCCTTCAACACTAACACCTTTGTCCAGGGTTATGTCCTGAATATTCATTTGCAGCCTAAATCTTTGTGCATTTAGTTCTGTATCTCTTTTCAGACTGTAATATTTATGCACAAAACTTATCCCATTTAAATTAGGACTTCTTTCCTCAGCAAGTTCTTCTCAACATGGGTGAGAGATACAGAATTAAACTCGTAAAGTTTCCAAAGCATTCAAGATATTGGATTCTGTGCAGGGATAACTGGATGAAATTTTGCATTAAACAGGAGGTCAGGCTGGATGATCTAATGGTCCCTTCTGGCCATAAAAACGATGAATCTATGAGAAAAGCACTCTGAGATCATATGATGAAAAGCGCAATTAAATTGGCAAGTGTTATCTTGATGTTCCCATTACAAATCCCCTGAGCAATCTATCCCCTTGTCTTCCTCTTGCCACCTCCTCTATCATTAGATTCCAGGAGAACATACGCTCTGTTAAAGTCATTGCTGCTAAAACCATTTTGATAGCTGGCTCCACACAGTCTCCTGTTAAATCCAGTGTTCGAGACCGTGGGAGTGCTCACTTCTTATGTGAAGATACATTTCTCCAAGGCATTTTGCACTCTCTTCTTCTTTCAGATTGCTCAGCTAAAGGCTTTTCCAGGACTTTATTGGTTATTAATAATTGTGATGATTCATGATTTATTCATAACCATTTATACATTTGCCATATGCTGCCTGCACATGCAAACTGTTTTTCTGAAGCACGCAAATGTGGCACAGTGCTTCTTACAATTCATATCCAGTAAATAGATGATAGAGAAAGATTAATGAAATGAGAAATACAATAAAACATCCTGCAATGGCTTCAGTTTTGAACTTTTGAATTAAGTGTTGCAGACTAATTGTCTTTAGCAGTATCAAAACTAAAATAAGCAGGAGGGAGAATAGCGTGAAAGGACAAGTTTAATACCACAAGTAACACCTTATTCTCCTTTTATTCTGTCCCCTGATATGATACTTTGAGGGAGTAAGAGTAAATCTACTCATCAGGGAAGATACAACTCAGGACATACAAAGGTGGTAGTATCTGCAGTATCACCTTAGTTGCTGTCTTCAAGCTTTCATATTAAACCAAAGTATTTTTGTAGTGAAACACTGTAATAGATGCTTGGAGGCAGGGGGAGAGGAGAGGGTGTGACATGCAAATCCTTCATAATGCCTAACAGCAACACCCTGAAAAGATAATGTTACTCCTTGTTGTTGATAAAAAAAAAAAGATTTTTATGGTGTTGTCACTAACCAAGAAGTCATTTCTCATAGGCACACTATGACACCTTCCGCAGCATGCTGCTCTTCAGATGAAATGACTGGCTTTTATGAGAGGGTAATTATTTAACATAAATAATGTATTCCTGGTTTTGAGTGAACATGTTCATTAGCAGTGAGATGGGCGCGATGGGGGAAATGATCAGTGTGTTCCAGCACAGAGTTTCAAAGCAGAGGGACCAGCTCTGATCTGACTTGCATCTCTGCTCATCCCACTTTCTGTTGCATTTTAGCTGAAGCTTTTGGAACAGGACGTTTAAATTTTTACTAACTGCCTTGAAAGTGAACATCTGAATTTTTACTAACTGCCTGTAATTGCCTACTATGATTATTCTGTAGGATGGTCTAAAATACATTCGGGTCCTTGTCGTGTCTACAGAACCATGGGATACATCCTAGACTCTAAGCTATCTTGTTCCCCCATAGCAGGATCAACTTTACCTATGTCATTCCTGCCTTTTGGCTGCCCAACTGCTTCTTCAAGACCTCCACTAACTTTACAAAATTCTGAGACAATCTGTTCCTGTGTTTCACTCTCTTCACCATTTGAATTATTTTTTCCTGGTGTCTAACTTAAAAATACCTTGTTAAAAATGTTTTTTCTTGTTTTTCCGACCATGAAGTCACATAAGTGATATTTACAGCAATCTGACATTCCTAAATAGCATTCATGCACTATTCCTTCACAATGCTTGAGAATCATAAATGTGCCAGTGGAGGCACCCACCAAATGCAGAGGTCTGAGGGGGATCTCTATGCACTATTTCATTAAAGAACTCATAGGAAAAACACCTGCAAGGCCTTGAATTTCCACTGTTACATTTTACTGGTACAAAAGCTAGAAGATAGTTTTGAAATTCGGAAACCCAGATCTTCTGCATGAGATAACTCTGGACAAAAGGTTTGAAGCCATCTTCACCTTTCCATTGCTTCCTCACAGAGCAGGTCCAGTCTTACTCTCAGTCTGGCAACTTCCTGAATTTCATATAGTTTTATAGAGAGCAAGTCTATCACAATTTTGCACTCCTTACAGGAGAATCAGTCAGCTCCAAAGAGCTCCAGATTAGACAAGACAAGTAAGCAGTCACCCTACTTGCTGCTTTCTGGCATCCTTTTTAAAAAAGTGTAACACAGGGCAACAGTGACCAAACTAGAAGAACTAGTGCCACTCTCCAGATAGCCCAACACAGAATTTGAGATAGTGCTGTCCATGAATATGTTCAGACTCCGAAATGAACTGTGCAAATAGCCCTTCTCCTTGCAAACATTAATGCTAAATTGAATGGTTTTGTAATGTGGGTCTTTCTTAATCTATATTCATTCCTGCTGCTTACAGGAGATCACTCCTGCTGAACAAAATCTTGCACACATCAAAACCATTAAATGCAAAAGTTTATCAAAAATAAAATTTCCAAAAATAAGATGAAAAAGACCAAAGTCCAGAACTATAATTTTATAGAAGTGTAATAACATTACTCTTTACATGTCTTCACTTAAAGGCCTGTAAAATCATGTTGCAGTGGATCCCAGACACTAATACTTACTTAGAAACTTTCTTTTAAGGAGCAAAATACATTAAAAAGACTAGCCCTTTTTTTGTTTCCTATGGTATAAAAAGGATACATTAATGGTTCTACTTAAATGCATCCACATACCAAGAATAATCTGTTAGGGGAAAAATTAAAAAGAATAATTGAAATGACTAATTTCAACTCATCAGAAAT
The DNA here is from genome assembly GCA_030449065.1 of Oceanodroma leucorhoa. Lineage (NCBI taxonomy): Eukaryota > Metazoa > Chordata > Aves > Procellariiformes > Oceanodroma > Oceanodroma leucorhoa. Next base: position 1,056,207 of record JASVER010000055.1, on the reverse strand, counting down.
AGATCATATGCATGTGGGTGGAAAAATGTTATTTCATTATTCATTTGCAGTATATATATAATGATCATTTCACAAATTCAAGCTGATCTCCATTTGTCATCCATACAAGTGTATTTCCACGTCTTGGGTTGCGTATACAGGATAGAGAACAGTTCATTTAGAATATTTATTTTGTAATATCATTTTGCACTCTGGGAATTATACATTAGTTTTAATATATTTTAACAATGGTAATGCCACAGCTAGGAAAAAACCCAAGATATTTGGGCACTAATTGGGCTTTTTGTTAAGTTATGACTTGATAGTTTTTAAAAACATGGCTGCAATGAATTTTCAGGCATTATTGTCTGTTCCTGTTCATGCTAATCAGTGCCCTGTAGCACAGTGGGTCTTACATTTAATGGAGCAGCACGGAGCTCTTGCCAGCGTTCAAGCAATTGATTCCATAGAAGGGGCACAATATAAATCAAGCACAGAGTAAAACTGCTGTTCTGCAAGCTTGGAATAAGAGCACCCTTTTTCTTATCTAAGGCACTCAAAGACTCTCCTGCTGTGCTTATGTTGATTGTACTTCCTTTATCTTCTGTTCAGTTTTGTTTTTCTCACTTTTTTTCAGTGCCTTTAGTGCTGGTTTAACATGCACCCTCACCAACCAAAGTTCACTTCCATTTTGTTCCTTCAAAACTTTGAGAAGGTAAGGAATGGGGATCTTTTCCACCTCATTGCTTCTTGTAATTGTTCCTTCCTCATAACTACATAATAACAATCTAGTTGTTAGAAAAGGAACTTAATTTATTTGACCTGACCCAAATTGCTGAGAGACCTTCTATTCCTGTTGTCTTGATGTGTACATCAAATTTGCACACAATGCATTATTTAAAAACTGGCTAGTAACCCAGAAATACCATTAAGAAAAAAATGCCAGTCAGCTGAGGATAGCTCAGGTGTCCCAAAAGAGTGTCTACCTGAGTGCTTATATTCAATATATTTTATCAATGATCTGCAAGTAAAATATAAAGTCATAACTGATGAAGTATAAGGCTAACACAAAAAATGTAAAATGGATAAATTATATGTTAGCAGTATAATGTTATGCTGCTCAGCAATTCCCATTAATCTGAGGGGAGTCAAATGTAGCTTCATATACCTTGGAAACAAAGACTTTAGACCATTCCTACAGAACATGTTCTAGAAAGCAAAAGCTTTGAAAACAACAGAGGCTGTCACACACATAAAAGCATAATGAATTTAAACATTGGGCAAAACACTATAGTTAAAAGTAAAATTTTATGAAGATGAATAGCATTTACTTYTGGTTACAGCACCAGTGGGAAAAATAATGTTTGTTTCCAGTGTCCATGTTTCACTAACAAAACTGGAAAGTTTTGGAGGGTCAGAAGAAAACTGCAGGAATAATATATGGTCTGAAAATTTCTGTTCATAAAAAGCTTAAAAGGCTCCATCAACAGTGTATCCCAGAAAAGGTTACAAGGTGACATAATCACTATCCATAATAACCACATGGGGATAAAGTGAACAAACTCATAACCGGAGGCAATGGCCAAGGAAGGACAGTTATTAACAAATACAGAAAAAGTGGAAACATTTCCTGCAGGAATTACTGCTTTTTCTTAAAGTTCTTTTTTTTTTTTTTTTTTTTTTTTCCCCAAAAAAATTACAAAAGCTTTCTGTCAGCTCTGGGAGAAAGCTGAAGCCAGAAAATTTATATCAGAACTCAGATGCACATTTTAAGAGTGAAATGAATATTTGAGCAATTTGCAGGGGGAAATCCTGGGTTTTCCTAGGGAAAATTTTTTGCTGAGGAAAACCCTGGTGAGATTAAATCTATCTAAATGTAGGGTATTGTAAGCATTGACATCTACATCTTGGCTTTCTTATTACCTAGAAACTGTTTATATTCATGATTCACCTACCCTGCTTTAGAAATCTGTCCTGTGCATTACACCCTGGCAGTGCCTATACCTTAGATGACTAGATCATATATACGTGTTTGACTTGAGACATCAACCTTAAGAGAAATGACTCCTCGCTTCTGTATCTTTAAAGTCAGGTTATGAGAAGATCTGGTCTTGGTAAAATGGAAAATGATGTTGTTTATGATATTCAGGACACCAAATCAGAATTGTCTCACGTGAGCTTCGAATATATGAGTCTAAGAACTCCCCAAGGATCTTATCTGCTTGTCATTCTCTAGATGAACAAAGACCCAGCTATTATGCCTGTTTCATACTTTTTTTTTTCTTTGCCATCAGCGTCAAAGCTACAGCTCCCTTCCAGATCTTTCTATACGTGTTTGCAGGCAATTCTATATAGGATGTCTCTTTTTTTTAAAGTGTGACAGGAACAGAGAGAAAAAAAGCATCCTTTCCTGCTGATGTTTCTGAGAAAACAAGAAAAAATGAAATGCCAGATTTATGACTTTTTAACCTGAGCCTATGTCACTGGAAATAGATAAGAAATTATGGTATAATTTGTTTCTCAGTGCTGTTACTGGAAAAGAAAATTGCCAGTTTGTGAGTTATGAGTCTGTAGACACGGCCAAATTTGGCTTGTATTCACACCAATGTAACTTAATTGAAATCAGTGAATTTGCACTAATGTAACTGTGAGCAGAAATTGACCTCTTGTGCCTACTGGAACATAGCCCAAGAGCCACTTGACTTACTTGTGCTTAAGGCTTGCTCTGCATGCATGTCTACTATTTTACTGGCAGTAAGTTATGTAATATTCATGGTTTAATGGTGCATATTCTACAAATAGGCTGGGTAGATGCCAGCAGACTACATCCAAGCATTACTACATACTTGCTTTGTTGACCTCTGTATGCGTTCAATCACATGAAGCAGTTACAGCTGGGACTCCAGTAAGGAATTCCAACTTCCAAAATGTTCCCACTGCCACTATGCAAATGCTAGCAAAGAGTCTCTTTTGTAATTAGCCTAGATTTCCTTACAATATCTAGTTACAAAGGACTACCATGAATATTCATGGCCAATTCATTTGAATTACGAACATTCATGAATAAATCATTTGGCTGAAAACAGGGTACCGTATGTTGTGTTTCATGGCTCCTGTGATTTATTCCATAGTGCTACAATTTGTAATATTAGTAGCTATCATAAAGTTTATTTTTCAAGCCTTCATTTCCAGCTGTGACCATGGCACTCTGGGGATCAGATAAGCCTTTTCTTATACCCCTGTAAGGTCAGATCCCAGCCTAGATACATAATGCAAATTTACTGCTCTTCTACTATACACCCTCATTAGTGCTTTTGTAAGGTGCCTTTGTTCTCTTGGTGTACGCTACCAACCTCAGACAAAGGGGAAATACAGTGCGTTTCTGGACTGACATTGAGAAAGGAGGCGCAGTGCTAGAGTAAGCAGTGGAGCAGACTGCCCAGAGACGTTGTGCAGTCTCCATCCTTGGAGGTTTTCTAGGATGAGACTGGATAAAGTCTTGAGCAACCTGGTCAGATCAGGAAACACAGGATAAGAACTGGTGTGATGTTAACACTAACAGCTGTGATCTAAGCGCTTTTAAAATGGTTGGAGGTGGGGAAGCAAGAGCAGTATGAAGTTATCCTAATAAAATTTGTCACGTCTCTGTTTTTCCTGTCTTGAGAGAAATTTGGTTTGCGTGGGAGGGTTTTGGTAGCGGGGGGTCTACACGGTGGCTTCTGTGAGGAGCTGCTAGAAGCTTCCCCTATGTCCAATAGAGCCAATGCCAGCCGGCTCCAGGACAGACCCGCTGCTGGCCAAGGCTGAGCTCATCAGCGACAGTGATAGCACCTCTGGGATAACATATTTGAGAAGGGGGAAAAATAATCCTGTGTAACTGCAGCCAAAGAGAGGAGTGAGAATAAATGAGGTAGATGCCTGAAGGAGGCTGTGAGCCCGTGGGAAGCCCACGCTGGAGCAGGTTTGCTGGCAGGACTTGTGACCCCATGGGGGACCCACGCTGGAGTAGTCTCTTCCTGAAGGACTGCACCCTGTGGAAGGGACCCACGCTGGAGCAGTTTCATAGAATCATAGAGTCCTTAAGGTTGGAAAAGACCTTTAAGATCATCAAGTCCAACCGTCGACCCAACACCACCATGCCCACTAAACCATGTCCCGAAGCACCTCATCCACACGTTTTTTGAACACCTCCAGGGATGGTGACTCCACCACTTCCCTGGGCAGCCTGTTCCAATGCCTGACTACCCTTTCAGTGAAGATATTTTTCCTAATGTCCAATCTAAACCTCCCCTGGCACAACTTGAGGCCATTTCCTCTCGTCCTATCACTTGTTACTTGGGAGAAGAGACCAACACCCACCTCACTACAGCCTCCTTTCAGGTAGTTGTAGAGAGCGATAAGATCTCTCCTCAGCCTCCTCTTCTCCATGCCAAACAACCCCAGTTCCCTCAGCCGCTCCTCATAAGACTTGTTCTCCAGACCCTTCACCAGCCTCTTTGCCCTTCTCTGGACATGCTCCAGCACCTCAATGTCCTTCTTGTAGTAAGGGGCCCAAAACTAAACACAGGATTCGAGGTGCGGCCTCACCAGTGCCGAGTACAGGGGCACGATCACCTCCCTACTCCTGCTGGCCACACTATTCCTGACACAGGCCAGGATGCCGTTGGCCTTCTTGGCCACCTGGGCACACTGCTGGCTCATATTTAGCCGGCTTGTCGACCAGCACCCCCAGGTCCTTTTCCGCCGGGCAGCTTTCCAGCCACTCTTCCCCAAGCCTGTAGCGTTGCCCAGGGTTGTTGCGACTCAAGTGCAGGACCCGGCAGTTTGTGAAGAACTGTAGCCTGTGGGAAGGACACATGTTGCAGAAGTTCATGGAGGACTGTCTCCCATGGGAGGGATCCCACGCTGGAGCAGGGGAAGAGTGTGAGGAGTCCTCCCCCTGAGGAGGAAGGAGCGGCAGAGACAACGTGTGATGAACTGACTGTAACCCCCATTCCCTGTCCCCCTGCGCCGCTTGGGGTGAGGAGGTAGAGAATTTGGGAGTGAAGTTAAGTCCAGGAAAAAGGTGGGGGGAAGGTGTTTTTAAGATTTGGGTTTATTCCTCATTATCCTACTCTGATTTGATTGGTAATAAATTAAACTAATTTCCCCAAGTTGAGCCTGTTTTGCCCAGGAGGGTAATGAGTGAATGATCTCTCCCTGTCCTTATCTTGACCCACAAGCCTTTCGTTGTATTTTCTCTCCCCTGTCCAGCTGAGGAGGGGAGTGATAGAGTAGATTGGTGGGTACATGGTGTCCAGCCAGGGTCAACCCACCACAATTATCAATACAGTCTGTAGTTGCAATATTGTCCCTTAGAGAAAAGGCCAAGAGAGACCATTAATTTTCTCTCCTTTTCTGTCTCCTCCTTTTCTGGCGGTACAGCACTCTCCATTTTGGCATCTCTTATAAATAACTGAATTAGCAATGATTTATTCAGACACTCTTGCTGGCCATTAGCTAAGTTTGAAGAGCAGAGMCAATATCACACGACCAAACACTGTTCAAATGGAGAAGACAAAACTAGGAGACCAAGGGATTCAACAGGCTATAACTACTTCTTAGTAAGTGAGTTCCTCTAACGTGGCTGAATAATAAACAGGTGTAAGGCAATCAAGACCTCATTATCAATAATATTTGAGCCAAAAAGGAGGATATGTGTTTCTGAATAATCAGCTGTGTGGGGCCAAAGTGTGTCCTGTTGACTGTGTAACTAAATTTCTCAGCACTAGTGAGTAGTGAGTTAGTCCATGTTGTTCCATAGTTACTTCATTTGGGTATGATGTAATGGTCTGAAGACAACTTGCTTCCTGATAGGTATTGCCATCTAGATTCTATTTGCAAAAGATAAAGATGCTTCCATTAAAATCAACAGATGTGTTCTAGCAAAGAAGCGGTGTAAAAAAAAAGCAAAAATACAGACAGATATCACAAAGGAAACAGAAGATGGGGGGGAAAAAGGAGTGATTTATGGAGAAGATAAGAAACAAGAACTCAAAGTCTTGGTAAATAGTGGCAATTATTGTCTATCCCAAGACCCATTTGGGATAATTCCTATAACAAATTCCTTTCTAATCAGAGTCAGGGTCAGTAGATCTCTAAAGTCATTGCCTTTAAATGCTTCTGTGCTATGAAAAGAAGATTCTGATATGGCACCCCTGGTCATAATTACACTAGTCACAGACAAACTAGCTGGAAAAAAGATAGCATGTAATTGATTTGTGTTTGAAAAACTGTATTAAAGGAAGAAAATCATTGAATGACTGTTTTGCGGCCACTGCATGGACATATGGAAGAGAACATTGGTTAAGTTGAATTAGAAGGAAGCAAAGAATGCAGAATGAAGCCAAACGAATTATAGGAAATCACCAATACATCTGAAAGCAATTTGAGAATTACTTGGTCTCCTGTCTGAGTTCACTGAACTTATATTTACAAAAATTAACTCCTTCAGTATCTGTTTTGATTAAAAAATACAGGGTAGCATTGATTATCAAAGTATTGGCTAAATTTTAAAAGGACTGTTCAGATGTAAAATATGTCTGATATAAACTGAAGGAAAGTCTGCCTATATCTGCTTTCTGTGACAGCTGAACTGATTGTGAATGTGAGAATAACAGGACAGCTTGCAAGCTGGCTGAATTCAACATAATAAGAAAGAGCTTCATACATTGAAATATAGAAGAAGCCTCTGATTTCAGAAAAGCAAATTTCGAAGAACTGAGAAATCTGTGACTTGAAGATATAGAAGTCTGTTATTAGTGTTCCTTAGTCTCCTTTGTACTTTTGGAAGAGAAGGTACTAGAGACTTGTTGATTATCCAAATAGCTGACCTGAAATTTCCTCAGGTCTTTAGGAGTCTGCATAATCAGAATTCAATGGCAAGGCATGACAAGGCACCAGAAGAGAACAGAATAGAAGACTAGAGTAGAAAAGACTAAGGGTAAATATGGTAACAGGCTTTGATATGTAACAGTACTAGAAAGAGGAAAGTAAGAAAATGTTTCCAATATCTGTTGGAGATAAATGGGCCTGAATTGCAGTAAAGGTGAGGTTATATGTTAGGAAAATATTTTAAAATAAGGAGCTTTTAAACTCCCTTAAAATGGGAAAAAGACAAACTTATATTGAAACAAGAAAAAATGCAGGCAATCAAACAGGTATACGGGGGTCATCTGAATGATGAACAAACATTTTTGCCAAAGTTTGTGGAGGAATAAAACCACTTTGTAAAAGGTAAAAAAAGATTATATCTTTATTTATTATCTTTATATTTTTAAAGTAGTTGTTAGTAAGTGATTTGTACCTATCAAAACCATAATTTTTTTCTAAACTCTATGTGATGTAACAGAGCAGATCTCTCTGCCTCAGTCTGTCTTTCATTACTTCTTGGGAATTCTTTGGTAGATCTCCCTCATCTTCTGCTGAACCTTTCCCCAACTTTCTCCTCAAATATATCTGAGAAAATTTTTGCACCTAGTAGTTGACTTATGGTTGAAGGTAATCAACATTCATATTTAAACTGACCAAATACTGAAACAATTACAGGATACTACCTAGGGGAATTTGTCTTACCGGAATCAAGCATCAGAACAGCTGACGAATCATTATGAGAGATAAAAGGCATACAATTAAAAAGAGATGCTAGATATTTTAATAAGAGACCAAAGCCAGACAGCAGGAACCAACACTGTACCATGGAAGAGACATTATTCTTTGTCATAGGAGGATACATTGCCCCCATGTGAAAAACAGAAAGAAATAGAATAAGAAAACTCTTCCCAGTTTCAACAGTGACCTATCAGACTAAAAGCAAAGGTAAAATCAGACATGAGAAATTACTTCCAAAAATGCTTTCTTTTGTTGCATTTTTAAAGACTCGGCCTCGTGGTCAAATGACTTTTCAAAAGAAGAGTGTCAATTGTTAGAAAATCCCATTTTTAAGAACTTTTTTTTTTCTTGATAATTCATTTACCCTCTTACGATGCCAAGGCAAGAAATGCCCACAGGTCTCATGAAGAAACTGTTGTTAATCACTGGGAAGGCAGGAGGGTAAATATGTGAGGAACTAGCTGCAAAGCTTAGGGGGCATGGACTGCAGAATCCGCAGAGGAGTTAAAGCCTGGCAATTAGCTCTAGGAATCCAGTTAGAGTAACTAGATAGACAGAAAAAAATCTGTATTTAGATCCACTTACAACCAGCTGGTGTCATGGGACAGTGTTACGTTTTGATGCGTGTCTAAAAAACCATGGAAAAAGAACCCCTCTCCCATTGTCATATAGATCTAAGCTTCTTTGTTCAGTTATCCAGCTAGATTAACAAGGCTGTTAATAACAAAAGACTAAAGAGCAAACTGTAGTCTGCCTTCAAGTCATACCATAGAACATGAGCTTATAACTCAGGCTACATTTGTTGTAAATGAATAACACAGTCAGATAGATAATAACAAACAGTGGCTGGAAATTAAGGAATTCCCTTCTGTCATCCCAATTATTTTCCTCTTTTAAAGTAATTCTGTAATTTTGTTAAAATAGATGTTATTTTTTCTGTGAAACTAACATGATTCAGAAAATCTGAAATTGTTTAAACCTATGAACAAGGAAAAATTATGTTGAGGAAGTAATATATTCCCTTAATAACAAGGTGTAAATGATGACGTGCATTAGTGATCGGAATATAAATTAGTATGAGAGTCTCGTAACAGAGAAAAAAGACTGTTACTTGATTCTAAACTTTCTAACTTCCACTCTGTGTAGTACGTTAAATGGACCCTGATTTATATTGGCTGTGATTTACATTTGGCACTACTCTGGCAGTAAGCCTTACAAAGAGCCTTATACTGGGAGTAAATATATGGCTCACTGTAATTTAAGAACATTTTGAGGTCATTTTATGCTGGCAGAGTGTAAGAAGATATTCAGGCTTCTGTTGTCTAGACTAACAGGGCAAAAAGGCCTTCTACAATTCTGACAGAGCAAAGATTGATGAAGAAGTGAGACAAGCAGCCACCTCACCCTCACCCCAACACTTAGCATTGGGAGAAGCATCTGAGCCAGGCAGCTGGGGCACCTGACCCCATGAACAGGAACAAAAACTACTGCTGTTCAAAGCTGTGTCAGACAGAGGCAGCATTAAATCCACCTTTTGGGCACAATTCAGCTGACCCTGAAGACGTTGACTGTTTCTGAGGACAAGACTGGATTTCTGAGTTGCAAAACTGTTCCTAAGGCCTGGATTGGTTTCCTACTAAACCAGCAATATTAAAGTGACTATTAGCATCCGGACAGCCACTAATAATAACAGTGTTGGAATCCTGTTGGATTGTTCTTATTTTTATTTCCCTACACTGAAATAACATTTGGCCATGGCACAGGTGTAATCATATTTAAGACATATAAGATATACTCAAGATAGTTATATGTGAATAATACAGCTTTGGGTCATTTGTGACCTTGTGGATCCTAATTTTATTCCTTTTACACAAGACAATTCTCAGGTGTAACACTGCTTGAAAACATTTAATACTTCTTTTTAAGTAGATGAAGGTTGCAAATATTCAAAAGCTGTACACTTTTATTCCATGGCAATTTAAATTGTTTCCTTCAATTTTTAGTTCTGAGGACTGGAAAAAAAATCAACAGAAAACTGTCAAAACATGAATGGATGCAGTCTTGCTATTCCAGRGCTATTGTTCTCTACTAGATAGCACAGAATTATTCAATCAAAACACATATTAGGTCATCTCAGACAATATGCGTTCCTTTCAAATGAGACCTGCCTCTCATTCTTATGAGGAAACAGACAGCTCAGCTCTTTCTATCCATCAATATAGAGAAAACTAATAATCAGTTAGAGGTATACTCTTTTAGCTTCTTCATCCTAGGTTCAACGGTAACCTTTTGAGCCTTTATGTCCTTTAAAAATTGATTACAAGTGTTCTGGCATATCAGGGTTACCTCAAATAGGAAAAAATACACATTTAAATGTGTGCASAGTGTTGCAACTATTTCTTCATGTTAGCATATGATCAAATGGCTGTTATGAATATCAATAAATAAGTATAATGCTAGTCAAATACTGTACGTATGCTAATAAATCATCTGAAAGAAAACCCATTCAAATGCCACAACAGCAGCAACACTCACGTCTATGCAATAAAATATGACATATAATTCACAACTTAGAACTCCCAACTGCATTTCTCCACTATTCACAGTCTCATAATATCCAATTACTTTTACAAATGCAATTGCAAAAAGTTATGCCAAACATCTTTGCATGTTTGTATCCACTGAGGATTTGTTATAAACTTGCCAAATTCAAACATGTCCTTAATCTCATTAAAGAGTTATCTTTTCACCCAGGGAACTTTGGCAAAATTAAAAGTTTAGTTTCCTTTATGATATGACTGCTATTACTTTGCTCCTTGCACAGCAATTTTTACTGGAGGATCTCAAAGCAGTTTACAAACTTTAATAAATTAAGCCGCTTATCTCATTTGTCACATAGATAAGTGTTGTTATCCCTCCTTTGTAGATATGGAAAAGTGAGGTATAGTAGTCCGTGAATTTATTCATAAAGGTAAGCATCCTGTATAGCAATGCTTAGAGATTGTGACAAAAATTAAATTTCACAGAAAGCTTTGGTATTTAATATCAAACATACTTTCATCATGAATGAACATGAAACAAAATATCAAGTTCAATTCATATTTTGGCATCTGACTATGAAATCAAAGTGTATCACCTTGAGAAAAACACCTTTTTCTTCTTCCAAATATATTACAGGAAAGAAGCCAATCCTTCCTTTGTCTTCTGTGAAACAAAGAGTGAAAAACAACTAAGCCAAATAACAAAGCACTCTATCTATCCAAGATGCCAGGAGATAATAAATTACAGTTTATCTTCCAGGCCCTTAAACAAAATTATCCAGACACTAGAAAGGTAAAAAGGGCAGCATAAATTTTTCAGCATTTATTCATAAAAAGCTTTTACAGTTTCAGAGCACTGGGATTGGAATCCTATGTGTTAAGTTACACATTCCGCCTCTTCACCTCTGAATTTTCCTTTTCCTATGAGAAGCTTTCTGTAAGCTTTATCAGTGTTTCTGGTTGTGCTCTAGAAAAACAATTTTAATTGTGCAATGTTCTGATCTGTTCACTTCAAGTTCTTCTAGTACTCTTGTTGCCTTGTCATTTGAGCACCCTGGTCAATGCCTTTGAACAGATAGCTGGAGAACATGGGGGCCAGAGGAATTGAGGCCAAGGCCTGGATGCTCAGAAAATCATATTCTCAGAGTCTTGGTCAAACTGCCACCTTAATCTGAAGAATAAAAAAGTGGCCATGCAGAATCAGACCACAAGTCATTCTTCCTCAGTTTTCTACTCTGACAGTGAGCAAAATCAGCAAGATGTAAGGAGAGAGCAATTACAGACAATGCTTCACCTGTGTGCTCTCCCGTCCTCCAACCATTTGTTTCTCAGGGATGTTCCTGAGCCAGATGTGCTCTCTGTTTATTTAGTAAACATAACTTAATTTATCTTTTGTGAACTCGGTCTATCTTCCCTTAAACCTGGTGAAACCCCAGTCCCAACTGAAACCTTCAGGGGTTGTTTAATACATAAGGAAAGGATCCTGAGAAGGAGGAAAACGTGGCTTTCTCTTGCATACCTCTTGCAGTTGCTTCACTTGGTATTGAACTGAAATATTGAGTGAGGCAGAGTAGCTGGTCTTATTTCAGTGATAAGGGCATTCACCTGGAATGTAGAAGACAGACTCACAACCTTCATGTATTAATTATTTAATTGTCATTACAAACTGTGACAGAAAACAGAGGGAAAATCACCACTAGGATAACCAAAATACAGCAACTACATTCCCCTAAAATGTCAATCAAAGCTACAGAATAAGGGTTTAACTCAACAACTTCCATGCTGAAAGTTCCCCAAGCACAAGGTACCAGATGATGTCTTCGTTACTTATCTTTTGGGTGGACTGAATCTCCTAGCACAGTGCAAATRCAGTGAGGATTATCCACACAGAAGATCCTTGTTGAGATTTTCATGATTAACAGCTTAATCTAGGACTTTAAATCAACTTCTTACCTGTGAGATAACTATCAGCATTCAGGTGTCTTTGTGCATGCCCACCATTTGACAACTGGTCGCCCACAAGTTTAAAAAGCAGCTGTATTTTTTACAGAATGCCATTGTCACTTAGATGACAAATTTGGACACTTTAAGATACAAGCCTGAATTTCTGGACCTTGGACTACTACATTTTCTTTACATTGGTTACAGTCACATGCTTTTCAAAAAAGCTACTTGGTTCATCTCTGTCAAGGGGGATATGTATAACTTCTGTTGGCAGAAGTCAGTAGTTGTTTTTCATTGCCTTGCATCCTCTTGAAAAAGCATGGATCTATTCTGCAGTTCAGTGGATAATCCTAAGGAGTCCTGGAATTTCGCAGCAGGGACCACAAAGCACCAAAGTGCATTAGGTCGGTATGATCCAGGACACATATTTTCTGCTCATGGATTTGCTTAATCTTTTCAACAACACAGAGTGAGAGCTATTTAGAACATTCTGTGCTCCAGTCCAGTGTCTGTTCATGCAATGCATATTGATCAGCTGATTCTCTGTGTGAAATGGCTCCACTGGCCAAGAAGTCCCTGCCATCATGCTGGAGGACAAGAACATTCAGTGTAAAGTATGAGCATTTCTGATGACCCAATGATTAAGTCTTTCTATCCACACATTAGCACTTTGACCTTTTATTTGGTGCTTGAAGAGTCTGTCTTTTCGTGCACTCAAACTTTTCCACAGATAAGCTTTGGCTGGTGGTACTTTTGATAAGATGGGAGATACATGGCTTTAGCTTGATGGATTCAGGAGAGTGAGCATCTGTCTTTTCCTATTGTCCTTTCATTGATCGGAAGGTGTCAGTGGGTTGTGCATACCTGTTTCCATGTGTCCATATACTAATGCCCGTTCCTTTGTTGTGACTTTGCTATTAATATCTTAGCTGCACATGGAAAATGCAAATATTATGTCTTATGTTTTTATCAACACCATTAGCATAAGAAATGCATTCAAAAACCACACAAAAATTCACCTTCGGTCTGTTGTACTGTTTGGTCCTGACAACAATGGCATTTGTGTTTCCATTCTTTCTCAACCAGAAGTTAAAGTTCTTAACTGTGAGATTATACTGCTTAGTTTGAAAGCTTTTGCGAGCCTCTGAAGTATAATAATTTTGCTTTAGAGAGCATGTAATTTTACGTTCTTGCATAACACCACACATTTTTATGGTATTACTAAACTTCGTAATTTTATTTCCCTGTGACAATTAAGTGCACAACAATGTTATGGAATTTTTCCCTCCATCACAGCTGAATGAAATGGGAATGGAGTATTATATGGTGGGTTGGGAGTTCTGATCTCTGGAAATGTAAAAGGTTTTCTAGTTCCCTTGTTACATATCCATTTCACACATAACCAAATCCATCAATTTGTTCATTTTTCCCTTCAGCAACCTACAAGATGTAACCAAAAAATGTAACAAAAATATATTCACTGTGCACATCTTAACATTCCCTTTTCTACAGGTACAGCTGCATGTTAAAGAAAATTAACTTTGATATTTCACAGATTACATATGTAAAAATCAATCTGTTTTAAAGACTGGCAGCTTATACAGGCCCCTCCAGGTAGGTAGGGTAAACTTTATCTTGCTGACTTGAGTTAGACACTGTTTGACCTGACCTGCTGCCCAAGGTCAAACTCCAAGCCAACACACATCTAAAATTCAGTCTGGTGTAAAACAAAGAAGATCCCATGCATCATCAGACTGTGTGTAGGATCATACGGTGAAAATTTTTGGTGGTATGGCATGAGCCCTTTTTAACTGCAGGYCACACCACAGCTCCCATACATCTCAGAATTCAAGCAGAGAACCAGTCATAATCCCAACTTTTAAAAAATGTTTTTTTTAGTAAATATTGGGTTTCAGTTCTTGTTCTTGTTCTAACTATCTCAAAAATGTTTCAGCCATAATTTAACTCTGTACATGATTTTTATATTATATTTATATATTTTATATATTTTTATTTAAATATTTTATATATTTTTATCTCAGATAAAACAATGCAAATGAAATTCTGCATATTCATATTCTTTTTCTGACTGGGGGCAATGTGCTGAATGACTTTTACTTACAGAAAATAATGTAACAGTTATCTTGTCCTGTGAAGCCAACCTAGTATGTTATGCTGTCAAATCACAGATACTATAGAAAGTGCTACCAAGTCATGTTTAGACATTTTTTTTCCACTCATTACCTAGCTATCACATACATTATTCAAAATAATCAATTATACTATGAAAAATAAATAAGGCTATTCCTCCTGGGTGCATTTGCACCTCCAAGCTAGCTAATGTTATACAGTCTATAACTACTATTAGAAGAAACAAAAAGAACAAAAAGAAAAAAAYAACAGCGAATATAAGTCTCTGGGGAAATACTCTGGTAAATCCATTTTAAATATATGCACTGCCTAAGGCTGAGATGTATATACATACACATATACATACATATATATTAGGGACTCAGTTGACTATAGTAGAGAAAGAAATGTGAATCAAAAAGTCTGGAACTGGATTCTTTTACTGCAGTGAATATCTAGCAATGTTAAAGGGGTTATACCATCTTAATAAAAAACTGGAATAGATGAAAGGAGAATCAGACTTTTAGGTTGTATTTTTAGCTCAGTTACGATTATTATATGACTCTGTGGATGACATATTCTGTCTGCCTACAATCACAGTATACAGTAAATCTAATAATAAATATAACTGCATATGAAATATAAGCATGAATATTGTTTGTAAAAATTAAGCTTTCTGAATTAAATTAACATAATTCATTTATAGGAATATTGAATGACAGAATCAGAAGGCTTCTGAGTCTKCGAGGCCAAGCCCTTGCTTTTTTGTCAACTATATCACATGATATTGCTGGAATGCTTAACGCTAGGACTTTTCCCATACTGACCGTTTTGAAAGGTTGTTGCAGAATCTCAGTTTATTTATGGTTAAAAACACCTTTCTGATTATCAGTCTTAATGTGCTCATTGCAAATTTATACCTATTTTCTCTAATATACAAATCACCTTTAGCCTAATTTGTCATATATAAATAACAATAACAACCTTTTTTAGTCTTCCATTTTTCAGGCTAAATGGACATAGCTCTTTCAGTTTTGAGTCATAAAATAGAGTCTCCTTCCACTTTATTATTCTTGCAGTCCTTCTTTATTCTAGATAAAGGAAGGAATATTTCCTTAATTCCTTTGGATATACCATACACATTTTGAGTCACACACTTCCATTTTCACATTATTTTGGGATCAGCTAATACGTTCAGATATTTCTCCTCCTCACTCATTTCCAAAGGTTGGCCTCCAAGTAAAGCAGGAAATCTTGTTATTAGTGTAAAAGTGCATGACCATGCACACAGATATATTAAATTTGCCTCTATTCTCTAAGTCCAGTCCTCAAGGTCGTTCAGTTGCTCCTGTATGGTATTTTCACCCCTCACTACACATACTATGCCTCTCAACATCATTCCAACTATGAATTTCATTAGTTCATACCTATTTTGCACAGTCCTTAATGAAAGTATTTAATAAGATTAATCCCAAAATCAGCCTCCCAAAATAAGTAACCTTTCCCCATTCTGAAATGTCCCYTTCTAATAATATCCATTTTTGTCTCTCTTGGCTAGTATTTTACTCATATTACATTTTTAGTTCTAATTCCTATGTTATCCACTTTAACTAGTAATTTTCTATCTGACACCATATCAAATGATTTACTGAAACCCAGACAGATTAGATCTACTGTGTGTCCTTTAACTAGAAAATCAGTTATCTTATCATAGAAAGATATCAGGTTACTATGACACCATCTATCTTCATAAACTTTTGTTATATTTTTATGGTATTTTCCAATTGCTTTAATTTTTTTAATTATTATTACCTTAAAAATACATGTAAATATTCTTTGCACTATGGAAGACAGGCTATCAGAGCAGCAGCAATGTGACCATATTCTTTTCTCCTTTGTTATGTATAGGGTATTCACATACACCCCCAAAAAAGCGTTTCAAGAAAAATGTACAGTGCACTGTGAGCATACCTGCTGAAAAAAACAGTTTCCTTAGTAAATAGTAGTCTGTATGAACATGCCCTGTTCTTGAAATTTGCCTTGAAGTTATGGATTAAAAAGATCCCATCTCCCTACATACTGTGGAGGTGTCAAAGATGCGTTCAAGGCTATATATTTACCTGCACTGAAAATAAGTCAGCTACACCATTTCACACAGCTGTAAATGTCCATCACTCCTAAAAAGGACATGTAAATTCCTGAAGTATTGCATACAACTTCTGCTTGGCCAGAGAGAGAAGCGAATTCCAGTTGTGCTAAATTACCTCCTTTGTAGATGTTGTTACGCTATTTAATTATGATACAAAAAAAAAGAGATAGCCAAATGAAAGACTCCATTAACATACAAATAAACAGTGGATTTATCAGATCTTTCACCAGCTAGTGATTATTCAGTCTGTCAGGCCACAGAACTGTCACTGAAGGTATGATACGAGCCAACTTCTGTAACTAGTTAATCATTGTCTTCAGGGAAATTGGCCATCAACATAAGGGAAATGCAGTCTCAGGAACTCCCTTTTCACAAAACTAGGCCAGAAATTTTGAAAGACTTTCTCAGGGTATTTTTCACATTTTCTGATTCAGGTCAGGCCTGGAATCTCTTAACAATAGGCTTTTTATCAGTCATTTGTAAACTTTCCATCCACTTTTTTTTTAAAACACACCTTCTAACTGAGGAAAAAAATGCCTAAAACCCATGACTATTTTGCCTAATGTCTTATTTCAGATTAGTCGAATTACTTCACCACATCATAAAAAATGGTTCTCTTGCCTTGTATCCCCACGCTTGTCCATGGCCTGGTTTCACAGGCTGGGGCACTCTTTATTCCACTCTCAAAGGTGCACCATGAGAGTTCTACAGCCCCACAGGCCCCGAAAAGGGAGAGAGTGTGGATATCAGAGAAGAGGAAACACAATTTCTATAAAATATCTAAGCATTTCTTTGGCATAGCAAAGCTTGAATCCAAAATCTTGCTAATCTCAGTATTCAAAATTGATTAAAAAAAAATGAATTCTGTAGGAGTGGAAAAAAAGAGGAGAGAAAACGAACTTCCTTATGTCTAAGTTTTATTCCTACTTTTGTCATTCTTTTGTTTCACATAAAACAAGAACTGTTTTCTCCTACAGTTGTCTTTCTGATTTAGGCATATAACTCACCTCCATTTTAGATGATGGTTTTCTTGAATTAAAACATTCAAGGGCCTTGATCCAAAGAACCCTTGATGATGTGCTAAACTTCAAACACATAAGCCATAGCTCTGAAGTCAGTAGGATTATTTCTGCAAGTGCTTCAATGGACTAAACAAAGCATTTAAGAGCCAAGCCTTGCTATTACTGTATATTGCATTAACCATTTGAGAATATGTCTGAGTTTTACATTTTCTGCTTTATAAAGAGTTTTACTATAAAGTGTTAAATGGCCTTTTCAGCTGAATCTCTGTAGGGCTAAGAAGGCAAACCTTTCTGTGCATACTATATTGCTTCTATTAAAATGCTCTGAAGTACATGTATTTCCAGTGACCTGTCTGCAAGCATCTTGCTGAAAAATGTCACAATTAGCAGCAGACTCCTGCTGAGCATTTGATTGCACAGTAAGGAACTAACTTTGCACCTCTGCAGTTTGACTTTAACTGAAAATGTCTCTGTTGGTTTCAGTTTATTCCCCACTGAGCGTTTGTCCATATCACAACATCGTCACACAATTTAGCGTGATGAACGCAGCAGTTCCTATGGGAGGGAGCATGAGGACAGACAGGGACACAGCCCAGATCAATCCTTAGGCAGCAAAGAAAATGACATCATCATACATGGATTAGTGCCCTGTAAAAGAAAGGAAAAAAGGACAAGCAGAGAGGTAGACAGATGGCTGGAAACTAGTGAACAGACAAAGCAGTTACCATGAATTTGGAGAATAATGTAGGTGGGGTTTGCACCAGCCTGTGACAAAGGGTCTAATTCTGGGAGTTACTGATGCCCTTGGAAAGTGCTAGCATCCACACTTGTAAAAAGGATTGCACAGATGTAGCCAGGGTGTGGGAAGGTGTTGATTTAAAGGAGAACTTTAAGGATTAAGTCTAGCAATTCTTGTATTTTAGCAAATTACTAAGCACCAAATTAGATGCTGTAAATTCCTGTATGCGTGTTCTAAGTCTGCTGCAATCAAGAAGTAATGCACCTTAACCTAGTGTGTRGTAAATATGTCTTGGGGCAAACCCTTTTATCTCACATTTGAAAAGGTCTAATAGCATTGAGCTGTTATGGATCAGCTGAATCCTTTTAATTGACTGGGAGACACACGTGTCCAGCTGCCACTTTGAGTTTTAGATCCCGAATAGCACTGATAACTCAGAAAGCGCTTAATTCTCCAGACGCTCAATTACTCAGTGGGAAAGTCTCTTAGATGTACCTGAGCATGTACAGAATCACTCAAGGTCCTAACCTCTCATAGAAGCTGCTGGAAGTTAGGAGCTGCATCAGGGCAGAGCCCAGTTCCTTGATGCTTATTATTAWGTATCTTACAGGTCCCCCTTCAGGTGGGAGGTCAGATGTCATTAGTTACATCCATCCTCCATCTAATTTAATTTGAAACCTCTCCTCTGAAAAGACCTTCCTACCATCAGGATGTCTGTCTATTCCAGATCTTTCTTAACAAGATCCAATGAACCTCTTCCACCATCCAGAAGACTGTTAGAGTCTGGTTCCTAAATTTCCTGCACCCCTTAGCCACCAAGGTTTAGAGATAATTTCTTGATTTTCCTTTTTGCCCATGTATTGCTCTGATGTCTATTCATTGATTCATACAAATTGAAGGGAAGGTTAAGAGTATGCCTCAGCTCAGTGACGGCTCATTGGGATGGTGGGTTTGCTGATAGAAAGGTGAGCCCAGATTGTAACAGATGTGCTCCACACAAACCAAACATCAGCATGGTCCTCATGTGGCTGTGGCGACCAAGAGACTGGAAACACTGAGGTGAGCAAAGTCTGCAGAGGAGGGTTTCTGCTTATCTTTCTAGATCAAAAACARCGAACAGGCAGTCAGTCACCGGTGCTGCCACATCCATCATCAGCTATGTTTCCACTTGTAAATTAAAGGGGAGCAAGACTTGTTCCTGCGGTCATGCAGGTTTGTTTAGTTGCTAGTGTATGCTGTGGTGTAATCCTAGCCCATGTCAGCAAGCACTCTCCCAGACAGAGTCGAGGTTTAGGTGCCACCTCCATGGGACTGTTGTCAAAGGCAGCCTGCGTGAGGTGCACCACTTCACAGGTAGAAAGACAAGTTGCATGGMCGTGAGGCTCTCGTCCGTAGAACCAGAGAGCAATTTTATTCACTGGTAAAGCCAGAGCATCCTCCATGCAAGCTGTGAAATATAAGTTTAAGTCCAAGCACACAGAAGAGGAACCTGAATTCGGGCCTGACACTTCCCGAAAGGATGTGACAGCTATTATCTCATAGTTAAGACTTCTCCCAGAAATGTGACTTGAAGTCATTGGCTTTTTCTCCTGGCTCTGTCAGATGACTTTCTGAATGATGTCTGCTGTGACTCTAACCCTTCACTCCTGGTGGTTTGTTTTGGGGAGTGAGGGGCTAACTCAGGAATTTCCTTGGGTAACGAAGAGCCTGGAAGCTTCCTGCTGGCACTGGGATCGTACCTTCTCCTGCCCTTGTCAGCRTCTTGAAGGATAAAACCTGGATGTTCCCTACCACTGACATGTGCAAGAATTATAACCAGATATAGCCTGCCTGGCTGATGGCTTCATGAATAATTATGGCAGATACAGCAGAGCTCTGCGTTTTGGTCTAGCCTGTTCTACTAGCTTCTCCTTGCCAGATTAAATTTGCCTACTAAAAAAAGCATCCTTCAGTTAATTTAAAATATTTTCAGAACAATCAGATTTTTCCTACATTAATTAGCACATATTTTGTTTTATGAGTCTTACACAGAAAGAAGCTGGGGAATTATTTAGCTTAAGAGAAAATATTAGAACTTGTCAAGATCTTTTTTGCTGTTGTTGTTGTCGTTGTACTATGCTGTATTAATGCAGATGAGCAACAAATATGCTTCTATAAATTGAATCTGACTATGGCGGCCCCAAGAATAACCCAAGGCACAAACCTAGGGAAAAAAAATAGAGAGACAGAAAATCTCTCTCATTATTTTACTATAAAAATCTTAATTAGTCCCAAAGGTTTTTGTTATAAAATTCAGGTAGGTAAGGCATAGAAACTTTTTGTCAAGCAGACTATGCAAAAAGTAGGACAGTGACACAAAAAGAGTTACAAATGAAGCTAGACTTGTATTCTAACAAGTGAAATATTTATAAACTTAGAGAGTTATCTGCCCATGGAACAGGTAGGRTAGTATAAATAAATTAAACTGCAGAAATTAATACACTCTCTTAATTGAATTTATCCTTGAAAATTAATAGAATTCTACCAATCTTTGAGGCAAAAAACATCCATACATTTTCTTCTATATTACAGGGGAAAGATTACTAGTGTCTTGTAGTATGGTGGTTGCAAATTAAATCTGGAATTTTGCAGCAATTTGAGCATCATAGGGAAATTATCTTTCCCTGTCTGTATCTTTCAGCCTCCACAGCTAGGTCTTTAAAGCCAGGTTTACAAGATTTTTACTCCCCTGAACTATTACCCACAGCTATATTATAGCTAATCTAAAAGCTCCAGTTCTAGAAATGCACAGAACAAATCAGTAAATGGATGATAACTTCTGGCACCTCATGACAAGAAATCGGTGCTTGAATGTGACACATGAAGAAACATATCTTGAATTCCTGCATTATCGCTCAATTTGACCTCTGTTTAYAGTCTGTGATTAAGTGCTCATACAGAACTGTGCTCCACTCCAAACTTGTATTTGGTGTATGCATTGGAAAACAAAAAGGCACTCTGCTTACTCAAGTGGTGAAGGCATCCTTTTATTTTAAAACCACTCGGGATGTCTGACTTAATGTTCTCGTTTACCTTTGTTGTGATTCAGCGTACAGTTCTGACACACTAATCATATCTTCTTTTGAGACCTAAAATTTGTACAATACTTGAGTGTTTTGATTATAAAATTAATAGGTAATTTTATAAACTATTTCTTATAGGTTTCTCTAGCCTCTCTCTGTAGAAAGCTAGTTGCAAACTGAGCATGGCAAAGACATCTGCTTTTGTGAATGACAAAGGAGTAACCCCTGTCCTTTTCACAAATTCCACATGGGCTGAGCTATGAGACAGGTGTGATGTCAGAAAGTTGTACATGCGCGCAGAGAAAAAAAAAACCAAAGTATCTATGGGCCTTCAGTATTAGGGCTAGGTGGGGTGACAATTATTCACCTAACTCCTTATTGCAAGTCAAGCTCTTAAAACCTAAATCTTACTGACTTCTGTATACAGATGTGGGAGGGAATAATATAAAARGCTGATTTAATATTTTGTGGTTTTTTAATCCTGTTATGTTGCACAGGGAAACRAGATGCACCTTATCTTCTGGTCAACTAAACATTAGATCATATTCCCTTCCCAGTTATGGCTTTTAACTATTTCAAAAGGGACAAGGGAGGGAAACAAATAGCAGTGGGAAAAAAGCGATCTTTATTTATGGCAATACAGACATCAAAATTGCTTTGCCCAGCTAGCATTCCAGAGATGCACAAGCATAGATCAGTAAAACAGCAGTTCCTGGTAAGTTTTGATACTAAAGAATGGACTTTTCCTCAGGCATTTTCTTCCCCATTAGCTCACACAGCATTTTCTGTTTATTCACTCGGTAGTATTCATTGATCAATTACTCAGCTATATTTGGCATGAGGAAAGTAATAGTTCACTGGTGAATCTGAAAGAAGGCAACATGCTTGTATTCAGCCTTTGTGCTATTAAATACCTGTGCACTGTGTTTTATTTTCTGTAATCTACCAGATATTTTATGAGTGATAATCCAATACGTTATTTGAAATAAGAAGCATTCAATATTTCAATTATACTGACATATTTTTTTTTAAAAAAGGTGTACCCAAATAGTGTAGGGAAGAGTTATTTGTTTATGGGGGTAGCAGTAAGAAAGTAGACTTAGATAATCAACTTCAAAGCACAGGCCTCTGGAACTGGGATAGTTTTGTCAGAGGTTATAGATATAGGATGTTATCTTCCATAAGTATCAGTCACTAGTTGGGATGATGATATTTTTGGAGTGTTACACAGTTATTGAATAAATTATATATCTGTATACATACATACATATAAATACATACATATGTATTTATAGAGAGAAAGATATGAGTACAATCTAGGAATGCTGTCCCTGTACTCGGCACTGGTGAGGCCGCACCTCRAATACTGTGTTCAGTTTTGGGCCCCTCACTACAAGAAGGACATTGAGGTGCTGGAGCATGTCCAGAGAAGGGCGACGAGGCTGGTGAAGGGTCTGGAGCACAAGTCTTATGAGGAGCGGCTGAGGGAGCTGGGGTTGTTTAGCCTGGAGAAGAGGAGGCTGAGGGGAGACCTTATCGCTCTCTACAACTATCTGAAAGGAGGCTGTAGAGAGACGGGTGCTGGTCTCTTCTCACAAGTAACTAGTGATAGGACGAGAGGAAATGGCCTCAAGTTGCACCAGGGTAGGTTTAGATTGGACATTAGGAAAAATGTCTTCACCAAAAGGGCTGTCAGGCATTGGAACAGACTGCCCAGGGAAGTGGTGGAGTCATCATCCCTGGAGACATTCAAAAAACGTGTGGATGAGGTGCTTCGGGACATGGTTTAGTGGGCATGGATGCTGGGCTGATGGYTGGACTTGATGATCTTAGAGGTCTTTTCCAACCGTAATGATTCYATGATTTTATGATTCTATAATCCTGCTCCAAATAGGGGAATGTTGAAAAGCTAAATTGCATCAGCTATCGTGGCAACAAYGCTAATGTAGAAGGGATGAAATCCCTTCAGTTCTCATTGGTAATTCTGTGCCTGTGTGTCTTTATAGAGAGAAAGACAGATATACCCTGAAGACCTTCTTAAAAATATCTTAGGAAGAATATAATACAGTAATAAAGGAAAAGGGGAAAGCATTTCATAAATAATAGCACAAGCATAATATATCTTAAACATTTACAGAAGGGAATATTTTTAATACATATATTATAAAAGTTCAAAAAGCCTTGAGCTAGGGGAAGGCCAATTGCATAAAGCTTTCTCAACATTGTACTATAAATGTAAAACTTATCAAACTTTATTGTTATTAGAGAACCAGACCATAACTCCCAAGACCTTTATGAATATGAAAACATTTGCCGAGTTTGGCCAGCTGGTATCTCTGAGAATGTAACACAGTTATTTTAAATCTATCGTGATGATACTTGTCTGTGTCAGCCAAAAGCCAACATTCATAGCAAACTCCAAAAGCAGAAAAAGCAGAACAGTTACMACCAAATCTGTACAACTCCATGCTCTCTGGACTGACCACGTTAGTTGTTGTAGGAGTCTAACAAAAGGCAACAACATAGATTTTAACATCATTTCCTGTAATCAGTAGGAACTTTCCCTTCTGGAGAAGTCTGGGCTGGGTGGTCTCAATTATGTGCTCTTTTTTTTAATAATTTTTGTTTATTTAAAATGAATTTTAATTCTGAAAAAAAATAAAATCAAAGCCTTCAAAGCCTTGTAAAGGTGTTTGTTTCAAAGTGCAAGTAAACATAACTAAAAACCCTCAGGCTGTTTTTATCATACAGAGGGGTTTTTAAGCTAATTAAAATATAACACCAAAAAATATTCTTTCACCATTACTTTCACAATCTATAATCCTAGTTCATACGTTCAAGCATTGCATATTTATTGACATATTAATGAATATCATGATTAGATGCCTCAATCTGCTTCTTGTATACAGAGTTTTCACCTTTCCCTATATMTATATCTCTCTATATATCTATATCTATATCTCACTAGTAGGAGAAAAGTGAAATTTTATTTTCAGTTCAACTCTGTTAGCTTACTCTAGCTGTTCTTCACGAGAATTAAATCCTTGTCACCCATGCTTATACATGAATCTATTACAAAGAAATAGAGTTTGGGATGAATTTTGCAGGCTTCTGTAAGTTGTTTTTTTCTGTTATATTTCTTTTCTGTGATACGGATATATTCATCTCTATTTACATGTAGCTCATGATCTTTTTCTTTTCTTCTTAAGAACGTAGCACATTCTATGAATATTATAAAACCATTTATCCATTATCAGAACTGGGCAAATTATTAGCTGGAACATTAAGTAAATTTTTCATACTTGAAAGTTTGTTAAGGAAGGTCAGTTCCACTGTACTTTAGGATCCAGGCAATTAATCCCATCTCTGTGTGATAGATGTGACTCTGCTGCTTATCCCCACTCCTAGGTGCAGGCAAAAGYGAAGCAGAGCCTGTTTTACAGAGGTGCAAATACACACATATACAATGGAAATACAGACATAACAGACACCTCTATAAATCATGAAGAACACAAACAGTCCAATCCTATTCCTCCTTTCTGGCTAACTAGACTTAAATTTCACTGGTGGAAGGCACGCATGCCATGAACTCCCTTACCTTACAGGCACATCATACTCATTTGGGTCTGGCCCAAATATGACTCCATCCAGATCCCATGCCCAGATCYTGGGCCCCTTCATCCAGTTTCGGCTCTCATCTTGTGTCTTTCCAGAATCTGATTTTCTCCACTAGCTGGCTAGCATGGCTCAGAGTTTGCTAGCAGAACATGCACACACACGCATACACACACACAAAGGAGACCACATTCACACAGAAAATAGATAGGAATAGAGTTCATCAAGAAGGTAGAACAGAGTGCAACGATCAGGTGCAGGGCTTGACAAGGCAAATGAACTGACCAACCACTTGTTTACAAGTCCCCTCAATCTCTCTTCCTCTCCATTTTTCCATGTTTCTTTTTCCCTGAGACACCTTGATCCCTCACTTTCTCCATCCTTATCCCTGCCCAGACAAACAACTTGTCTCTAATTACTTTTTCCCAACGGGCCCATTTTGACCACATCAATACCCAAATTTGATATTTCTGACATTATTACTTAGGTCACCTTGCTCCTACATGGTACTACTGATTGGTTATGTTGGCCCTGTTGGCCTTTCAAGACTAGTCTCCAAGAGGTTCCCAAAGYTCCCCTTCAATTATCTGTGATGTTCAGCCATTTCTCACATAATTCTCCCTTAACTATCTGTGAAATTCATCCATCCCTCATGACGCTATCTGTAATATTTGTCAGCTGTTCCATCCAGCAAATTTTCATGTCAAGTTCAGTAATTTCTTAAATTCTGTTTACGTTGCTAAACCTCAGGACAGGGCATGCTTTAACAAAGTTTAAGTTTTAGTTGCTATTGTCAGAAAATTGTTACCACAGATCTTTTTTTTTCTTTGATTTCATTTCTATATAAGGATTCTTCTTTTAATTAATTCAAATAATTGCAATCCTGATTTTTTTTCTAGATTGTTAGCATGTGCTATGCATGGTTTCTGGAAAAACTGGTCCTCTAAGCCACACTAAATCATTGATCAACTGCTTTAAAATAGGACAGGAATGACAGATAGTAAATAACTTATTTTCTGATACAAATTTTCAGACAATTGATTACTTCAAAAATACTTTCATTGATTCCCAATTTGCTTAGCACTCACCTACAATAAAATAGCCTACGTGTGCAGCCAAGCAATTTTATTTAAAAATTTCTTTTCATACAACTAATCAACCTTATTCACTGCCAAATTTTGTCTACTGCCTTCAAGATCCAAAAAGGAATGCTTAATACATACATGTTTGCTTTTTTCTTGGCCAACACTTATGTTTGTTCATACTGACTAATATGAGAGACCACGGATGCTCCAGTTCTCCCACATGGGCCAGTGTTTATGGACTCAGTCACTCCTAGTCAGTCAACATGCCAGAATCTGTGCTAAAGTAGAATGGTTTTTAATCATTTGAAACAGGAAACAGACAATGGATCTTTAAAACATCTTCTGCTGTGATTCAGTGCAGACTGTTATTTTATAACCGTGAGTCAGACAGGATGCAGCTCAGCATATACTCTCTTCTCCATGCAAAGCAAACTGTGCATTAAATTGGGAAGAACAACTGAATTTCACACTGGGAAGAATGCATTAGATTAAAATCATGCATAATCATATATGTACGATCCTGTGCTTAGGCACATAAAATGTTCAAGAGAAAGAAGTGCTAGACACAGGTATTTAAAGAGCTGTTTATTTGCTTTATCATTTACAAACAGTTGAAGAGGGAAAAAGAGACTGGCAATCTCCTTTAAATTAATTTTCAGCTGAGGGGTCTCTTGTTTTAAGGTGATAAGCAACTTGTATTGAATTACTATACAAAAGTTAACTATATCTAAAGAACTTGTGAATCTAAGGTTGTCTAGAAAACAAGAAGAAAATGGTATCTATGAAGTGAATAGTGATAAGAAATGTGTAAGTGCTATAAGCCAGATAAGTTAACCATCTAATGTAAGGGACTGCAGAAGCCCTTTAGCTGAACTCTAGAGCAATGCTTGAAATGTGTATTTTTCCTTTCTCTTGCTTGGCAAAGCTTTCTTGTTGCAAGATACCAAAGCACTGTCTTTACTGATGATTGTTATTCAACCTGCTTTACAAAGACCATTTTTTCCCCTTAAATTTAACAAACTTTAACTTGGGAAGAGGGACAAGTACTTGTTTTTCTTGTTTGACTGTACAGAAATATTTAACCACTAATTTTCAAACCCAAAGGGTTTTTTTTAGGATAAAAAACACTCATGTGAAACTCCTCTGCCTGACTCCTATCATATCTGTTCTACACACTCCCTTTTGCCTTTGTCTTCCTCAGTTCTCTTTATAGAGCATTTCTTGTTCCTGTTACCTGCTGGTACCCTTGTTGCTCATTTTTATTTAGACATAGTGTATGATGGGACTGATGAAAATATCAAGAGACCTGAGATGATGGAGCTTGTAGATTAGATGTAGCTCACACTGTAGAGCTGTGGTTGGAGCCTATACTCCTGAATGCTGGTGATGTCCTCAAATGCTGAAATTCCCTTTGCCTGAGTGCTGAACTGCTCTTAAACAGAAAGAGCATTTTCATTGCATTAGGTAAGGTTACTGTTTTGTTTTAAATACTGCTTGCTGTTCCCTTCCTCAGCTTTTACTTTTTAAATGACTTCATGCATTTTCCCCCTCAACAAGCCCTATGTCACCTTCTGCAAAAGTTTTCTGTTTCTCACACAAGATTAGATATCTTTCTCAGTATTTCCTCTCAGGGACGATCATGGAAAACAGCTAACTTTATCTGCATACCATGAAAAACTACTGAGAGCAAATTTAAAGAATAGTCTTAGAGGAAACAGTAGGATAAAAAGGTGTTTTACACTGTCTGGGTATCTTATTCAACTTGATTCTTCAAAGTCTGAGTCTTTAATTTCAAGTTATGTCATGACCTTGCTAAGTGGGTGGAAGTCACAGGGAGACAAATAAGAAAAGGAACTAAAAAAAGAAGGAGAAAGAAACTCCAATTACAGCAAAAAAGACAATGAGTAGTTCAAAAGTAGAGTTTCTATTAGTTTAATGGATAGGTTTCTTTTTTTCTTACTTGAGTGTAGTCTGATCGGTGTATTCCATAAGAGCCACAAAACAATTAAAATGTTTCTGTTGAGCAATTGAATGATCTGCTTATTGAAATCCATGTATCGCCTACATCTTTCCCTTTTTTCCATCCCTGGCTTTTCCAGTCAATTTATTATTAAATCCTGAGCTCTTAAATATCTGTGTTTTGGTACTGTAAAAATTTTCACATTTTTACATTCACTTGGAAATTGTAAAACAGTCGACATCTCACTATAATATTCACATACCACAAAATGCTAAACTCATAGGGCTGCAATGGATCTGATTTTGCTGATCTGAAACAAAGAAAAATATGAATTACAATTCATAGGGCTGATCCTAGTAAGTCTCTGTCACACATACGCACATGCAAACACAAATATTACCCTAACCAAATGAATTCTCATAACTATTTCCAATATGGTATTTTATAGTCACTATATTTCTGAAATGAAAGCAGAAAATAGCATTTAAAATAACATTATGGCTAAAAAAATATAGGGATCAATGTACATGTAAAATTATGTCCACTAATAAAGCTATGGTGTTCTCGCATAGAATATTATGCTATTAAAATGAGAGCAAAAACTTCAGAATTGATGTTTTTAACGCGGCTGTTACAGAAGATATCACTGCATTAATTTGCACTTTGAGCTACTTGCTCACCTCCAGCCATTGGTCTGAAAGAGAGAGAGCAGCAATATTGCCAAGTCTGCCTTTCTGTGCCCTATTTCTGTTATACTTGGTCTACAACTATTTCACAGCCCTGAATACAATCCATGTAAAGTTTTAACGGGTAGCTCTTTCAGAAGTGTGAACTCTGCATTGAGATGAAGGTGGCCAGAGATGTATTCATCAGAATGCCACGTTCTGGGGAGTGGAATGAATAAACAAAAGCCAGTGCAGCTCCAAGTCGTGTTGCTTTAGCAATTAATTCCTCCAGATGTCCTGAACCTCCCACAGACCTTCTAGGTGACAATATGCCCTGATTTATCTGATGGGAGTCCCAGGGCACCAATGACAGGTGGGGCTTATTGGAAACTTCATCCTGAAGCTTACTGAGACCTCAAGCCATAAGACTTGAAGATACAGGTTTAATTCAGGTAATGCTGAATGCTCCAATATTAGGTATAATACCTGACATTTTCTTTCCTGTTACTGTTGTCTACACTTGGATTTGCAATACAAAGCTTTTTCTTCTCTGTTTCTTTTCCAATTTACATCCTTAATTTACTGAAGCCCAAGTCAGAGAGGAAATTTAACATAGAAGAGAGGGATTTGGGGTTTTCAGATACTTGATCTAGACCTAAGAAAAAATTAGTTGGAACTATGAAGGTAACAAACCCTTCAAATTTTTAGACAATTAACATATTTAGTCCTTTGAAGGAAAAAAAGGTAAGTATTAGAGCTTTTATTTTAATATGCCCATGTAAACCAGCAGAGGTTTCATTTTACTGTTACTGTTTTTTATATATTATGATCTATCAATCAAATAGAAATTTAATAGAAAATTTTCCATGTTCATAAAAGGATTTTTGAGTTTACGTGAACAGTGCAAATGATCCTCAAATATATATATAAATATGTTATATTTATTTACATATACATTTACTTATGCATGTATGAGTATAAACATATATATAGAGCAAAATAGAAATTTTCCCTCATTTTTTTGCTAAGATTTCTGTGCTAAAAATATCTTTATCTAACCAACTCTTTTTTTATTACAGGAATCTGCAGACAGAGTCAAATGATGGTGAGTGGAGTTAGATTAAAGTATATGAAAAAAATTAGTCTCTGATTCCCTGGACGATGGAAAAAACGAAGTACTAGAAAGGAATAAAACAGTAATAATATGTAGCTCTAATGATCCAGTTTTCATTTAAAGATCTCAAAGTACTTTGAACATGGAGTTAGTGTCACTGTTCCCAAAATTAAAAATGTGAAAAAGAGACATAGTGAGAAGATGTGACTTGTTTGAAACTGGCCACTAGGCTTGCAGGAGAACAAGATGGGAATGCTCTTCATCTTCCCTGGCTTCACCTGCAGCTTTCATCACCACTTACCATGTTTCAGTGTGTCAGGGTTGAAGGCTGAGAGGAAAAATGATGTCTTTTTTCTCTTACTTTGTAACAGTGCTGTTAAAAGTTGTTTCTAGTTTGCTGCTCTGGCTATTTTCAATGCTTCATTTCTTCAGACACAAGGATTAGCCTTTGCTTGAAAGTTCTTTCCGAGTCTATGAAAAAGTATATAAATGAATGAACCACAACAACATTACGTTTCATTATTCTTTGCCCTTTACTACATACAAAAAGTCTCATAAATAAGTTACAGAGTGCAATCCTCATCAACACAGCCTCCAGCACTTCTCATTTGGAGTCTCACTCATCAAAGGGCACTCTACAATGGTGCCTGGGCTGAGGTCATGGTCCAGGGGAAAAGAGATTTTCTTCACACAGACAGACGATAAAATTGTTCTCTGGCTTCTGATTCAGTAAGAAAAATACATTAAGTTATATAGTTATTTTCATACTGTGAATGTCTGTGATAAGAAATCTGATCTTGACAGGTGATAGCTTTTTTCCTGTGGCTGAATAAGATATTTGTGAAGATAGTAAATGTTGATTTGTACATGTTTTCCATGTATGCGTTAGAATAGAATAGAACAGAATAACAGGTTCTTATCAGATATAAATCAGTGTAACTACACCAATATACATCAACTTTTAAAGTTATTCAGAGAAGAGCTGTTAGAAAATATCTTTCTCCTCATAAATTTCTGTATGCATACATATATACATATTTATATATAAACTAGTTATTTATTTCCATTTAGCACAAACTGACATTTTTACTTTTTGAAAGGTTTATGGTGGCAATTATATCCAACTGCTACTCAAAATATCTCAGGTGAAATCACCTCTGTGTATTCATGAAGAGGGAAAAGTGCATGGTTTATACTGCTTATTGCTCTGATTATCCTTATCCTGTTGCTTTCTTTGTAGTTCAATAAGTACTAACAGACACATAGATGTGGATGCCATGGCTAGACACTTGTGGCCCATTGGTGCATAGTATTTGGCTTCCATTTTTCAGGAGAGAATTTGAACCTGGAAATATTTCACACTTTTTTCTATTTTCTTTTTTCTCCTTTTTTTTCCCCCTTTTTTTTCCTTTTTTTTTTCTTTTTTTTCCTTTTTTTTTCCCACAAGATTTATATTGCCACACAAATTTCAGGACAGGATTCAATTGGTTCCTATCGGAAATTTCCATGGGATTGCCATAAGGAATGTACGTACCATTAAAATGTGATGGTCTGACATTCAAGCTACACTGGGAAGTTGGCTTGAATTCTGTTTCTCCTATGCACCAAAAAGTCTAAACTGATACATGATTCCTCTGGATTGGAGTAAGCTTTATAAAGACTTACAAGCTGGAAGACAGTGCTTTCTCAATTTTACCGAAGGCTTTAAGACCAAAATTATCAACTAATTGTACTTTATCACATGGAATCCTTTAGTTTTGTCATAAACCAGAAATAAATCCCGTGTTATTCACATCCGTGAATATGTTGTTATCGACTTAATTCTACAATTACAATTCACATTAAACAGTAGTGTCGGTATTGTATCTCATTCTCAAAACCTGTTGCTTTTGCTGATGGACTTAGGTATAGTGCCTGATTATCGTTCTAAAAAAATCTTAATAGTGTCAATAGTCTTCTCTGTGAGAAAGTAAAGAAATGTCTTGGTTCATTCTGAAGAAAKAAATGAGTGCAGATGTTCTCTTGAAATTATAGCCTACATTCTGGGTGCAGCTTTATTAATTTTAAACATTGAGGCAGACAAACCAAGATGAATGGTCACTGTTAGTACCTCTTACAGTCCCAGGGAGAGAGGCTCTCTAGAGGGTGATCCAGGTCCTAGATGGACTGAAATGATCTCTTCAATAAATCATCTTTTTCCCTGGACCGTAAGGGGATAATGGATATCTAATAGGTTAAGTATCAGTTAAGTATCAAAATACGAAGAAAAATGAACCAGAACCTATGCTTCTATTCTGTTTTTTTAACAAGTATTTAGTCTCTGGAAGTGGGAGTGTGCCTGCTAAGCTAGTAGTGATTACAAATGCATATATGGAACTTCACAGATCCATCTTAATCTCTAATGACTACATGACCCTGCTGCTTTACTTACAATGGTGACTTGTAAAACTGTTCTCCATTGCTACGTAGAGCATCTCCCTGCCGCAAGCCATCCCCTTTGTATTGTGAAAGTTCTTTTTATTTTGTCATTGAAAGTAGCTTTAGCAACTAGATCTCAAAGTTTGAGGGTACGTGTAGCATTAAGCAGCCCACTGTAGTCTGCTTTGCTGCCTTCAGACTTTCCTAGGGCATTCATCAATTTAGTTGCAGAATTCCAGTCTGGCTGCTCAGTTAAAACTTGTTCTTCATGTTGTGGTGTTACCAGTTTTGGTCTTCTTACTCCCCTGGGCTGCTGATTTGCATATGGTTGACAGTTTATTTATGTGTTCCTTGTGGTTTTTTATATAGTGTTAGGGCTCAAATCTGTTTGGAGGAATTTATACAGAAGCAGAATTAGTTAGCATCCAATTCTGAATCTAATAATTAGAGATGAATGAGTACACAAGTACCCATGCTCAGCTCAGGCTTTCTGAACCAGCAGAATAATTAACCAAGCACCTCAGGCACGCTTGCCTTAAGAAGAAGGGATCTACAGAAACATAATGCTACAGTTCTGTGAGGCATCAAGGCTGTTTTCCTTAGCTGAAAAATATATGAATATATTCACTTTTCACTTTGACTGACACTTGGTTTCTATCTAATTGCTTCTTTTTCTCTTAGATCTTAATCATTTGCATCACACTTTACAGAGAAAAGGATCAAAGATCAGAGAGTGAGAAGGTATGAAATAGGTTTCTTAGCTGACCCATTGTCATATATAAAGACGAACATAAAACTTGAGGCCTGGGGGGGTTTGTCTCTCCCTTAGTAATAGAAATGCTGGGACAGTGAAGAGACAAGGGGTTATGGTTTTTAACCGTTTCATGAATAAACACAGTCTTCAGTCAGCAGAGCACCTTTTGCAGGCATTATATTGACTAAAGAAACCTAATAGCTTACTTACTTAGGAGTTGCATTCCTTTCTTATATCAGGAAAGACAGAAAAAGAGAAATGTTATGAAAAAAAATAGAAAAAATATAGAAGAGATTTCCTTCATCATATTTATGGAGTACCATAGTGTTATTGAACTTATTACTATTCCACAGTAAAATCTTAATGTGTTATTGATTTCAGATTTAGTGCATATGTAGGTATATGTGATGTATATATATGTATATGTATGTATAGATGTATTTGTTCAAACATAATTGTTTTCATCTTCAATCCATGACTATGGGACATCAATAGATGACACAAGTTGTCGTTTTACATGTCCATATCTGTTTCTTGTAGCGTATACCAGGGGTTATGATAGATGAGGGTGTTTSGAAGTGTTCAAAAAGAAAAATTAAACTACAGTAGTTATTAACAAATGTATATAGAACAAGTGATTCCACTTTATAAATTCATTATTTGTCCATGACTTGAGTAGTGTGTGCAGTATATGTTAGAACTGGAAAAAGCGCAAAGGAGAAAAACTGTTATCACAGTTGTATGGAACATCTTCTCTATGAGAAGCAGTTGAATAATCTAGGTGTAATCACCCTGGAAAGGAGATGACTTGGGGGAATACGGTGGGGGAGTTTCTAAAAGATTAGTAGCATGAGAGGATGGTAGGAAATGACTGCTCACTGTCTTTCCTAGTATGAGAACTAGAATTCGTCAAATGAAGCTAAAGAAGATGACAAAGCAAATTTAAGATGTTTCTTTGTGCAATAGCCTGCAGACAAACACTTTTTACTCTGAGAGTGGTCAAACACTGGAACAGATAGCCCAGAGAAGTTGTGGCATCCCCGTTCTTGCAGATATTCAAATCCCAACTAGACACACTTCTGAGCAACCTGCTTTAGCTGACCCTGCTTTAAGTAGGGAGGTTGGACTACTACACGATCTCCAGAGGCCCTTCCCACCTCATCCCTTCTGTGAGTCTGTGAAAATGCTTGTCAGATAATATGTATTAAAAGGTTCATTTAGTTTCAAGCACAATCTACTTTCTGTGGTTTCCTTTTTCTTGGTTTCATCACTTACTACAGCACTTTTCATCTTCTCGCTGTCAGTGTGGGCTGTGCAGTGTATTTATGTGTGTACAGGACGAGAAAGATCTGCCAGATTATGAAAATTCATGACTTAAAGATCAGTATGCTGTCATGATTTCACACCTCATAGTTGTGTCTGTAGGAAAGGTAGACCAGACACATTGTGAAGCTTGAACAGCCACAGATGCATAATATCTTTTCCTTCACAATGTGAAGGAAATCCAACTTTCACATTGTGGCTATCCTATCCAGCACCATCTTATCTTCAGTAGCTGTTATCTCAGTTAAGTCAATAAACCCTTTGTTGGAACAATTTTCTGAAGTTGCCTACACATATTTATTGTAGCCACCTTCAGACTGCAGGACATTTATTCAGCAGATTTGTTAAGATGGATATATCTATTTATAATGTTCATGTGTCATAACTCAGGGGAGACAAATAACAAATATAAGTGTCAGGTGAGGCCTCACTTCTCAACCTTGTGAGAACACACATGAGAATTGTCACATTGGAAAACAACCCCACAGGTGAACCAATGTTATTGTGAAATTTCTCTCAGAATTATTTTGGGTGGGGTTCCTTCAAACTGGGTTCAGCCATCTAAATCCACTAGTAAATATTAATTCTTAGATATGCCCTTATGATGACTGGTTTAAAAATGGTCCAGAGAGGAAAAGAAATTCATTTGGGAGATTCAGGTATACCTTTGAAATCTCTTCAGGCTCATATTTATGGAATTCCTTTCCTCACTCTTAGTAGACCACACGTTCTGTCTTATTTTTCCCAATTAAAACAAATGTTAACAACAGTATGACAGAAGGTTCTGAAGTTGATAGCCTCAGGAGAATTTGGAGCTGTTCAGAAGCTGTCCAGATATCTTTAGAAACTTTCCTTTGTGTACTGCTCAAAACCTGACATTTCCACACTGATGGCTGCTACCAAAGAAGTGTAAAATGTTTGTAACACTTGGCTTGAAGTTTCATTGACAGCTGATTCTCTGTCTTTCAAAGGATTGAGACATATGTGTGAGTCAGCATTAGATATTTAGGGTGAGATTTGCAGCTGAAATGAATTGGCATAGTTCCATTGACCACTTTTGAATATACCTGAAATTGTACAGGGAAGTGATACTCAAGGAAGTAACGAAGAGATACAAAAATGCCATTATTGCACTTGCAGTTTAATATCAAGCTGGATTTACTGCGATAAATCAGGTTGTAAACAATATCTTCATTACTAATGGCTCTTGTCTTTGAGACTATTAGTAATGTAATATTTTATTTAATTGTTTAACAAATTAAAATTTTAGTAGATAAATGTTTCAAGAATAAACTAAGCTTTTAAAAGCAACTAATAGGCTATGAACTGCTTAAAACCATTCATTTTGGTTTTATTTAAATGCAAGAAAATGAATACTCATCACTGCATAATAATAATAATAATAACAGCTAACACATGGCAATCAGTACAAAGTAAGTAGCATAGAGGAAGCTGCACAGTACAGCATGTGTTGTCTGTGGACTGTCTGTGCTGTATACATCAATCATCCCTCACCACTATGATAGAATATAGTCAGCTCATCCATTCAGAGAAGGCAAACAAGGCTATTTCATCTCTTCCCTATTGTGCAATGCTTCCAGAGTGTTTTCATCAACACACGGTTCTTCTGGTCAGAAAATATAATCTTAATGTTGCAATGCTCCCCGGTACTGTGCCACTCATCTAGGCCAGGTTTGAATGGGTTTACTCCAGTCTGTAGCTGGTTGCTTGTAATTTCAAAGATTCTGGGGTAAAATCATACTATGGCCAAAACCAGGCTGCTCTTACAGTCATCCTGCTTGCTCTGATACTGAACACATCCAGAGAAAGGAGAACTACAGCAGAACACCAGAAATTTGGTATGAGGCAATTACACCCCACAATGCATACACAACGGGATTTGCCAAATATATGTTCCAGCAACCATAGCATCAGTCAAGGAACTCACAGAGAAGAACTATTCATAAAGCCACTGAGAAATATAATTTTAAAAATGCTATTAAATAACATTATTTGGGGATATTTTCCTTGAAGTAAGTGAAGGAAAATGTAGGTCATCCTGGATTAAGAAATCACACTTTTGAAGTTCTAATCCCCTCTCTAGCACTACTCTCAACATAAATTTAGTTTGGACTTTATGAACAGTATGATATGGTTTTAAATGATGAATGAATAATGAGAAATGATCCTGATCACCAAGAAGAACATTTCAGCGAAACATATCAATTAGTATAAGAGATTATTTCAGCTTTCTACGATACAGCACTCTGTAGATTTCAGTGTGCTTTTGTAAGTCACCTTCTGTGCAATGACTGAGCCTAACAAATGATAATAGAAGCATCATACATTCACTCTCTAAGTGTATAATGTAATGAAAGGATATTCATTAATTTCAACACTTCCCTCAGAAACATGGTAGAGTTTCTAGTGAGAGTATAAGAGAAAAGCTATTTTTTTCTCTTCTAGATGACCAATAGCTTTTGGTCAGGGCACTCAAATAAGCAGTAAAAGGCTCAGTTGATTTGGTTCTGCTGAGCACTTGCTCTAGGGAAGGTGTAACTGATAACAGAAGATGCAAGAGGAGGGTTATGCGGTTTAGACTAGTCTGTCTGTTCGAGCACTGCTCTGCAACATGGGACAATGCCAAAGCAGGGATTTTGACTGCCTGGCATAACGACGAAAGTAATCTTGAGTGTGGCTTGCATGTCTGGGTTTTCCTTTCTATGAAGTTTAGAAGGCCATGTTTCATCCCAGGGAAGAATGAAACTGTTTTGAAACCACAAGGGTTTTTTTGCAGGAAAGCATAATTGGTTCCTATCTGGTTGGGATCCATAACGTCCATCTGGGTGGCATCTTTGCAGTTTACTATGAAGATGATTGTGTGTGTGTGTGTGTGTGAGAGAGAGAGAGGGTGTGTGTGTGTATGCATTTAGAACAGCCAAAGTATTTAAGTGTTTCTTCTTCATTGCTAATTTAAGTAAGAATTGAGGATTCTTTGGGATGCAGCTTCCAGTTAATTTTAGAACTCAGTTGATTCAAGCACCTTCTAACTTCAAGAAAAACAATCACTACAGCATAGAGATCCTATCAATCATAACAAGGTTTGCATGCTTATTTAGCTAGYTTGTAATTAAAGGCAGCTAAAAATATAATGCATGAATGGCAAGTTTCTACTTTTTTATTTAGCTCATCTCCTTCAGAGAGAAGACACAAGTCCCATCAATCACACAGTTGGTAACTGAAGTCATTATCACTAAAATTAAGGCAATTATATACAAATGAATATTAATGAATCTTCCAGTCAAAATCCGGGTCAGTTTCCAAGAATTTTAATAAAAATATAAAGAACTCCTCTTTTCCATTTAATCTTTTGTCAAATAATCAGTAGCAGAAAGGACACACCTTTTGCATTAAGCTAAAATCATGGATCACGGTTTTAATGAAATTAATAACAGTATTTTTCCAGCATGATGCAAAGTGATGTGTTAATTAACATTGTTCTCACGAAAAGTGACACAATGTTACACTAACCTAACTTTGAAGTTGTCATTTCCAGTTGCCATTAGCTCTATTATAAGGAGAAGAAGGATTGTCAGTGCATTGTGCGTAACCAGATGAGTGAAACAGGACTGCATTGTTTTAAAGTCTAAAAGAATTGTATGATCTGAACTCTCACAGATCAATGTCTGTGTCCCCCACAGGAAAGACCATCAGACAGTTTGTCCCCCCCATCTATTCAAGTCACGTTCACTTACAGCCCRGCTAAATGTAAGGGAAAAGGGAGTAAGTCAGAGTAGCTTTCTTTTAACTGTGCTTCACCCCATGTCTTTGGAAATGATCTCAATAGCTTTAAGGTAGATTGTGGCAACTGTTAACTGCACGTGGATACACAGCACAATAGTAGATGCAACTGCATCTCTGAATTATTTAAGGAGGTAGAAGGTAAGGCATTTCAGGCAGCTATGATCAGACTCACAGGCCAATCGCTTCAGGAAAATCTCCCTGTTGTAGATATCAGCCTTTCATTTTGAAAGTACATGAAAAAGATATTTAAATTTTCATGTATTTATCTATTTGCAGTAACTGAAAGCCATGCTGGTGATAGCAACAATGGAGATGTGCATTTATACTCCTTCTCTCATTAGCACAATTAAAAATGGAAGGAGTGAAGCACCTGTCATTGAAATGCAACCACCTCTCAGGCAAATGTTCAAAAGGGGGGGGGGGGGGGGGGGGGAGGGAAGACCTTTTTTTTATATCCTTTACAACACATTTGTTATTTTTGCCTAACTGCACGGGCAGATGGAGTCACTGCTATACTCATGTACACTTGAATAAGCAAGATCAGGTTCAAACTCTTTATTATTATAAGTATAGGGGGAAATTAGGTAGGCAGAATGTAATCACTCAAGCTGGTGTTTTGTTAAATACAGTGGTGAATAAAATAATTGTTTAGCTTGTAAATCAGCAGTCCTTTGCTATTCTGAAACTGCCTTATACTCAGCCTTAGCAATAAACAGGAGTATACTGCAAGGAAACAAGAACTGTATACCTACAAAGAACTCTTGTTTCACATTTAATCTTCAAATTAGCAAAAGTATCAAGAAAATCAGTCTATCTTCATTTTGAGGTGTGCAAAATGGAGATGGATTTGAGAGTTAATGTTTGGGGTTTTTTTTCCCCATGCTGGTTAAGGTAGAAGAGTTATCTGTCTTGAGTCTAACATTACCATGTCTAAAATGATTTCAACTGATTAAATAAAATCCATAGACTGGGAAAAAAATGTATCAACTGTAAGTTTTTAAAGTCCCAGGAACAATTGCRGGTGACTCACATTTGTTTATAGCCTGTGAAAACACTAGCTGGGCAAATACTTTCTTTCATTTAACCTGATAACAAAATAAATTGTAGATAGATGTTTTGTTTTATAATAATTGATTATCTTATTCAGTGAAAGAAGTGCTTTTCAGAAATAACAACAATTCATGGCCACAAGTATTCCCAGCTCATATTTTTTCCCCCTAATGGAAACAAAACTTTGTCTTTAAAGACAAGATGTACTTATAAATATTGCATATGACTCAATCCTGCTGAGGGACACTTTCAAGCAAATAAGACAGAAACAGATAAAAAAGCTAGAGGGATAGGTAAGCAGCAGTGGAGGAAACAATAATTTCAGAATAAGTCTGAGGTTCTAGTTTCACAACTATTTATTTTGGCATCAATGTTTGCTTGTACATCCCCTAAGCCTCACTGATTATCACTGTCTCATCTCACTCCCTCAGACAAACCAGTGAAATCACTGTTTGGTGTCAAACTGTGAACAACATCAGAGAAGCTAATTCAGGTTAAAAAATCCACAGCTTTATGTTGTTGGTTTTTGGGGCTTTTGGTGCTGAGAGAAATTACTGTAAATGTATGGCTTGTTTAATCTTGCCCTGGGATTTCTGTATTGCTTTATATCATAGCACGCAGGATGTTAAATGTTAGTGTTTCAATTAAAAGTAGTTTAATGGTCACTTTAGATCAAGGTAAATTAAAGATGGTCATGAAATGTTTGCAGTCCCATGGCAGTTTCCTCGAAGCCAACATCTTTTTCCAATCCTGATTCAGACTGAAGTCCTGAAAAATCCAGCAAATCTCAATTAACTCAACAGAACTATTATTATTTATAGTGTTACTATTATTAGAGACTTCGTTTTTACAATACATATATATTTAATTTTAGCTTTTTAAAATTCTATTGTACTACTAAGTAAAACTCAAAAATAAAATAAAAAAGCCTTCCACTTCAAAATCTCAGCAGGAAAAACGTAGGCAGTTCCAAAATGAGTGCTTTGAACTTTTTTTTTTTTTTTTAAATGAGAGTTGTTAAAACTGACATTTACCTGTAAACTATTTTAGTTTTGATAAGCTATAGTTCCACCCACCCGTAACGCCTATCTTCTTGTGTTTTATAAAACTGCCATGGGTCTGTGACCGCAGTTACTTTTGAGAGGTATGGTTACATCTAATGAAGTAGTTGACTTGTGGCTAGTATGACAACAAAACAAGGCTTCATTTGTCAACGAGCCTTGCATTTGCTGTGGGCAAAGGTCAGAGACACAGAGAATTACTGGTTACCAGTTGACATGTGGCTACTTGTAACTCCTTGATAATTTCCTTGTGTTCGGTCTCTGTGTCTCCTGGTGATCAGCTCATATTTCCTTAACAGGAGTATTGGTAATGACTATTGGGAGTGACATCCTGAACTACTGAATTCAGGCTCCATTAAGATCAATGGCTACATGGTATTATCCTTTCAGAAATGGTTTTGTTTGCTCTTAAACTTTTTTGGTCTGGTACTATGTTTTTAGAAATATTTTTTTTCTGATTCTGAGCCTGCATTTGTTCATATCGGATTTGCATCCATTTTAAATATTTTTTCTCCTAGGCGTTTCCTCCTTTCTCCATTTTTTGAAACAAAGAACACCTTTGCTCAGACTCTACCTCAATAAGCTAGACAAAATAAGTTCTTTTATTTTTCCTCATAAAGGAGCCCCTATGYTTCAGGCCTATTTCATCTTTCCTGTGCACTCCTGCAAAGTCTTACCTGTGTGGTGTCAGAAGTGTCTTATGCAATCACATTACTGTTGGAAATACTTCCTCAGATGTAGCCTGAGAGATTATTTGATCTTTGCAAGGATACATGACATTAATGACCCACAATCACCATATCGACCTAAGAGCCTTTCTTCTCTCGCGCTTCTAATAGGTGAGTTCCCAAAGAGTAGCAGGGATTATTTTTCCTTTAGATACCCAAAAGACATTGGACTTTGTAATTTTACTGTCCTTATGTTTCTACTACTGCATTTGTCATAGCTTCCTGCTCCTTTTAAATGGTATTTTGAGCATCCAGTACATCTCCTCTGTATTGTCTCTTGACTCTCTGGCAGTCATAGCTATTACTAATGTGCTTCTCATTTTGTGCCAGATTCACAAATGCAAATAATGATAATTAAAAAAAAAAATCTCGTCTGACCATTTTTGTGATCATCACTAGAATACTTTACGGTACTTTAATCTTTCTCTTGAATTTTAGACCCCAGACCTAGATGTGGTATTGCAGTGGCAAGCTTGCCAATGCTGTATATGGAAGCAAGATCCCCGCTGTTCCTCTATTGGAAGTTTCCCTTGATATTAGTACTTTTGCTTTGTCCCTTCTCTTTCAACCTCACATCTCCTGCCCCTGACTGGCTTTTGTTCCTTCAGTAATGATGAAGAGATGCTATAATGGGACAAAATTACTGCATGAACCACCTCTTGGGAGCCCATGATAGTGCCCAGGATAGATCCACAATATTATTTTCCAGCTATCACAGCAGAGGAAGGTAAGAGGTGCCTATGTGAATTCTTTCTGTACTTTCATTTAGTTGCAGTGTTCTCCTCTCTGGTTGCATTTCAGTGGTAGGCACAGAGCTCCCTCTACACATTTTGTCAATCAGATAAAACACTTTTGGATCCTGCTAGATGCTGCTAGATGAAAGGTACTAGACAAACATAAGTCATTATCATTAACTGCTACAGCTCTCAACTACAGCTAAGAACCAAGAAATTAAACCAAGCTGTTAGGGACCATCTTAGTATTGATAAAAGAAAATAGTTGACATTTGCTGCCGGCAGTTTTACTTAGAGATATATGTCTGCTAGTCTGAGAAAGATATCATCAGCTGTGTGAAGTCTGAGAGATCTCAGAGGAAGCAGAAAGAAGAAAGGCCTGTAAAGGACTGAGGTATTTTTTCTTCGTGCTCGGAAAGGGAGAGAGCTTCTGAAACACTAAAACAACTAATGGGACTTACTGGCAGACACTGGTAAAGGAACTGCAGGAAAATTTGATCTTTCCTGTTATGAGTCACGACCCTGAATGTTACAGCTTCTGCATGAATAACAACATAAATAGAAGTGTTTCAGATGCAATGCCGGCATTGAATTCAACATAGAAAGGGACAAATATGGGAACGATTGAGAAAAGATCTAATTTGTCCATGTTGTCTTTTGAAAACACTGGACATGAACCACAGATGAACTTGGCTCTCATTCTTTAAAATATGCGTCAGCTCCAGCATGATATGCATAAATGAAAATTGTTAATGTGTTCCACTTGCAGAGGAGAAAATATGTAATTAAATATTTGGAGAGAGAAGAAAACACAAAATATTTGCGCTGTACTTGTGTAACAAAGCTGCCTACTCACGATCTCTATTTTACTGATGTTACATTAAATTACCCGTAATTTTAATTGTTGGAGGGATTCCTATCCATTCACTTCAAAACTCTCAGCAAAGGCTTTCCTCTGAAACTCCATCAAAAGTGTCTGGGTTTTGGGACAGTTCCAAAGCAACCCAAGGAGCACAGTTTTTGGGATGGGATGGATGTGCCTTTGAATTCTGCCTACATACAAATCACCYTGTGCCACAGCTTTTTTCTAAGTTTTGGTGCAGGTTGCAATTCTACACTCCTCACCGCAGTCCCTGAAGTCTTCTGGATTAAAAATTAGATGTCTTTCAGATAGTCATCCAGTTTGAATGCCTAAGATGCTCTAGTAGTTGAAGAAAGGAGGAGGATTTGGCCTCAGTCATGCTTTTAAATATTGCCTGTTCCAAAACTATTGCAGTAGCCACTCCCTGGTACAATAACTATTTTTTTGTTTTGTTTGGTCTGTTATGCCTGTTCGGACAAAGCTTTGTATCCTTAGACAGGTGCAGTAAATGACCTTCTGGAGAGCCGTGTTTTCATTTTCCATATAAAAATCTTCAGATGCAAGATTAGATTAGTTTTTACCTGGACTGGTTCTACTCAGGCTAGATTCCCCATTTTAAGTTAAATAAAATGGACTGAGCTGTGGCCCAAGAGATCAGTAATAAAATCAGCTACTCCTTCCATTTTTGTGTCATCAACAAACTTGCTGAGGGTACATTCTGCCCTGTCATGACCCTTGGTGAAGCCGTGCTGACTACTCCTGATGAATTTCTTGTCCTTAATGTGCCTGGAAATGGTTTCCAGGATTAGCTGCTCCATCACCTTCCYGGGGATTGAGGGGAGGCTAACCAGCCTATATTTCCCTGGGTGCTCCTTTTTGTCCTTCTTGAAGATAGGAGTGACTTTTACTTTCCTCAGCCTTTGAGCACTTCCCCCAGTCGCCGTGATTGATCAAAGATTATTGAGAGTGGCCTTGCAACGACATTGGCCAGCTCCCTCAACACTGGTGGGTACATCCCATCAGGGCCCATGGACCTACATATGTCCAATTTGCTTAAATATTCCCTGACCTAACCCTCTCCCACCAAGGACACTTCTTCTTTGCTCCAGCTGTTCCCCTTGGTCTCTGGGACCTGGGATTCCTGAAGGCCAGTCTTGCCAGTGAAGACTGAGGCAAAGATGGCACTCAGTACCTCAGCGTTTTCCATGTCCTGTGTAATCAGGACCCTGCCTTGTTGAGCAATGGGCCCACATTTTCCCTAGTCTTCCTTTTGTCACCTATGTACTTACAGAAGTCCTTCTTCTTGTCTTTGACATCCCTGGCCAGATTCAATTCTGTTTGAGCTTTAGCTTTCCTAACTTCATGTCTGGATGCTCGGATAATGTTTCCGTGTTCCTCTCAGGTTACCCATCCTTGCTTCCACCCTCTGTATGCTTCCTTGTTGTATTTGACCACTCAAATAAGTAAAGACAAATGTAATGTCTTTCAGGATTTAAAAAAAAAAAATTGCAAATTATGGCATGTTTGAAATACTAAAAGAATAT
Source organism: Oceanodroma leucorhoa (assembly GCA_030449065.1). NCBI lineage: Eukaryota > Metazoa > Chordata > Aves > Procellariiformes > Oceanodroma > Oceanodroma leucorhoa. The sequence goes on along the minus strand of JASVER010000055.1, from coordinate 1,012,275 downwards.
GGAGATCACATCTCCTTTTCAGTAAAAATGCACAATTAAAGACAATGGGAAGGATTTGGATACCTCATTATTGACTCCTCAGCCTGTTAAAAATCCATCTTTTCTGTAAAAAAAAATGCAGATGCAACACTCATGAAATGAGCTCTGTATGGGGACAGATAGAACTAACTACTGCCTATTCCTTTGAAGAAATATTACACTAAAACAGTATCTCATTACAACACCTTTGCAGGGATTTGGGAGTTTGCTCAAGAACAAAATGGATATTTATGTTCATTGCATTTTAAAAATCATATTTTAAAAGACTCTTAATGAAAGACAGTCTGTGACCTTTTAGYTGTTTCAGTGCTATTGTGGGAACGACTTTTTCATTTCATTGTAAAAATTATGTTAGCAACTTCTACTTTTTCTTTTTTTTAATTGACAGTAAGTATGATTAGGAATACAATAGCACCACCTGAGGCACAGTAGCTGCCTAGATGGCTTGTCAGTTCATAAATACAGGGTCAAATTTAGCCTTGCTGTGAGTAAGCGTACTTTAATTATCTGTTATTTATTATAAGTTAAGTTCTGACAATATGCTCTGTACTAATAAGAAAAGAAAGAAAAATCAGTCCCACAAAGGATTCACAAGCCAAGAAGCTATTTTTGCAATTCTAAGTTACGTTCTGTTTAAAGTATGCAGCAAATTAATTTAATCCTTTCAAAATTACAGGTGAAGAATGCTAAAAGTCTGTTCTTACATTCATATATAGGTACCTTAGTAGGAAAAAAATTTCAAGTGCATTGAAGACCCACAGTGATTTTCTGAAAACAGTAAAGGTGCTAAGTGCTAGTGTACTGCCAAAATGGCTAGTAGCAAGAGACTCATCACAGGAGTAGGTTTGATGGTGAGCGTTGTCTGACCGTGAGCATGGCGCCGAAGTGTTAAATCAGAGTACAAATACAATTTAGCTAAGTGGGTCAGATTCATTGCACTTGCAATATCAGAGTGTACTGCCTAGAACACCACTCTTTCAGGTTCAGCTGGGTAAACTTARCTAAAGAGCTGACTGAGTACATAATGTAAAAATACACAGAACTGCTGAGGTCAAATGGGAGACCAGCCTGTTTTGGATGCTGTACTTTCTGTCCTAAATTAGAATCCTGTTGTTGTTTTGCAGGCTACCTCCTGGGTATAGGTTTTGGTACTTAACAGGGACATATGGAACAAGCATGATATGCCAAGACCTGAGGGCTTGTGTGACACAGTAAAGATTTTTGACCATTCATGTTACCAGTGAAAATAGAAAACTACATGTAAAAAGCAACTAGTATAAGATCCCTCCTAAATATACAGAATAATTCCCATTTCAGAGATAGGAAAATGAAGCTTGTGCCTGTTAAGTTCCTTGTGAAAATTGACAATGGAATAGGTTGTAGACCTAAAAATGTACTGCAGCTAAACATTTGCATTACAATTCAAATTGGTGTAGAATTTGTTTTGAGTAGTGCTATTGGTAAACAGGCATTAACCAATGATTAATTTTCAAATTTTTTCAGATTTCAGACATTAGCAAAGCAATATTAGTTCGGTTTGGTTTGTAGGGTTTTTTTAACTTTTGTTTACTGTTATCCTTTGGATTCCTCCTTATTACCCATTCACCAAATGGTATTTCCTGTTAAACTGAACCATATTCTCAAACAAACAGATCCTACCAATTCACTAAATAAGAGAGGAATGACTAGTTTTCAAAAAGCAGATCCACTGTAATTTTGCTTSCTATAAGCAACATAGAACCATGATAGGCGGTATCACAGGCAATTCTCTAGTTAAAAYATTATTCTAATGAAATATTTTCAATTGAATGTTCTCATACAGATTCATTAATCTGATTTTTATTTTCTATATAACTGAAAAAACAGGCAGATTATGACAGTGTCAGTCATTATTTTGTCACGTCTGCATTTTATCCTGCTAGATCACTTGCAGTTGGGCAATGGCTAGAAGATCAATGCGGTCAGAATCCTTCTCTTTTCTGCTACAAGAGAAAAACAGTCCCTGATATTCTTTGTCATCATTGACTTTTAAATTATTATAAATACTAACCACAGAAAAAGACACCTCCTACCACTCTGCTGAGAATTTGGGAGAAGTCACGGTGAACTTCTGATCAAGTTCACAGTTCTATTTGTTTTCTTTCGTTCTTTCTTTCTTTCTTTCTTTTTTTCTTTCTTTCTAACTCACTGAATTCCCTACCTGGTCTGCTTAAACAAACTTTTCTAAAGTAAGCAGAAAATTATAAAGGGAAAAGCTTAGGGTGATAAGACATACTTATACATTAAGATATATATGAGACAAGTTATATAAGGAGATATGTATGAGACAGCCTAGGTTAAATGGGAATACTACACTGAGTGCTTGTAAGTATCATGTCTGTGACAACAATATTTATTTTGTATTCTCTTCTGTATCCTCATTTTCATTTCTGTTAAATCATAGTAGCAGAACTTTATATTGGTGATAGTAATATCTTAAGCAGTCAGCAGAGCACAGAACATCACTGTAGTCTGTATAAATCTATGGTGCACCTATATCTTGCATAACATGTACTGTTCTGGCACACCTATCTGAAATAAGATATTATAGAAAAAGTGAAGAGAAGTGAAAGAAAGATGATCAGACATATGCAACAGCTTTCATAAAAAGAGACAGTTAATAGACTAGAACTCAGTTTGCTAGCAGTATGAGGAAGACATTAATCACAGTGACGTGCTGCATAGCAATAAGAACAATTATTCACTATTTGACACAATGCAAGAACTAAGGATGACCCAATGTATTATTAGGCAGAGAGTTTAAAGCAAACAAAAGTAAGTGCGTGCTTTTCACACAGTGCATCATTCAGCTGTGGAATCCATTGCCATAGATTGCTTTAGGAATAAAAGCATAAATGAGTTTTAAAAGGTCAGACAGTTTCATTGGGAATAGATCTGGTGGTGGTGGTAAAACATGGTTCAGATGTAATCTTTGCCCCAAATGACTGAATACCAGAAGCTGCTAGGCAGTATGTGAAAAGAAGGATTTATCTTAAATATATRTGGTTCTTTTTTATTGTTCAATCAGCCTCTGTTATTGAGCCATTCTTAAAGATGGAAAACTGGGCTAGAATGATATTTGTTCTAACTCAGAAATGTTCATTTTATATTCTCTGTTATTTTGCCACTAAAATAGATATCATTCCGAACCATCTTGTTTTATTAGGGAAATACACACCTAGTTGAATGACAGCTCCTAAACCAAATGATGTTTGGTAAATTGGAGATGACACTGTTGATAACATGAAATGTTTGGAAGAAGTAGTCCAATTGACAGGCACCTTCCATTAGTAGAAATCTCCCCTTCTGCCAAACCTTTAGGCTAGCAGAGAATATAAAGTAAGAAGCAGAAGGGAAAAAGAGACTGTAGATAAATATGTTAGATTAGTTTAGATAAGGATTGGCTGGGAGTTAGTGTTAGCCCTCAGTTAGATATTAGAGATGAGACAGGCAGGAACTGAATTAAAGACAGAAGAGGAAGGTAGTTAGGGACTGTGTGGGAATCTACGTTCAGTTACGATGAGGAGTTCATGTACAATGTACAAGATTAAAGCAGTGTATGGAAAAGCCAGAGACTAGTTCAGATTGTATTGGGTTTGCGTGGCAAGGTTTTGGTAGTAGGGGGATTACAGGGGTGGCTTCTGTGAGGATCTGCTAGAAGCTTCCCCTATGTCTGATAGAGCCAATGCCAGCCGTCTCCAAGATGGAGCTGCGGCTGGCCAAGGCTGAGCCCATCAGCGACGGTGGTAGTGCCTCTGGGATAACATATTTAAGAAGGTGGGGGGTTGAAAAACTGGGCAACTGGAGCTGGAGAGAGGAGTCAGAATATGTGAAACAGCTCTGCAGACTCTCGAGGTCAGTGAAGAAGGAGGGGGAGGAGGTGCTCCTGGCGCCGGAGCAGAGATTCCCCTGCAGCCTGCGGTGAAGACCATGGTGAAGCAGGCTGTCCTCCTGCCGCCCATGGAGGTCCACGGTGGAAAAAATATCCACCTGCAGCCCATAGAGGACCCCATGCTGGAGCAGGTGGATGCCTGAAGGAGGCTGTGACCCCGTGGGAAGCCCATGCTGGAGCAGGGTCCTGGCAAGACCTGTGGACCCRTGGAGAAAGGAGTCCACACTGGAGCAGGTTTCCTGGCAGGACTTGTGACCCTGTGGGGGAACAACGCTCAAGCAGTCTGTTTCTGAAGGACTGCATCCTGTGGAAGGGACCCACGCTGGAGCAGTTTGTGAAGAACTGCAGCCCGTGGGAAAGACTCATGTTGGAGAAGTTCGTGGAGGACTGTCTCCTGTGGAAAGGACCCCACACTGGAGCAGGGGAAGAGTGAGGAGTCCTCCCCCCGAGGAGGAAGGAGTGGCAGAGACAACACGTGATGAACTGACCGCAACCCCATTCCCCGTCTCCCTGCGCTGCTCGGGGGGAAGAGGTAGAGAAAGTCGGGAGTGAAGTTAAACCTGGGAAGAAGGGAGGGGTGGGGAGAAGGTGTTTTTAAGATTTGGCTTTGTTTCTTATTATCCTATTCTGATTTGCTTGGTAATAAATTAAATTAATTTCCCCAAGTTGAGCCTGTTTTGCCCATGAYTGTAATTGCTGAGTGATCTCCCTCTCCTTATCTCAACCCACAAAACTTTTGTCATATTTTCTGTCCTCTGTCCAGCTGAGGAGGGGGAGTGATAAAGTAACTTGGTGGGCACCTGGCATCCAGCCAAGGTCAACCCACCACAGAGATAAAAACCCACAATGTTTGTACTCAAGCTATAGAAATTTGGTCATTGAAGGAATGATGCTAAAGGGTCGTGTTTGAGGAGCCTTGTTTGAGGATTGTATTAATAATACCAGCTTGATGTCACGGTTATACAATTATTATGTGAACATTTTTGAACAAGTTCTCTCCGGGACATGTTACTCCTGTGACTCTTGTCAACACATTAGCTACCAGTCGACTTCAGAGGTAAAACTGTCTATTGAATATAACCGTTTCACAGGCTCCGTGGTGCTGAGGAATTTGTTCAGGAACTGTGTCGTGCTCATGACAGAATCCATATTTTTCAATGATTTTTTTCTGGTCTTGAGGTTAACTGGCTAATCTGGCTTCTCTTGGCCTCCAAAACAGAGGTCCCTGACCCATCATAAACTCTGGACTATGCCTTGGAAATGTCTGTAAAAGTGCTAAGTACCCCAGGCTAAAGTGTGCCAACAGCTGTTATGAGAGTTCAACAGTATGAATACTAAAATGACGTGCCACTGTTTCATTCATTAGTGTATGTACAGCGACATGATTTTTTGTTCAGATTTGTAGATCAGCTGCTAGTTCGACTCTTCACAGGCAGCTGGTGGAAAGACCTAATGCCCTAGGAAAGGAGGAAATATGAAAGGAGTAAAGGAATTTGTTTCTTTCTGTTTCTTGCTCTCTGTTGTCTCTTCTGTGCCATGAAGATGGGGACAGATGAGGTGGGATACTGTTTGCAGTAAAACGCCTACACTGAGGTGTTTGAATGTGTGCTACATGACAAAACTGTCATTGTAGTCCTTGAACAGGGCCTGGTTGGTTGTATAGAGGTGCCTAATAACATATGAGATGCCCTAGATCACTGGTCTCCCAAGCGAGATGTGCAAGAAAATCCTTTGAGGTGCGGGAAGAAAATATATTTTCTATTATTAATAAATAAAGTATTTTAAATACTGTTTATTTCATCTTTATCTCACCGTTTTCTAATTTCTATTTTTGTGAGTTTTGTAATGCACATAATATATTAATAAAGTAGTACACATATATTTTAATAATAAATAAATATATATCTATTGGGTGTGCATGCTCGAAAAAAATTATTGATTGGGGTGCACAATAAAAAAATTTGGAGACCACTGCCCTAGAATATATGAATTATCTGCAAAGGGATGACAGATATGATGGTGACTTACAGGGGACCCAGCAAGAGAGTAGTAGGAAGCCTAAAATGGTGCTTAGGGGATTGTGTAGGCTTCTGGTGCCACCTGAGACAACCAAGGGGACTTAAAGTATCTGTATCAGAATAGCAAGTTTATGATAGTTGAGGTTTAACTTCAAAAGTGGAACTCATTTGCATTTAGAGGGATTGGTCATCTGACAACTGAACTGTAACCATAATTCATTTGACTTGTCTGAGGAACCATTCGGATGCACTTTGGCCAACTAATATAGGAAAGATCAAGGCACCAGATGTTCAATGGGTGACTATGCAAACAAAACCTGTGGTGATTCATTATGTGGTTAAACAGACAACCACATGTCTACCACAAAGGGAAGACATCTCAATAACAGCACCTGGTGGGAAAGATGCAAAGTAATCTAGCACTTGGGTGTTAGATTGATGGCTGACAGGAAATTAGGAAATAGGCTTCAATTCCAAATAACTATTTCTATGTTTTGTAAAAGACTGGGTGACAACAAACCTTCTATTGCTATTCAATCAGTATGTCATCTCAACCAAGGGAGGGGGGGAAATTTTAGTTTATATGAAAACTCTGTGTATATATCTGCCTCTTTTTAAACTGTTCTTTGAACTGAGTCCATTTTGGTGTATTTCAATTCATCTATTAAAATCGGGAGTTAGTTCAGTACACTAAAAGGAGGATTGTGACGCAAAATCAAATGAAATTAAACTCTGAGTCAAGAAAGAAGCATTACCAGATGTCACCCTACACCTAGACACTACAGGGTGTCCCTTAACTACTTTTTAAATGTACTCCGTTGTGTCAGTCTGTTGTACGCCATATGGTAAGTATTGCTTTTAATAAAATTCCTTCACATCTTTTGTTTTGCATCACAACTTTAATGTTATTTTAATGTATTTTTCTGGTGGATTAATAAACCTATTGTTTTTTCTAAAGAGTTCATTATATTTAGAGTCTACAGTTTAGTTTATTTTCTAAAAGTGAACTTAGGGCTTGATTCAAATACCAGTGAAATCAATGTGTTTCCGCAGTATTTTATAGAAGATAGCACATAAAGTACTAGAAAATTAACTTTGTTTGTTTTTAACTGAAACTGGTTTACTGTAGGCTATGTTATATGAAAATTTCCCAAGATGTATATCTGCTCTAAGACTAAGAGGTAGAAGCATATTTTAATTTCATATCTACTCAGACTTCCTGGAAAATGGAATTATTTTCTTATTAAAGTTCCTTTAAAGTCTGAGCTGAGTTATGCTTTGCATCCAGAGTGACCATTTGCTTCCAAAAAGTATCTTTAGAAAATTGGTAATGAAAAATGGCATTTGCTTACTCAATAGATCATGGTATTATAGACTCATTACATTATTTATTTACTGAAATAATGAGACCATCTGGTCCAGATCTCTACCCAAGTAAAATTATTTCCATCCAAATATTTTTTCCAGTCTAGGCTTAAAATGTCCCAAGAGATAAATCTTCCTTTAGAAAATGTTCTACAGCATCACACATTGATAGAAAAAGTATTTTCAGACGTTCAATGTCAATTTTGTTACTTTCATTTTCATACTACTAGTTAAAGCTCTATCTTCACTAGAAATACTTTTAACAGGTATTTACAACTGACCCATTTCTAATATTTTGTATAATTTCTTCATTCTCATTTGTTGCCCTCTGTCAGCCAACCAGTCATTTTTAGTTTTTTCCTTATTCCCTGTGTCTTTTAATCTACTAATTTGTTCAGAGATGAATGTATATTTTGCAATATAGTGTCTTTCTGAATAAAATGTAAAAGTTCACTTATTTTTCCCTTAATGTGTTGCACTGCATGTTTATTCATGCACACCCAAAATGGAACAAAAAATGCAGAGGTTCTCTATGAAATGGGATTTTTATAGTACAAGCTATGATTCTTGAAAGGATTTTGAGGTCACAGTAGACAAATTTTCATTTTCCAGATCTAAAATGCTGTGGCAAGATTCATTGAGCCTACTTATCAGAAGAACAGTGAATAAGGAATTTATTATATTTTCTTCCGATATGTGGCATTGCTGAAACAGMAACTTTGATATTCCATACAAGTCTGGTGACAGTATTCTTTTAAAAATAGTGTAAAGTTGGCAAAAGGAAGAGAAAAAAAGTCASAAAAGTGATTCAAAAACTGAGAAAACCCCATCAAAATTAGAATTTTAAAGCTCTCAGTCTGTTAATTCATCAAAAGCTGATGACTGTGATCTGACCAGTACTGTTTAATATCTTCATTGATGACAGACAGTGGGATCGAGCGCACCCTCAGCAAGTTTGCAGGTGATACCAAGCTGAGTGGTGCGGTAGACACACCTGAGGGATGGAATGCCATCCAGAGGGACCTGGACAAGCTCGAGAAGTGGKCCTGTGTGAACCTCATGGGGTTCAACAAGGCCAAGTGCAAGGTCCTGCACCTGGGTCGGGGCAACCCCCAGTATCAATAGAGGCTGGGGGATGAAGGGATTGAAAGCAGCCCTGCCGAGAAGGACTTGGGAGTACTGGTGGATGAAAAGCTGGACATGAGCCAGCAATGTGTACTCACAGCCCAGAAGGCCAACTGTACCCTGGGCTGCATCAAAAGAAACRTGGCCAGGTGATTCTGCCCCTCTACTCTGCTCTGCTGAGACCCCACCTGCAGTCCTGCATCCAGCTCTGGGGTCCTCAGCACAAAAAAGACATGGACCTGTTGGAGCGGGTCCAGAGGAGGGCCATGAAAATGATCAGGGGGATGGAACGCCTCTCCTTTGAAGAAAGGCTGCGAGAGTTGGGGCTGTTGAGCCTAGAGAAGAGAATGCCTTGGGGAGACCTTATTGCAGTCTTTCAGTACTTAAAGGGGGCTTATAAGAAAGATGGGGACAGACTTTTTAGCAAGGTCTGTTGCGACAGGACAAGGGGGAATGGTTTTAAACTAAAAGATGGCAGATTTAGACTAGATAGAAGGAAGAAATTTTTTACACTGAGGGTGGTGAAACACTGGCACAGGTTGCACAGGGAGGTGGTAGATGCCCCATCCCTGGAAACATTCAAGTTCAGGTTGGACAGGGCTCTGAGCGACCTGACCTAGTTGAAGATGTCCCTGACCACAGCAGAGGGATTGGGCTAGATGACCTTTAAAGGTCCCCTCCTACCCCAACTATTCTATGATTCTATGATTCTGTGATGTCCCTACCAATAGGAAACATTGACTTCCTTAATTAGTCAAGGAAAGGCATGATGAACATCAGTGGATGAACATCAAATTGAAACTTTCAATTTAGAGTTTAAGTTCATATTTTTAACTCATTGTGAATCAAAGTAAAATACAGTGGGATAACTGGATTTTATATCTTTCAAAGTCTTCATGTGAGGAATGCTACTCTTCTGGCACCAACAGAGTCTGTGCAGGAATAGCTGGATTAAAACCKGTGCTGTAGATGTGGATAGCCTAGGTGTTGCGTACACCTACGCCCTTTGGTTGCTGGCCTATAGCATATGTAGCATCAGGGCTTGCAAAGAGTGGTATTGACTCCACAGAGACATAGTTGGCGTTAGCAACAGGTCTGAATTTGAGAACAGAAGGAGGAAMACATTTAGCCCTTTGCATTTGTTTGAGTACAAATGATAACAAAGCTGACACAGCAAGGTCATGAGAGTGCTTTTTTGGTTGGTGCAACTACACAGAGGTCCCTTTCATGCATCTTCTCTGTTACTGAAACTGAAATTAGCTAGAGACAGCTCAGGTAGGACTGTCCATTACCTCTCTGTCTGCAGTCTAGACACATCTTCTGCTTCAGTGGTGACAGCCATGGTAGAGGGCTGGATCCAGAATTCCCACATGCTGCTAATTACGTCTGTGAAAACGGTTGCAGCTTTTTTAATTGTAAGCTTGGCTGAAAATGAAGGGACTGTCAATTGCTTGTTTATCTTGAGAGTATGAAAGCAAGATTACATGAATACTAACTACAGGATAATAGGGAAAAAAAGGCTGTTGGGCTTGCACAAGATCAAAAGCAATGGAGTCTGAAGGTTATTTCTCTGTGCATGGTGCTCAGACTCTGGAACTGGACTGTGGGCTGCAGGGTTTCAGTAAGAAAGCTAACTCTTAACTTAGCCGTTATTTGAAATATCTCACTTTATATGACAGTTCTTGATCAATTTGCTGTGTTATACAACAGAGACTAGTTAGCTTTGGGTTTGTTTATTATGAGATGTTGGTTTTATGAGACAGGAAAGAATTGAATTGACTKCAGATGAGATAGGAAGAAACCGAGACATTCTTGTTCTAGTCATCTCTCYAACTCTTTGATCCACAGTTGTCCCTGTATGAATCACAGCCACATATTCAGGCTTTGTCTAACAGGTCAATTTCTTTTTTCTAAAYTAGGCTGTATTATATGGAAGCACCATATATCTCTGCCACTCCTGCTGTAAAGTTGTTCAATCTTCTGCCTCCAGATGCACATCATCCCCGCTCTTTTGCTTGAAAAATACTTTGTACAAAATATATCTTTCAAAATGACAAACTATTTTTAATTTGTCCTACTATTGTCATGGATTGCCACAGGGAACATATGGCACGATTGCTGCTGCCATCTGTAGGATGCCCCGGGGAGCTCAATGGTGCATTTCAAAGGGTCTGGTCTGGACTGCAGGGAATTACAATAGACCCTTTTCATCACTGGGTGAACTAAACTCCCTACACAAATTAATTCATGAACTATGTGAAAGTTAAAAGCATTTCTGATATATTCAAAGCAAGGAATGTGCTGTCTTACTTGTGGGCAGTAAGTATCCAGAAGGTGATAGGATGAAAAAAATCAACAGACATAGGTATTGCTGTTTCTTCCTCCACCCCCAATCCCTTCCTTCCTTCCTCAAGAGCTGGTAGCTGAATCTGTGATGCTGATTTATTTCCTTCTGCCTCTATAAACCTGAAATACTTCATTGAGTCTAAGGGATTTACATCTGACTATAGTTAACAACAAAATATTTAAAGGTAGAATAAACTATGAAGAGAAAACAAACTCAAATGTGAGCTGTACATAATTTAGTCAAAATAGGCAACCACACAGTGCAYGTTAAAAATATGCATAGGTAATTTTTCCTTTTCAGACATTAAAGAAAATAAATGGCTTTTAGCAATGACATTAACTTTGCAAATCAGTTTCCATTATGAAATTTGCCTATACACAGTCATAATTTTCATTAAAAAAAAATCTTTTTGTGGGTGAAATTTTCTATTGTCTAAGTTTCCAAGTGATCTATTTAAATCTTCCTGTTCTTCAGTCTCTCTGGAAGTTCAAGAGCATACTGAAAGACAAGGCAAAACAAGAGTTCCCTTTTTATTAAAATACCTTAAAGTTCTGAATATTTAACTTATTTTTTCTCTCTTGTTGCTTCACTCTTGGTGATTTTAACTACATTTTCTTTCTTTTAAAAATCTGTTTTAAAATCTACTATTTTATATAARGTCTGTTGCATATTAGTTGCTTTTCTGATGTTTGTTAAAGACTTTGCATTCAACTTGTAATGGAAGTGGATGCCCAAAATTACAGCCGTAAACTTTTAAGCAATCTGTTTCTCAAAACTGCAGAGCATCTAAACCCACTTATGTTGACTTTATTTTGTATGTCTGTATTTATTTAAGTTCCATGCCCCTATAGTTGGATTTTAAAAAGCATCTAAAATTATTGTTGTAATCATACATTATACATCCTTATCCAGCTTGTGCTATTTTGTGACTTCTCTCTTGCATATGTCCTTTGGAGATTTGTAYGACAAAAGTATAAATGTGTAGATGGGAAAACAGGTATTCAGTCTGTTCAAGAAAAGATTCAAGTTTCTACCCTTTTGAAATTAAATGAAGACTCTTCAAAAGCTTATATGCCACCCTCTAATTGATTAGGAAATTAATGTCAAAATTCCAGGGTCTGCTAGGTTGCAGACAAGTATTTCAAGTATCAGATTGGTCACTACATCATATTTTGACAAGATTCTCCTTCTGGTTTTTAGAAATCTTTGCCACTAGGGAGTTTCACACAAAAAAATGTTGAGTTTCCCTAAAGAATGTTTGTGATGAAAATTCATGACCTGAATTAGTTTCAAGTGAGATGAAACAGATTGCTTCTTTTTAGTATCTTATCTACAGTCCAATATATAACATGATACAACAGTTCCACTTGCTCCCAGTCATAAATACATTCTGCTTATTTTTGTGTCACTAATACTTTATTCTGCTTTATAAACCACCCTAAGTTTTTTATCAAGGTTGTTGGTCTGATTTGTTTTTGAATAGTTTGAAGTATTCAGGAAAATATCTTCATGATTTTTGGAGAACAAACCAAAAAATCCATTAACCTTCAAAATAATTGATGTGTTTTCCAGGTTACTGATTTATTAAGACACTTTGTGCACCTGTTCCAATCATTAGTGATATATTGTTCCACAGTAAGCACTCATTCCATCTTAGTTAAATAATTTTATTTGGTTGGATTGATTATTATTTGCAAAAGCTTCCTAAATTAGGATCTGTTACTTTTTTGTTATATAATATATATTTTTTTAAAATCACATTTCAAGCAATAAATTGTGAATATAAATGTGTCTATAGATATTGAACAAAACAGTTTTCATATACAAACATCTGTACTGAAGGTCTGCAGTGTAATATTGAACATCTTGAGTCACTGTGGAAAACATGAGCCCAGAAATTCCATCTAGTCATAAGTAGTTCTCCCAAAAATTTGTTTATCACACTTTTATGGKCTTGCATACGGAAATCATACTCTTAAATGTCCAGAAATTTAGGACTCTAGAAAGATACCACAAGATAGCTTTTCAGATAAAGTTTCCTGCAAACTGGCAACCATTATATTGGTACAGTTCTTTAACATACCCACTGAAATCAGTGACTGCTAATTATCTAGAAGGATTAGACCATATGCAGATTTCTTTTAACATGGTGGTAGCCAAAGTGAACTAGTTCTAAACTATCTATCTTCTCTGTGAAATAGTTACTACCCACTGAGTGACAAATATTAATTTCTTATTCTGAGCAAATGAACTTCAAGTTTGCCTGACTGTCTAAAGTCTGTAACTGTCCAGCTCATCAGAAAWGCCTGGATCTTATGAAGAAATTTAAAATTTCAATTTTGGGTGCAACTTTCAAGGTGAGTTAGGACCTAAGTGGTGAGACTGTACTGTGCAGAGCCTGATCTAGCATCAATTGATCCTATGAATCTACATAATACAGGGTCAGAGAGCAGACTAGTTTAGGACCTGAAAGCAGTGCCACAGTGTCAGATACTTGTTAGAGAAGGTTCAATGTCACGCATGTTCCTGTCCTGCTTCTAGTCCCAGAGCCAGTCCTGAATGGAGCCTCTGTAATGACAATAGTGTTATTTTCTTGAGCACTACGATTTTCTTTATCTCTTACCCAAAGAATAGATGTTGAAGTTTATAGCAGGAAATTGGTTTACGGTATTGTAGCTGTCAGCGTCTGGAAGTAGTGTTCAGATTATGTTTCCCAACTCTTGGGACTCTCCCGGTAGATGAAGAGGCATTCCACTTCAGTCTGTCAAATTTGTCAATCTGACAAGGAAAYAAGTTTGTCAGAATACCCAAAAGTCACTTTGATACCAGCCAAGATTTAAAAGAAGCATCTTTAATCTATCAAATCAGGATGAAATGGTGGTTTGCAAAAGAAAAAATGAAAATTCAATTATAGATTATATTTACCAGTTGCCTTAATCCTTACTTTCTCAAGTGCTGAACTGCTTTTGGAAATTTCCTTGAGTTCACGTTTCTTATTTGTTCAATATGTCTTCAGAAACCTACTCTTCTCCCAACTCAAACCTGAATTATCTCAGTTTGAATTTACCTGTTCTTCATAAGAAAGGGATCCTGTTTGCTCTGCCTGGGAAACAAGAGCATCCCGTGGCAGAATCACTACCTACATCCATCTTCTCATTCTTTCTTCATTTATGAAACTYTTGCATGAGTTTACACCCCTGGGTTTGGACTCTCTGCTATCTTCTCTCTCCTCCCAACTCCTGCCCCACCCTGCATCCAGCACCCTTCAAATCATAACAAACATTCAGATATTGTGATAAGATCCCTGGGGTTGTAAGACTGTCCCACTTTTTCTTTAAAGCACATTCGTCAAAGAAAACCAGGGCTCTTTACATGCAAACCATGATCATGTAAAYGTTGTTGTGTTCAAACACAAAATACTTAATTTATGATGGTGTTTTTCGTTTATTTATTTATTTGAATAGACAGATAACTGTTGGTGAGATTTAAGAAGATTACCTAAAAAGAAACATACAGCACTTTGCCCACTGTGTCTTTCAAGGATGTCTTTGTCTTGTTCTCACACCAACAACTTTCAGTGGTTCTAAAGCTGCACAAATTCTGTGCCACCACCTCTGGTTTTGAGGGCTTGTTCATGAGTCTGCTCTTACCAAAAGCTAGCTCTCTGCTCCTGCTGTTCCCTGTATGTGCTCCCTGTTTGTTGGATGTCTGCCTGCCTAGTCCCCCCTCAGCTCTTTGAGCTTTTCTCAGTCCTCTCCTTTCTGCAAAGTCCCACCCAAGCCACAGTTCTGTAGGCACTTCTGCCTTGGCACTGTGTTTTTCACAAAACTGATATACCCACATGGTAAATTAAGAACAAGCAGAAGACAGATATATACCTTTACTACTGCCACATGTGATGAGAAATTTTAAATCCATGCTTTTCTTCCTAGATTTATCAAGCTTATTTTCCTGTGTTTACAGAGTTAATTTATGACTTTTAGCATCAAGTCTTTCTTATTACAAAGGATGTTACTGTCCCCCATAAGCCATGCCTTCTCTCAGCTTGGGCGATTCTGCCTCACAATCTTTGTGGGAATTAAAAATACCTAGTCTGTGAATCCCAAACAGCCTGAGGCAAGTGATAACATCTGTAGGCATGTTCAATGGCTGAGATTCATGCAGCTAACTGGTTTTTGTGATGAAAAGATCAATGCCTTTTGGATGTGAGGGGTGAGCTTCATATACAGTACAACTCTCCCAGATTCAAAGATCATTGAATTCATCAGCATCCTAGCAGACACATGAAGAGATTTTGGATCTCTTCTTTTGATGTATGTGCCTCATTTCTGTTCAAGTTGCATTTTAAGCTCCTATGTGCTCTTTTGTGTCTCATCTTAAATCTTGTACCAAAATTGACAGAAGAAATCTGTTACTAATTTGGGAAGTAGAKACAAGCCTTCTGAATCTCAGTCCAGAGTCTTTTGCAAAAACTTTTTTCTCCCCTCAAAAATCAGTAATATCCAAAGAAAGGTTTGCAGAAACTCTTTTAAGCAGGGACACAACTCCAGTGTCTTTGTGTATTTATTTTGCCTCTGCCATCTCCTCTTTGCTGTGGTTATTGTACAAGCCCCTAATACTCTACTGGCAGGTGTCTGCTTCCAATTTCAAGAAGGTAAACTCTTCAATCTCTCACGCCTGAAGGCAAAAATGAAAATCACTGAACAGCTTATCCAAGAACTACTTTTTGCTGAGACAGCTCCCCTTGTTGTCTGTTCCAAGCAGGAACTCAGGAATTGGTATTGTAATCCATTTAATATAACAATGAACTTTGGTTTTCTTGTCAGCAGGGGAAAAAAAAAAAGGCTTTATTTGCTAATCACCATCTGGATTCATTTCATTTGCCAAAAATYTTCATCTGTGATCAAAAGCCAAAACTAGTGTTATATCTTTACTTCCAAAGCAGTTTTTATATGTTAAGTAATACCCAAGAGGGTATTGTAAGTATCTCCCGAATTAGTAGCCTACTCACAGTATTTGCTAAATTTATGAATGCACATGTAAAGTGCAAAACATAGGGTTATCTGAGGCAATTCTGACAAACAGATGCTCAGTTAAAGGGGTGAGACCATTTCAGAGCATTCTCTAAGACAGATTCTCCACAGGAACTCTCTTATAACCAGTTTCAGTCTTAAAATTTTTGATTGGGAAAGAATCTTCAAGATTTTCTGGCAGTTTGGAGGGCCTGCATATATCGGTTAAAGCCTCTAATTTATCTAACAATATTCTATCTTCTACAGGAAGGTTTTGTTGAGGCAGAAACCATCTATTTTGTTAGCATAATCCATATGCTGATACTGTAGTATTTACCTTGCAAGCCCCTCAAAGGAAGAAGAGAAGCAATAGAGAAGAAAAAACAGGTTTAGGCTGGAGTGTTCTCTGTCCACCCATATGCTGAGAACAGGGGAAAACAATTCAGCTACAAGGGCGCAGAGATGTCCAGAATTCAGCTGTGACAATTCATGTTTCTGAACCTCCAAAGGAAATTTTCACCTTGGGCGCTTTGCTTGGCAGATTGAATGCACACATCCTCCAAGAACTGAGTCAATCAGAGTATAGATGAGTGAGGAAATTATAAACACAGGCATTAAGGATCACCTGGAGGACTCAGTGACTTTCTTGAAGTGAGACTAAAATATTTGTTTCCTGTCCCAGTGTTGGTGTCATTTGGGCACAAACTCGCACTTGCTGCTTTCACCTAAATCTGAGGATCAGTCAGCTATTAACTCAAAACCTGCTTTGCTTCTCGCTGTGAAGGCTCCTCGCTGTTTGGTCGCTGGCAGGGTTGTGAAGTGTTTAAAAAAGAACTGAGAAGCTGCCATTCTCCTCAAGCACTGCCAGCTCCAGGAGATGCACACTGCGTATTGTGGTTATCCCTCAGAGACTGAGAAACCGTCTCTGAAAGAAGATCAGAGGTGAGGAAGCTACATACATGCGGGAAAGTAACGCAAACTGAAAAATATCCAAATGTTGTACTTGAGCAGGTTAAGCAGCAAGACGGGGGAGGACTACGTAGTATGTTTTTTTTGTAAGTTAATACTAATACTGAATGTATAAACCCAAAGTTTATTCATTTTTATATTTTTGTGTTCAGTAAACAACCTGTTTTTCTAAGAGAGCAGTTGACAATTGATAGGGGAATTATTCATACCTAAGTTTCAGACATTACTATTGATTTATATGCAGTCATGGACCCTCCTTTGCCTATGTGTGTGCATGCCCGCATGCAYGCACACGTGTTTCAGGTTTAGCTGCATGTAATGCTTTCTGAGGAGCCCTCAGGAGAGATAGCTCCAGCCAATACCTCAGGGAAAACAGGAGAGTAACACAACAGTTGCCTGAGCCTCAGCATACCTGCATATGCTCCTATGCTAGCAGTTACCTCAGTAGGGTCCCAAAATTCCTCTTGGTCTTTACAGATGATGTAATAGAAATAATATTGCTATATGAAAAGTGTCATCTGGAGGTGCCAATGCTTCATCTCAAATGTAGCAGTGTGTTTTAGCTTGAAGAGGCTATTACTGCAATTCACACTTGTTTGTATGTTAAAGGTTTCTCTTACAAAGAAATATGACTTAAAATGTAGTGGAGAAAGACGATGCTTCCTTCTGGGAAAGCAAAGTTGGTCTCAGACTGAAAAATATTTATTCATTTCCATATCAAGACAACCAGRTCCTTGGCTACCATCTTGGTTAACATAATAAGAACCAAAATGGAGACATGCAGAACGTCATGTGTGAGTGTTCTGGTTCTTCAACTTGGACACTAGCAGCAATCTCATCATAGTTTTTTTGGGAGAGCAATGTGCTAGCAGCAGATGTAGTATTCTTTCTCCTTCCTATACCACAGTTTGTTTTTCTGCTGTGACACTAATCAGAGAGTCTGTATCAGGACCTGCAGGAAAAATAGCCAAGATGCCATCTATGCAGCTGAAAAAAAGAAGGGAGCAGAGGATGTAAGACCAGACAAAGGTTTCTGCAAGAGTGGGCAGAGCAGAGGTCACTCAGAGGGAATTCTAGGAACTATAGCAGAGTTATTAGGATCAACTGAGAAAAAAAAGAATGAAATGGTTGGCTGGAATTGAACAGGGCTGAGAGGATTAATATTATTATTTTAATTGAAGACACCTGATATATTTTTCCAGGCTGGAGAGGTGCCATATATCACAGTGCCAAAGCCCATTTGTATCCACATTTATTTCTTCATAGATGGTAGCATTCTTATTTGAATCACTGTGTATAAGTCACATTTACATGATGTATTTTGTGCAGTACCCGTAGGGAATATGAAGAGTCCTTGAGAAGCATTTGGGTGTTCAGTTTAGTCCCTCAACATACAGATGGGGTGGAGACCATGCCATAACTGCATGTGGATTGGGGTTTCATAGACAACTCTGGCTGAAGTGAGGAAGGAGGAATTCATTAATATACCTGTTTCATAGCACTAAATAAGACTTCTGTTAACCTCAGCTGGAAAAGTGTCACGCCATAAGACTGACAATCTGCCATTCTTCATTTTGCACCAATAAGGGATTTTCTTTCAAATGTGACATTTTTAGGTGCCACCAGATGTCACTATTGGTAGTTTTAGGTTTTCACTTGGATTGAAGAGGGTTATTTTCTTTGGAGAAGAGCTTTTTGCTAACGGTGACGCAGTTCACATTAGAAACCCAGTGCAATCACCAAAAGAGACTGTTTGGCCTTTGCCTTTTAAATCCACTATGAATCTTCCACACACAACTGCTGCTTTTAGTTGCATTTATGCCAGCAAACAAAACCTTGAACGATGTTGAAATTTAGCAACAGATGCATTAGGCACCTGCCTTTTCCACAAGTACTGTGCTAATTACCAACTATCAGCTGATCAATTTGCCTGAAGGCTTGAGCTTTGTATTCCCACGGTAAAGAATGGAGTTTAGTTCCTCATTCTTCATTAGACCTACCACTCCAACATGGAGTTTGGCTCAGCCAGAGGGAGATTTTGCACTGTTTCCCTGGCCAGTTTAGACCAAGAGGCTGTTTTTCAAAACCTTTGAGTGCTACAAGCTCCAGATGAAGGCAGATACTTAGCAAAGCCTTGAATTCTGACCTTGCAGTTTCAGGGGAATCAATTTCAATGCAGTTTAGAGCTTCCAGGGAAGCAAGACATATAGAAATGAGTAAAAAAAATGAATCAAGAACAAAATGTCTTCCTGTAAATTAAGAATAATATCAGCTATGTGATCTTCAGTCTTCTCTATACCTGTGTCCCTGTATTTCTCCTTAGAGTGGGTACTCGGTTATATTATTTTTGTTTTGTTTTGTTTTGCTTATTTTTTTTATGGAACTTTGACAACTCACAAGAATTCATTCTGAAAAGTAAGAAATATACATATATATATATGTTATTGTATATCCTGGGTGTTTTATGGGAATTGTGGATCCCTGTGATTGGCTGGTTAATTGCTGCAGTTATAGCAGTGATTGATAGATAAATGGGCATTACACCACACATAAAGAAAACCTTCTGCTCTCCTCCTTTTGGGATGAATAGAAACTTTGGAAGTGGYGCCAGGCAACAATCTTCATAGGGCTGTAAAAGCTCACTAAAATCAGAGAGAACTTTTCACACTGATTTTTTAACACAGGAGCAGACCAAAATCAGAATCCAAGGGAAGGAAAATTCAGTAATAACATTTTTCTGACAGCAAAGTTAAGTGAGCTCTTGATCAGCTCCATCTGTACAACTTTGTGTGAAAAAAAACTAAGGAGAATGGTCTCACAGTCTTACCAAGAGAGGCCAACACCATCCATGGTACTTTTACGAGTGTTAGGAGCAATAATGAACAAGAGTTAACAATCCTGTCATAATGTACCTAGCAGCAGGAGTGGCTTTCCCAATGTTGTGCCATTTTGGGGTTCCTTGGATACCCCTAACCAGCCACATTTCACCAGGCTTGGGCATAGCTGTCATTATTTCAAATGGGCAAAACAGAGTCAGGATCTAGTCCATTCCGAAGGGCTTTCATTAGTGGTAAAGTCATGGGGAGTTTTGATCTCCAGTTTTTGTTGACATTGTTCATTTTGCATGAATTCCGCTGACTTTTTAATGTCTTTTGGAATTAAGTGAGTTTATTCTGTAGCCAGAATGAAGAACTAGGTTTCCTAGATCTGAGCTGGAATAGATTATTCAGACTCTACTGAACAGATTTATGCCAGCTGAGATTTTGGATTTTACTACATAGGCACATCACCTTATCTCTTTATTCAGGTTTCTCTCAACTAGTTTAATAACATTCATTCATTCTCAGAACAGAGCTAGCAGATTTTTTCTTCACTGAAATGTACTGATTAGTCAAAATTGAATGCTTTCTAAGAGGAGCGTATCAATTTTATCAAAATTATACATGAACAATTACAGATCCRTTTCATTTATGCTGAAACATTTCATCTCACTATTATGTTATTGTCATACATTGAGCAATAAACTTTAAATGTAATTTTTTGTGTGCTATGGAAAACTATTCTGATCAGGCCATTCTAATACTTACCAAATTATTATTTATTTCTCTGTAACTTTCCAGTTACAGGGAAATAAATGCAGGAAACATCTTAATATCTTCTCTGTTTCAAGTTAGGATGAAAGACAGTTCAAAATGTAACAACTTTTTGCACACTTGATCTTCTCAGACTTTGAGATGTTCTTCTTTGAAAAGTAAGTTGGTGAAATGAAAGCATGGCATATTAAAAATAATCTTTATTCATGTTTCGTGAAACAGACGGTAAGGCTCTCTTCATAGTCCCCGAGCTGCATTTATGGACAGGATGCACTTATAAACTCATTAGAAAACATTCTGTGCTTGGTGAAAGTCCTCTGGTTTCTTTACTGGAGACTCAAGTCACTGTAAATACGATTACATGAAAATGCATAGAGTACACCATCACATAAAGCTCGCTTGTTTGGTTTTGACTCAGTAACGCTAAATTAGTATTCATGATGGACTCTCTGACAAATAGGGTTATTATCAACACATGCTGTAAACATAAATCAGGTGGATATCAATAAAATTGTATTTTTGTTCTAGTCTTGTTTACAGATCTTCCTTTGGAATGCCACATAAATACTCCGAACACTCCCAGGAAGCTTGCCACTCACATTATTAGTTTTCTCTGGCTTAGAGCACTGACACTGATCATTTTCTGACAATGTTTACCAACAACAAAGGTGTCCTATTGATCAAACTTTCTCTCTTTTACACTCCTTTATGCCCATGTATGCCTTACATCACTTTGCCTTGAGCCAAATGGAACTATAAAAACACAGCACGCAGCAAATGATGTAAATAACCATTAAGGTTATGGTTTGATGTTGTGAATGACAGCAACAAATCACTACAGGAATTTGAAAGAATCAGTACTTTTACATTTCAGGAGAAAATATTAAAAGGAAAAGAAAAAAAATAACCCAACACATTTGTAGTTTAACTTTGTACATTAKGAGCCCCTGAAGTCTGGATTGCTCAGTTTTAGGAGGATGCATTCTGCCAGACTTCTCATGCTGACTCACACTGTAATCTTAGGGCATAATTATCACAGTGAATTAGTTTATCTGCAGAGAAATGCAGTTTTAGTCTGCAATATGAATAGGACGAGGACTGAATAGCAGAATCTGGCCCAGAGTGATTTGCAAAGCCTCAGATTGATTTCTTTGAAGAGTCACATCAGTCAGTTTGTGAAAAACGTGCCTAAAACTGCACTCTCAGCCAGCTTGGGGTTTTTCCTTCCATTATACTGAAAACATTAGAGATTTTTATACTCCATGATGTTTCCTCTTTCTGGCAAACCATACATTTATCACTCTGCCTTTGGATAGACTTTATCTAAGGCTATATTTGAAGAAATTTTAGTTTTTAGCACACAATACAATGAGAGGTTTGGATCTCCAGAATGGATTCCTTCTTTATGGGGCTTGTACTTCTTGGAAGTGTTTTGTTTTGGCTTTTTTCCTTTAAATAATACAGTAAGTTTTGAAGGAAAAAATTTCTGTTTGTCAGACCAGCTACTGAAGGACACTTAACTCTGCCGCTGTCTTCTTTTCACACCTTACATAGATACAATAAATGTTGCCATTTTAGCTTAATACTTTGGTTTTTCCCTGGGATTTTTTCTGACACAAACATCTTTTTTTAGAGACAATTATTTATGACTCTGACCTTATTTGCAAATATCCCAATGGAGGACAGCATGCAATGACTTTTATGGTTAATCACTTGTGAAAGTTGTTCCCAGAATAGGGACAGTTTTCTGAATTTGGACTTCAACCTGAAGTAGTATAACAATGAATTGGTCTGCTTTATATCTAATTTAAATTACGACTTGATCAATTTGGAAAAAATAACAAACAAATACAAAGTATGGTGAAAACATGATCAAGGTAACTCATAATTGGCTGTAATATGTCTGACACTATTCAATGAGTACATAAAAAGGAGCATGTAGGAGAGCAGGAAAACAAAGAGGTTTCTCATACCAACGTTACGAGGACAATACTTCCCTGATTTTTAAGCATCAAGTCTCCGTATCTTGCGAGACATATATTGGTTTGTTGGTAAATGGGAAAGAAGGGACACTGTCTTTTAAAATTATTTGTTTTGCCCCTCAAACTACAGCAAGGGAAGTTGAGAGTATGGTGTAGTGGTAGAAGAATGAAAGATTTTTGCTGCAATTCCAGAGGCATAAGCCAGTCTTTAGATTTATCCCAACAACATCTCCCAGTTAACCTATTTATAAATAGATACCTGATCAGGCTGAGTTATCCAAGCTTGAGGAATGTTATGTTGTCTCCATCATCTCCTTACACACTTTTGTCTGTAGAAAATGGAATGGCTTAATGAAAGGTCAGATAAACCACTTTTTGGTTTTCTGGATTGACTGACAGGGCTGTCTGCCTTTCCAGAAAGTTGAATTCACCCAGATTTGGAAATTAAAATTAAAAAAAAAAAGGAGTAAAAACTGAACTAAAATATGTGAAATCAGGAAATACATTTGTATCAGACTTAAGTCCCAAAAGCAGAGTAATACAAAGCTTGAGATTTCACTGGCAGAGCAGCAGCATTGGCATTTCTCCAGCTTTGAATTGTGAAAATCGTCTGGTTCAGCGCATCCAGTCAGAGGTGCACGGGGTGGATCAATGCCAGCCACCGGTTCCCAGCACTCCTATGTTCATCCCCTGGTCTTGCCCGTTTCATGGTTGTCACTCTTTTTGTGTCATGAGCATGACTGGCATTTGCACAAGCTTCTGGTGAAGGAACCAACTGCTGTTTCTCTCATATTGGCTGGGAAATCTTATCACAAAGAGCATGCAGTCTGGTGGCATCCTTTGCTGGAGAAAGGAAGACATTAGTTCCTGCTTTGAAAAGATTTTTAAGTTATGACATGACGATAAAAACTTTTGAATGTAAAAAAAAGTGCCTATAGGAACAGATTAACAGCTAGTCAAATTTTCAAGCATACCTGTTAGATGCCCAAAGGAACATACCCATCAAACTACTCACCAAAATCCCCTTCTTCATGGTGTGGACATGGCCAGACAAGAGCACGAGCATGATTCCAGACACATTTAATGTATTAGTTCAGGCATAGCCTGTGATATCAATAAGAAAAAAATTAATTAAGGTCTAGACTCCAGCACTTCTCTACTTAGCTGAACAGAGAACTTTGTGGTTGGTACATCTGCCATTACATCAAGCCATCAAATACAACCATCTTGCATAGCATCAGTTCTGCAGGAGGTGTGGTATAATCACATCAGTATGGACTTTTCCCCTTCCACTGGCTACAGCTGGCGATGATTGCTGGCAATTGGTAGGCCATGGGTTTAGCAGTGGTACATCAATCTTCCAATCTTTCATTTCGTAGTTCTTTCATTTCTGTCCTGGCCAAATGTCCCTATGTTCATTTATTTTTGGATGGACAGATAAATAGATAGATAGATAGACGGACAGATTCCTATTTATCTTACCAAAAATTATGATTCAAAAAAATCCTGATTCTATACATCCATTAAAAATAACTCTCCCTGAAACAGAAAGGAGAAAGTAAACTGGAGGATTAAATAAAAGCAACTTAGGAACACAGCTCATCAAGAATTTATCTTAAGAGGATATAAAATGAGTCAATATTATACTGTATAAAATAAGATGATGTTTCAGCAAAAAAGCAACCTCAGCAAAACAAGTCATTTCAAGCTTCAGAACTTTGTGCTGCATCAGAGCTGAGAGAGGTCCAGAACCAGAGTTTCTATTTGAAATATTGAGAAATACAAGTAAATAAATACGTGGAGGTCAGCACTCATTTTGCAAAACTGTTAATGGACTGTTTACTGTAATGCCTGAGACAGCAATATATTATGAAGCTTGAAATGTTTCAGAATGTATTTCTGACTGGACTGCACTTCCTGATAGGAAATCTGCTTTGCCTTCCTTTTACTTGCTTAGTCTGTGGCACCGTGATTTTTTATCAAGCAGTTTGACTACAGATGGAAACACAGTTCCTAAGTGCTTAACTGCTGCGTTTTTTAGGAAAATAGTGTTAAATTGTCTCTTTGGGGCACATACTCTTTCACTTCTATTCAATATGTGGGATAAGCTGTTATCTAGATCTCACATTTCTGAGCACAAGATTTGGAGATATTGTTATATTGAAACTTCTCTCCCCAATTCTGTATCATTTTCAAGGTGTCAGTCTTCTTCTGGCTTTCTTTTAAAACTGTAGTACATTTTTTAATGTTTCAGAAAATCATATGCCATCTGCACAGTGCTAGTGGTAGGCTGGAGCACTTGGGTAACAGTGGGGAAAAAGAAGTAATGCAGAACACACTGGAAAGAGAAGTTCAGGGATACTTAGCTGCARGGAATAACTGTCACAGAGTCTTTCAGGTGATCCTGCTAGGATGCTGGGAAGATTAGCAGTCACAGAGCCTCTACCTTGGCCCTTTCCAGCCCAAGAGCATTGTCACTTTGTCTTTCTTCTGATCCTTTTCTGGCCACTGCTCCCTCTGCTGCCAGATCCAACAGTGCTGTTCCTGAGTCCAATTTCATAGCACAGCTRGACTCACATTCTCTTGATCCAAAAACACCCAGATGTTTTAGCATTGTGTGTTGCACAGCACTCCCAGTCCCAGCAACACAGTGCAGGGACACCACAGGGACCTTGTTCAGAGCCAGAGAAGGTCTGGCAGAAAGCAATTTTTATTTTGAATGAAATTAGTCCTCAGACCACCATAGGTATGGGCATGTGCAGTAGAATCCCTGCTCTGAGCCAGGACACAGACCAGTGAAAGGAAAGCTTAGAGAGGCACTGTGCAAATAGGAAAGGCACAGAGCGGGGTGGGAGGGACGGATAAAGCCTGGGAGGTCTTCAACTCCTTGCTCAGGGTGTTGTCACACCTGATTCCCTGTTCATTATACTGCAGATGCGCGTTGGGCATAGTCCTTTAGCAGTCCAGTCTAGATTTAACTGCAGAATATACCAAAGGGACCTTATTTGACAGAGTGTCATGGGATAAAGCCTTGGAGGGAAGAGGGCCCCAAGAAAGCTGGTTAATATTCAAGGGTCACCTCCTCCAGGCTCAGGAGCGATGCATCCCAACAAAAAGGAAGTCAGGCAAAAATGCCAGGAGGCCTGCATGGATGAACAAGGAGCTCCTGGACACACTAAAACACAAAAAAGGAAGCCTACATGGGGTGGAAGCAAGGACAAGTAGCCCAGGAGGAATACAGAAAAATTGTCCGAGCAGYGAGGGATCAGGCTAAGAAAGCTAAAACCAGGATAGAATTAAATCTGGGCAGRGACATCAAGGGCAACACGAAAAGCTTCTACAAGTACATCGAGGATAAAAGGAAGACTAGGGAAAATGTGGGCCCTCTCTGGAATGAAATGGGAGACCTGGTTACCTGGGATATGGAGAAGGCTGAGGTACTCAATGACTTTTTTGCCCCAGTCTTCACTGGCAAGTGCTTGAGCATCACCGCCCAAGCCACAGAAGGCAAAGGCAGGGACTGGGAGAATGAAGAGCCGCCCACTGTAGGAGAAGATCAGGTCTGAGACCATATGAGGAACCTGAAGGTGCACGAGTCCATGGGACCCGATGAGATCCATCTGCGGGTTCTGAGGGGAACTGGCAGATGAAGTTGTTAAGCCACTGTCCACCATATTTGAGAATTCGTGGCAGTCCAGTGAAGTTCCCACTGACTGGAAAAGGGGAAACATAACCCCCATTTTTAAAAAGGGAAAAAAGGAAGACCCGGGRAACTACAGGCCWGTCAGTCTCACCTSTGTGGCTGGGAAGRTCATGGAACAGATCYTCYKSGAAGCTRTGCTRAGGCAYATRGAGGACAGGGAGGTGATTYGAGACAGCCAGCATGGCTTCACCAAGGGCAAGTCCTGCCTGACCAACCTAGTGGCCTTCTACGATGGAGTGACGACATCAGTGGACATGGGAAGAGCTACAGATGTCGTCTATCTGGACCTCTGTGAGGCTTTTGGACATGAGGACATGGTCCCCCACAACATCCTTCTCTCTAAACTGGAGAGGTATGGATTTGATGGGTAGACTGTCCAGTGGGTGAGGAATTGGTTGGAAGGACGCATCCAGAGCTTAGTGGTCAATGGCTCAATGTCCAGATGGAAATCGGTGACGAGTGGTGTCCCACAGGGGTCCATATTGGGACCAGTACTGTTTAATATCTTCATCAATGACATAGGCGGTGGGATCGAGTGCACCCTCAGCAAGTTTGCAGATGGCACCAAGCTGAGTGGTGCAGTCAACACGCCTGAGGGACAGGTTGCCATCCAGAGGGACCTGGACAAACTCGAGAAGTGGGCCCGTGTGAACCTCATGAGGTTCAACAAGGCCAAGTGCAGGGTCCCGAACCACCTAGTTACAGGCTGGGGGCTGAAGGGATTGAGAGCAGTCCTGCAGAGAAGGACTTGGGGGTACCGGTGAATGAAAAGCTGGACATGAGCTGACAATGTGTGCTCGCAGCCCAGAAGGCCAACYGTATCCTGGGCTGCATCAAAAGAAGTGTGGCCAGCAGGTCGAGGGAGGTGATTCTGCCCCTCTACTCTGCTCTGCTGAGACCCCACYTGCAGTCCTGCGTCCAGCTCTGGGGTCCTCAGCACAAGAAAGACATGGACCTGTTGGAGTGGGTCCAGAGGAGGGCCACGAAAATGATCAGGAAGGTGGAACACCTCTCCTATGAGGAAAGGCTGAGAGAGTTGGGGTTATTCAACCTGGAGAAGGCTTTGGGGACACCTTATTGTGGCCTTTCAGGGGGCTTTTAAGAGAGATGGGGACAAACTTTTTAGCAGGGCCTGTTGCRACAGGACAAGAGGGAATGGTTTTAAAATAAAAGAGGGTAGATTTAGACTAGACATAAGGACGACAATTTTACAATGAGGGTGGTGAAACACTGGCACAGGTTGCCCAGAGGTGGTAGATTCCCCATCCCTGGAAACATTCAAGGTCAGGTTAGACGGGGCTCTGAGCAACCTGATCTAGTTGAAAATGTTCTTGCTTATTGCAGGGGTGTTGGACTAGATGACCTTTAAAGGTCCCTTCCAATCCACATTATTCTACGATTTTATGATTCTGTGATTCCATGATTTATAAAATTGTATTGTGTTTGTGTGGCAAGGTAGCAGGGGGGCTACAGAGATGGCTTTTGTGAGAATCTGCTAGAAGCTTCCCCCATGTTCAGTAGAGCCAATGCCAGCTGGCTCCAAGATGGAGCTGCTGCTGACCAAGGCTGAGCCCATCAGCGACGGTGGTAGTGCCTCTGGGAGAACGTATTTATGAAGGGGAAAAAAAAATCCTGCACAACTGCAGCTGGAGACATGAGTGAGAATATGTGAGAGGAACAGCCCTGCAGACACCAAGGTCAATGAAGAAGGAGGGGGAGGAGGTGCTCCAGGTTCCGGAGCAGAGATTCCCCTGCAGCCCGTGGTGAAGACCATGGTGAAGCTGGCTGTCCTCCTGCAGCCCATGGAGGTTAACGGTGGAGCAGATATCCACCTGCAGCCCATGGGAAGTCCACGGTGGAGCAGATATCCACCTGCAGCCCCTGGACGAGCCCATGCCGGAGCAGGTGGATGTGCCCTGAAGGAGGCTGTGACCCCGTGGGAAGCCCACGCTGGAACAGGTTTCTGGCAAGACCTGTGGACCCATGGAGAGAGGASCCCATGCTGGAGCAGGTTTGCTGGCAGGACTTGTGACCCCATGGGGGACCCATGCTCGAGCAGTCTGTTCCTGAAGGACTGCATCCTGTGGAAGTTCATGAAGAACTGTAGTCCATGGGAAGGACTCATGTTGGAGAAATTCGTGGACTGTCTCCCATGGGAGGGACCCCACACTGGAGCAGGGGAAGAGTGGGAGGAGTCCCCCCCCTGAGGAGGAAGGAGCGGCAGAGACAACRTGTGATGAACTGACCGAACCCCCATTCCCCGTCTCCCTGTGCTGCTCGGGGGGAGGAGGTAAAGAAAATCAGGACTAAAGTTAAGCCTGGGAAGAAGGGAGGGGTGGGGRGAAGGTGTTTTAAGATTTGGTTTTTATTTCTCATTATCCTTCTCTGATTTGATTGGTAATAAATTAATTTAATTTTCCCCATCGAGTCTGTTTTGCCCATGACTGTAATTGCTGAGTGATCTCCCTGTCCTCATCTTGAGCCATGAGCCTTTCATCATATTTTCTCTCCCCTGTCCAGTTGAGGAGGGGAGTGATAGAGTGGCTTTGGTGGGCACATGTTGTCAACCCACCACAAAAATATAATCATAAATCAGAGAAACAGGGTTTATATCAGCAGGCAGTGCAATATTTTAACACCAACTTCCCAATTTTGTTGGAGTCACAATGCGACCTAAGAAGTATCTACCATCTGCGAGGAGTGGCACGAGAGTGGAGCAGCAACCCTAACAAGACTGGGTGCTTCTGGATGAGAGMAGCCTTGTGTCTGCTTGGTTCAGGGTGCTGATGAACTCAATGTGTGACTGTCTGCACATGTCTGCAGAGACGTGCTTATTGTCTCTGGTTGGGAGGATTAAGCTAAACCCTGCCTGTGTGTATTYGAGTTGTTAGGGTCAGTGTTCTGACAAATCCCTTTATTTCTATGAGCTAGCACCCAAAAGGAAAAGAAGAAGAAGGAGGTCTTTAGTTACATTTTATATCTCATCATCAGCCTATACAGTATCAGTAGAGAAGTTCTTGCCATTTCATACCTAGTGCAGGGGGTTGCACTTTGAGTTACCATATTTGGAGAGAAACATTAAATAGGAGAATTCTTAAAAATGAGCTTTTTTTTTTTAATTTATTTTGACAATTGCAGTTTCTAAAATTTTAATTATTTTTACTGGTTCACATTTCTGTAGTCACTGTACTGTATGGATATTTTGTTAAATAATGAAATCCAGTGTTATGTTTCCTCAATACTGACATTCAGCTATTTAATCTTTGCTGAGAAGTGGAAAAGAGTCTACCATTTTTCATGTTAATTATAATGTAGGAAGATTAGCTAAATGCATATTAGCTTCTTTTTTTTTTTTTTTTACTGTGATACTTTATTAAACCATTTCATTAACTATTTGAATCTCCTTGTAGAGCTTAGTGTTTTGGTGAACCATTAATTCACTAAAAATGCTGCTTTGGTGTGACTGAAACTAGTCACAGCAAATTCAGCGAAGTGTTTGAATCTAAAAATGGGGAATATATTCATATTTACATTTACTGTTACACATATTATTGAAGAAATGCAGAAGTGCCRCCTGGAAGAGGTCTTGCATGTTCCTATATCCATCCAGACCTTACAATAGCTATTAACTGCTAACATTATTTAGAGATCATCTGTCTTACACATCTGCTAAAAACAGATCTTAAAATACTGCTTAGCATCTTCTAACAGATTTTTCCTGATTGGAAAAGATCAAAAGCCACAACCAGAAAGTAACATGGACATGTACGGAGAGCATTGCCAATGTCCCACCTCCTTTCAAAAGCTGTGATCTTGTTTCTTATTTCTGGACAGTCTTGGGAAAACCAAATACTTGCCTATGTGGAAGGAAATAAAACCTTAGCAGTTGGCCAACAGAACCTAGTAAAATTTCTTCTGACTCCAGTTCTAACAGTCACATTAACTTTTTATATTAGGGCAAGGCACATCAAGCAGACACTGAACACATTAACAGCACTGTAGCTCAGCTAACGTGAACTTTTCAGTGGCCTATCTGAAATGGTTCAGAAGGACTGGTGCAAAAAACCCCAGCGCTGTCCACAATCTAAGCTAAACTTCAAACAGCGGAAAATATTTCTGCAGGAATTATCCAGCAGAAGCCCCGTTGTTTATGATATATGTCAGTCTAAATAGAGTRCAAATAACAACCAGCAGTTACAGATTTAAAATTCCTTTTGTTATGAAATTTGGCTGAAATAATATATTAATAACTATTTCAAAGAAAGTCACAATCTAAAAGGTAAAATAATAGATCTAAGTGTGTTAAGTCTATATTTTATGGAGGATGCTTAAAAATTATTTCCTGGTGGGCCAGGAGTATTTTTCACTTAATCTACTGTTTATCCAACTAATCAAAAAATAACCCAAAGTCCCTCAGTTGCTTCCACTGATCTATAAAAGGGTTAATATTTACACAGGAATTAGCAGAGTTTCTACTGTGAACTTTGAGGAGATTTTTGAAAGGCTGCAGAGTTTTCCAGCTCTTTTTGAAAACTGGAGATTGGCACTCCTATTTCTGCCTTTGATAATCATCCCCTCAATCCAAAACTCAGAGAAAATTTTGTACCAGTGTTAGAAAAATGCAGAACCAGGAGCTCTCTGTGAGTTACATGCAGGCTTATAACTAACTGCCCCTCATTCTGTCCTTCTGTTAACTTGGACAATGATCATGACAAAATTCAGAAATATGATAGGAGGGATATTTCTCGAGCTGGCTGAAGTTTTTCATATTTTCAAGTAATAGGATCATTAGGGATGGTATTCAAGGATATAGAAAGGTAAGGTTTAGGGAGAGGAAGGATTTTTTATTAACTCAACTTTATAGTTTCAAAACCAGACATGCTTCAGGCATACAAACCTTTTTCTTGTGCCCTGGAAACTCTTTTTATAACTGTTTCAGCTAGTTTAATAAAAGATATTGCTTCTCCCTACAAACCTTGTCTTTCAGATTTTAAGACACATTAAAGCAAGTAAGTTCTGCCCTGCTATGAGCATTTCACAAAATTTTTATTTCAAAGCAATAGTCAGCAAAATGCTCTAACTTCAGCAAGTGATATAGACACAGAAAAATGTTGACTTTACATTCCTTYATATCTTTAGCCTCCACAGTCCTACTTTATCCTCCTCATGACTACTTTCATCCTTCTCTTCTACTGCCTTTACAAAGTGGAAGTACTAATTATATCAACCCTCCATCTTATTGATACAGATTAAAAACAGCAGTGCTATGTCTAGTGAACTCAGTGGGATCTTTCTTAACAATTTCTGCAAATTAAATAATACTTGTTCTTGTACATGATATCAGTAGTTGCACGTCACACACATTTACCTATTTCCATGATTTTTATTTAGACATACTTCAAAAATGTATTTTTTAAAGCTACCATCAAAAGTATTGTAAAGTGTCACATAAAAATATGCCTGAAAATTACCAGTGGAATAAATGTCATGAGCAAACAGACTTAATGTCCTTCTGATGTAAAAATAATCCCATAATACTTTTCCTCTCTTCTTAGCCTATGTTCTGCTATTCCTCTCCAACTCATTGTACTATTCCTGTCCCACGATTCTCACTTGCCCTAATTATATTTATTTCTTATAGCTGGAGAATAATTATGAGTCAAGTATGTGGGAAAATTTTAATTAATGCTAATTTTACATTTAGATTATGCCTGTGTGCACATATAAAAATAATTATGTGCAGTTCTGGACTTACAGAATTTTTTAGCCCAAAAGTCCCAGTCTGGGAATAAAGCATCAGCTTGGACATCTGAAAAGTGGACATTGCACCATTTAAAAATCAGACAATTCAACATATCACTGGGAAGAGCAGAGGAGGGAGAAATTTGAGTGGTCTGATCTCTGTCGTATTTGTTTTAAAAAGTGTTTAAATAGCAGTTGCCAGAGATGCAACAAGAATGTTCTCCTTTTGGGAGGCCTGCTCAGTAGGAGATGATAAACTGAGGCACTCTTCTTTCCTGCAGCGGGTTCCCCAGGACTCTCCCTGGGCTGTCCATTACAGAGTCACGCACTGTCCATTACAGAGTCAATGGCTCTCAAGCTGCACTGGGAACAGAGACCGTACTCCTCTACCTCATGGCACAGCTGCAGTGGCAACCCACAGAGTGGATTCTGTGCCTCAGTCCGGTCTTTTCTTCCACAGTATACAATGACCAAAGGTGGGATTAGTCTGATCAGATGTAGGTATCTATTACGGGATAGTTATCTAGACTATGGTCAGTGAAGAGAACAGGACACTTTAAGGGTGAAATTTATCTTAATTTAAAGTTGGGATCTGAAAGTGAATCTGATGAATTGCATCCTAAAAGTGCCTTTTCTCATCACTGCCTATAGTGGGCACCTGGGTTGACTAGCTTGTAGGTAGATGCCTTCCASCTAACCACTTACCTAGAAATACAGATGGATGGTACATCTTAAATGTACTAGGTCAGGGGATATTTTCATGAAATGTTCTRAAAGTCACACTTCAATTCTGCCTAGCAGCATTTTAAGCTCATAAATGCTCTGTTTGTTYGGGGTTTAGCTAACCTCCTTACATACTTCTGAAAATCTTTGCAGGTGTCTGTCCTCACCTTTGAAAATTTGGTTCTTAAGACCTTAAGTCCRATTCTAAATTGCTTCTAAATTCCTGAGTTGCTACTGAAAATGTTACTTCTGCAACTTATGTTTATATAACATTGTTTTACAGATAAATTACTAAGTGCTCCAAGACCTGCCTCATGGAGGTGATTTCATCCACCCCCTAATAAAATTGGGACATCTAAAAACTGAAAGCTGATTAATTCTCACTTCTGCTTAACAGCACTCTTTTCGCTTCTCTTTCTTAAGAAAGCCTTGTTTGCACAAAGATCTTTCTTTAGAAAGGCTTCTAAACCTTTATTACAAGTGAAATTACATTCATTCACCTATATTTAAAACAGAGGTAGTCAAAGGGAATAAAAATGTATTACTGCAAAATTTCCTGAAGTATTATCAAAATGTAAAATTTTATTGACATTCTGAGGTTGGATAATGTACAGTAAATAAAAGGTCACAAGAGTATTCTGGGGTTTCATTTTTCTAATTTTAGAACAATGACATTCAAGTTTTGGAAAATTTTAAATAGACCTGATTTTTAAACTGTTTTTCTATAATTCTGATTCACAAGGAGAATTATCTGTAGCTGAATAAAAATATTCACTATTAAAAGTAATTATGCTTATTTTATTATAATACTAATATACAATAACCAAAAGAAAGCTTTTAGAAGACCTTTCAAATCTAAAAAAATCTTGCAGGACCACATAGTTGATAACAATTTTATTATTTTTGCCTGAAGGTTACTATTGTCATAAGAACAATTTCTGTAGTCTGGTTTTGCCATCCCAAAACTACTGCAAAGAAGGAATTACAGCTCATGGAAATTGGAAATTTCCTTCTTTTTTTTCCCTCCTGCTCCTACACTGCAGTAACTTACAACCAGGTTACGCCACCAATCTCGTTTCTATTGCAACAACACAGAAGCAGACGAGGYAGTGTCAAGGGAGGACAACACTCAGCCACTGTGCAGCTCAGAGGTACCAGGATCTGTGATTTTTGGAGGGTTAGGAAAAGCATTAGAGAGATGTTGGGGGAGAACAGAGTATCAGCCACAGATTAGAAACACATGCAGCATCATGCAAAAGACTGGCTGTGCCTCTGTGTTAGCCCTGGGACTGGAACAAAAGGCTACGGCAGCAACTGGGGGTGCTGATAGCCCTGCAGTGCTTACTACAGAAACTGAATCACAACTTGGAAATTTTGTTAGCTGTCCCTGACTGTAACTTCCATCAATCAGCAGCAGAAATATCATATGAACCTGTGTGTATTTTCTGCTTGCATTTGAAAATAATGTATTTATCCTATTCCATTAGCGTATTTTAATAAGCATTGCTTTGGGACAGTATGCCTGCCAATTTATGTTTATGAGACTGTCAACAGAATTTACATGCCTAAGAAAATATGATACAACATTGCCAAAGCAGGGACTGCCTGTCAAATGAGGTTGTCATGGAGAAATGAGACATAGGAAAGCTCATACATAAAGTGGCACACAGAGAATGCCAGGGATTTTTATTCCCCCTGTTGAGCTCAATAAATATTTATTTCAGTAAAGGAAGGGGTAAGAAAATAATGAAATTATGAGCCATATTGTGCAGTCATTTTTATTTAGGAGAACTTTCCTTTGAAACCAACCCAATATGAAACCACAACAATAAAGTTCTTGCATTCTGTATTGTGTTTTTTGAACCAGATTTTAGCAGTTTAAATTTTGCCTGGCAGCACCCTGGCCTGCCTCGAAAAAGATCAAGTCAGGGACTAAAGGGCATTTCTGGAGTGTGCCTTTGGGTTGGCTCATTGACTCCAGTGGCTGAGAACCACTGGAGTGGTTCTCAGGAGTCTTTAGGAGCTGGTATTAATTAGACAGCTCCAAACAGTGCTCAGGACTCAGACCTGTGTTAAAGGGGCTGAAGAGTTTGGAGTTGTTTAATGACCTTTTTGAACCCCTGCTCAGATCAGTATTGAACAATTTGGGATTTCAGAGAAAAATACAAAGACAAATTCTTATCCAGTCTGACAAAGGAGGCAATGCAGTCTCTACGAGATACTGGCAGTGACACCAACTTGACACGTGTCAAGGAGATAGGAGGTAGCCAAGTGCTCTGGAGTTGTTTCCCTTATCATAATCTTAATTACTCCAGGGAGAAGATTAGATGCTGCTTGTTATTTACAGTTAATTCATAAAATGGTGATTATATAATGAGGGAAAACATTGAGGGGAATATCTCTTCAATTTCCAAACTCTCTAGGTGGAATTAATTCTCCCTAACTTTAACTCGTTAAAAATTTGTTGTCAAAATGTAAGCTAGTCATCTAGGCTTCCTTAACAGAGAGATACAGGATCCTTGAGACCATGATTTATCATGTTACAAATTAGGTGAAATGGTTTGTCCGCCAAAAGCTCTTCTTTCCTCCAGTGGCAATGAAGGTACCTTAGAGAGAGGCTGGGCATTTAGAAGACTGAATTTCTGAGGATTAAAGACCACCCTGAGCAAGGGCTGATACCTATCATGTGGACATGGACATGCAGTCTGAGGTGATGTTTGCCGCTAATGTTTGTGTCCTTAACTTGCTTTGACTCCAAAGAGATCAAAGACCAGTCTGCAGCTTCTTTCTTTTGCATCCAGGGCAACTTCAAACTGTTGATGGCCTCTATGGGGAACCTTGAACGAAAACAGCTGAATCGATAATAATGTGCCACTGACCTGAACCATCCATAAACAATTAGCATCCATTCTTTGTGGACTTCCAAAGCTACACCTATTTCCCAGGTACTCTCCACACATCTATGGGTATTTTTGTATCCAGCCCAACAACCAGCTATCAGATAATCGGTTTGTTAATTGAATAGATGTGCATTTCCCTCCACCTACCTCCTGCACAGTTGTGCCAAATGAAATGTGGCAATGTGTGCAAAGTGGTAAAAACTATCCAACACTTGCAGGCCGGTTAATATTTGCCTTATTTTGAGGTTGAATACACCCCTGAGTATGAGTCTATGCATTTTTCATCRTATTTAGTTGCATTAAATATTTGACCAACAAGTTACTGTAAATTGTAAGAAATATAGAGCAGTTTAGCCTGTACTGTATAACTTTTGCAAGATGTAATGGTATGCTAGCATATTAGAAATACACTAGAATAATTTATTTATTATATTCCATTAGTGTATTTTAACAAGCATTGCTGTGSGACAGTATGCCTGCCAATTTATGTTTATGAGGCTGTCAAGATAATTTACATGCCTATGAAAATAAACAACATTGCCAATGCAGAGTCTGCTTGTCAAATAATCTTGTCAGGAAGAAATGAAACACTACCGAGCTGAAGAGTAAAGCATATTCATTATTTCTGGCTACACAGATTCTAGGTGACACAATGAAATACATTTATGCCATTTTTCATGTATCATATGAATAAAAAAATGAGGGARTGGGGTACTTCAGGCTGCCATATATTGTACTGTACAAAACAGATTTAGCACTCAATCACCCTTGTTTCTTCAAAATAATAATAATAATAATAAAAAAGGGGAATACCYGGCCCACAGTAACATTAGTGGGTAAAATAAAATGTATTATTCATCTGGAAAACTGAGAATGCAACACAAAATCATGACTACTTCACAATGGTTAAGCTGAAATAAAATAGCTGCAGAGCTGCCTAGGGCTGAAAAAATTACTGGGAAGAGTTCATTCAGGAGTTCTGACTAGATAATTATTGAGCTGCACTGACAAACTCTACACTTCCCTGCCAATTACACCTTCCGGGCCATGGCTTTTAGAATAATTTAAAGCAGTGAGATTTAGAACCTTGTTCTCATAATTCCCCATAGACAGCTAACCCTGTGTTCCCTTCTTCAGGAGAAAAACCCCAAACTGAAAATGTACTCTCCTCCAAATACTCCCTAAGCATGAAACTGCCCTTGGAAACAGTCTCAGAGACGAAATGTATCCAGGAGGCAAAAATGACCCCARATCATCCAAAAGCAGAGAAATAAGTGTCCATTAAAGTCTTCGGCATGATCACTGTTACTTGCAAGCAGTAAGAATGACTTCAGAGAAAAATAGATGAGAGGCATACAAAGGGGGGTCAGTGTTTATCAAAAGGCTGTAAAGGTATTCTTATTTACGCGGAGAGATTGCCTGTACACMGAGCAAGCAGTTCAGATGTGAATAATCTCTACAGTGCATAGCAGAGCGTGGTGGCAGCCGATGGTATCAGCAGAAGCAAGGAGMCAGACAATAAACACGCAGATGATGAACGAAATGGGGATACGGCTGAGAATCACGGGAGAGATGATAATTCAGTACCAGTGAGATAAATTAAAGGGGTACAAGATGAAACACTTAGCTGGCTCGGATACATATATGCATGGAGTGCAAGGAGTCAGCTGGCTGCTGTAAGGAGAGTGCTGCCCAGATGGGGCCACACTGGCTGCAGCACTGGAAGGGGAAGGTGAGCTGTTCATGCAGCTCACTTCACTTGCCTTTCCCATGAACGGACGCCATAAACTGAAGCACTAGATACCCTAAAAGTCTGGGGCCAAATAGACCTGAAACCACTGCTCCAGGCTGGCCTGGCTCCTCTACTGCAGTCTCCATCTGAATCTCTCTTACCCAGGGACAGTGCTCTACAAGAACCCAGAGAGGCCAGCAAGCAAGGTCCACAATATAATCCACACTACTATATTTCCTGTACTTGTTGCAACRGATTACAGGAAAAACAGCAAAAAGATGTTTTAAGAGTCTTTCCAAGCTGAAGTTTTGCTAGAGGTGATGTACAATCATTTTATAATAATGGTCTGGTAGATCYGTCAGTGCGCTGGCTTTTAAGATGGCAGCTGCACCCTTTCGTTGACAGCTGTATTATATAGTTAATGTTTGAGTAGAAACCTTGCCTCCAGGAACAAACGGCAAGAYGTACACAGACTTTAATGGGACTAGCTTGCCTTTCTTTACAACTTTCTTGGTAGAGGTATAAAGCCTATCAGGTAATAGGTTGCATTTAGACAGATTTCCGTAGGGTTGTATGAGAGGAATTAGTCACAGGTTAGAAAACAAACCAAAAATTTTGCTTCCTCATTGATTTTTAAAGTTTGTTAGATCCCAAATGCAGAAATTTGGATGGGTGAATTTGCTATAATGAAAAAAAAAGTGAATAAAAAAACCCTAACCAATAGATAGTCTTGCTCCCTCATCTATTTCTGATTCCTAATGACAAGCTTCAAATCATATCTGAGTGCAAGCCTATTTTGGAAACACAAGCAAAGGACTCAAAATAGCAACAAACCAAATGTCCAGTGAAACCAGTGGGAATCTGGAGTGGGGCTGAAATAATAGCAGTGGAGTCAGGTACTGTATGGAGGTGATACAACATAGAATTATAGAATAACAGAATGGTTTGGGTTGGAAGGGACCTTTAAAGATCACCTAAGTCCAACCCGCCCTGCCATGGACAGGGACATCTTTCACTAGATCAGGTCGCTCAAARCCCCATCCAACGTTATCTTGAACACTTCCAGGGATGAGGCATCCACAACTTCTCTGGGCAGCCTGTTCCAGTGTCTCACCACCCTTATCATAAAAAAATTTCTTTCTTACATCCAATCTAAATCTACCCTCTTTCAGTTTAAATCCATTGCCCTTTGTCCAGYCACTATAGGCCTTGGCAATGTGTCTCTCTCTGTCTTTCTTATAAGCCCCCTTTACATATTGAAAGGCTGCATGGTCTGGACTTTGTAACAGGATAAGTAGAAGCAAAACAAATTGTTAGGTAATGCTGTGGTTAATGCGGGAAGTATTTTCACAAGAGAACTAGGGATAATTTAAGRCAGGCACAAAGTAAGATTTGTCCAGAATCCTTCCCAGTACACATCAGTACTGCCCCATAATAWCCTCTGCATTCCAGCACTGGGCCTCTTGAGCAGGTGCTTCCAATTGTGTGGCAATTTCTGATTTGAGCTGTTATCTATAAGAAATTGCATCTGGCTTTCTTCATAGCACTCTATCACATCACCACATGTCTCTGTGATTGATTTAATTAACACTTTTCTCCAGCTCTCTCCCCTTTTTGTAAGTTTCCATCTATTTATTTATAATTTCCCCCCAGATTGTTGACTCTTGAGTTGTGTAAAATATTTTTAGATACATTACATCTAATGTAAAAKTAATGCAAATCAAGCTGCCTTTAACTTCTCAGGCACATATATACCCTATTTTAATGTGGCCATTTATGCTGCTGTGTAATACATCTTCATAGTGTTGGCTTAATCGCGAATGACAAGTGTTGAAAATGTAATAAAGACAGGGACACATTAATCCATTTTGTATGAAAATGTGAAAAGGTAATCAGATTCTGAATGGCTGTATGCTTTAAAAATATATYGGCTGAGATTTCTTTTTCCATTCGGGATTCTCACCAGAGATTCTGATTAGAAAGATTTCAGTATAAAATTGCCTTAAAATATTACGATTGTGCCAAAAATGCACTGAGGAAGTTTTATAAAATGAGAGATTAATCTCAATCAGTAATGTGATGACCCCAAAGCTTCTGAAACACTTTAAATAATCAGGGAAGTCTGTATTMTTTTTCTTTTTACAGAATCTTATACACCTTGCCCATGGGTAGAGATACAGGGTCTATGATTATCATTTCTGTTTCTGAATATCCAAAGCTAATTAAATAATTATTGTTAATAATTATTCCAGTCTCCACAGGCAGTCAAGGATACCTTCATACAAAAATGTGTATAGAGAAATGTCATCTCCTTTTTTTTTCCCCCCCCTGCAAAAACAAGAAACAGATGGAAACCTAGTATTCTGTTCAAAGGACACTCTTGCAGCATATTCTTCCCCGTCCATCACTGTACAGCATGTATTTCCCATGCCCTAGAGAATCTGTGCAACCTGACATAATGCTTTTTTTTAGGAAAAAGAACCAATTCTTTGCATCTTTCTTACTTTGTCTCACCAGCCTACATGAAGACTAAGGTAGTAGCTTTGAGATCATTTCATCACACCAACTTGCCTCTTCAAATAGCTGCCTAAGCTAGGCTACAATGCAGTCATCTGTAATACTCTAAGGTTCACTTCATCAAATTTGGTAGCTCAAAGGCTGGCACTTAAATCCATTCAGTAGTAGTATTCAAAAAGTATCTTCCCACAGGTAACTATTCTGGTTCCACAGCTATTTCCTGTTCTGTGTAAAGGGAACAGCTCCCAGACCAAAGTTACATTTCAAAATGAAATAACTTTTAACTGTGATCATTCGCTGTTCAGACTCTAAATTAAATTCTGAAATCCACAGAAGTCCTGATGAAACTGAAAATATTTCTTTAGTTATTTAACTTTGAGTAATTATAGTTCAATGTCATCTTAACTCTTGAGCAAGAGATGATGATCTGAGTGCACCACTGAAAATGTAGCTTCTTACAGCACAGTGTCACTGGTATAGTTTATGTGGCATATTTATCTCCTTGTGCTTGTTTATGAGTTTGAAGTATTTTAGCTGCAAAACATCAAGGTCAATTTTTCAGATGCTTTACACAGTTTACTATAGGGCCTCAAGCAGAGCTGATGGCTCTAGACGTCCTGCCWGTGAATTATAGCTATTTAATAATTTCAGCAATCTTGCACTTATGGTTTCATTATTWTTTCCAAAATAACTGAAAGAGTTCAGCACACATCTTAGATACTTTTGTTCCTGCATGAAACTAGTAAAGTATAAAGTCTTTTCAGCATATGAAAAGCAGTTGCAACGTATAAGGAAGATGTATACCTAAATGTGGAGTGGAAAGGAAAATGATTAGAACATTTCCCACAAGCCTGTGCAAATTATATAAAATCAAGAATCGGCCCTGTCAATCACTTTTCATTTAACACTTTCAATTAACTTGAGATGCTGTAGGATGCCACTTTAAATTATCTACTTAATAGAGTAGGAAGGGAAAGGATTGGCTTCCTTCTGTGGCTAAGACAGTCCAAAACCAGTGGATTGAGCTCTACCTGCAGAATTCCTCTGTCACCTGAAGCTGTTCGTCTTGCAGCAGAGCCACAAAGGAAAGATGATGGTGGTTCGTCTCCTATAGGGATGGGTCGTGGTCCTGCTGTCGTGGTTTAACCCCAGCCAGTAACTAAGCCCCACACAGCCCCCACTCACTCTCCCCCAGGTGGGACGGGGGAGAGAATCGGAAAGGTAAAAGTGAGAAAACTCGTGGGTTGAGATAAAGACAATTTAATACGGAAAGCAAAAGCCGCGCACACAAGCAAAGCAAAACAAGGAATTCATTCACTGCTTCCCATCGGCAGGCAGATGTTCAGCCATCTCCAGGAAAGCAGGGCTCCATCACGCGTAACGGTTACTTGGGAAGACAAACGCCATCACCCCGAACGTCCCCCCCTTCCTTCTTCTTCCCCTAGCTTTATATGCTGAGCATGATGCCATATGGTATGGAATACCCCATTGGCCAGCTGGCCTAGCTGTCCTGGCTATGCTCCCTCCCAGCTTCTTGTGCACTTCACAGAGCATGTGAAGCTGAAAAGTCCTTGAGAAGTAGACTAYCTAGCAACAACTAAAAACATTACTGTGTTATCAACATTCTCCTTATACTAAATCCAAAACATAGCACTATACCAACTACTAGAAAGAAAATTAATTCTATCCCAGACAAAACCAGGACACCTGTTTCCATGGGTATCATCTCCAAGGAGTTCCTGTATTATTAGTAGCCTCCTATGCCAAGCGTAAGGGAATCCATTTCAGTCTTTGCTGGCAGCATAGTTAGTAATATTTTCTCTAAACTACAATTCTGTCTTAACCTCTACCTTGTTTCTTGTTAACCAATGTTTTAATGAATAAAACTGAGACTATRTCCATATTTGTGAACTACAGCAATGGCATTTCAAGATTAACAGAGATGAGGAGAGCATTCATTTATCTTCCACGATGATTGTTTATACAAGGTTARAAAAGGTTATAAATGAGGGAGCACTGGAACAGCACCTCTGGAGCTCTGCTTTGTAAAGAAACTTCAAATAGAAATGAAATTCTCACATTCATGCACAGTGCATTTCACTCTTTTCCCCTTCAATTTCTAAGAAAAACTCAGYTTTATTATAAGGGTTAGCACAGTCTATCATACGTTGGTAAAGAGCTTAGAGAAATGCCAAACACAAAGTTCTACAATTATTTTTCACTCACTGAATCTTTTACATCCTATGTGATAATTTTGCTGCTCCTTAGGAAGAATGAAATACAGTCATTGYTGGGGGCAAATTCTCATCTTCTGCCATGCAGGGACATGTGGTTCTGCCTCCTGTAGTTCTAGACTATTTCAAAACAGACGGATAATACAAAGAGTCCAGGTTAATACAGATGCTTCCACAGTAATTCATAGGGATGCCCAGGACAATAGGAGCCATCAGCAYGTCAGGGTGCTTTGAACATAGTGGCATCATGAGAAGAATATCTAGGTACAGGGTTAGAGTAGTAATTTTGAACCTCAGTTTAGATTYGGGTTGAACAATACTCCTGTGAAAGCTGTATTTTATACATATACCTGTCTTTTGGATCAGGACATAGATGGTTTCCACATGAAATGCTTTAGGCTTACTGTGTATGTAACAGCTACATGTCTGAGTAGATATTCGTTGGTAGGTACAGAAATGAGTTGGCTAAGCCTTTGAAATATTTTTTTCTTCCTATGGAGGACAGTGAAGATAGGTGGCCCACAGATCATTTAGTCATGTTTACATTTAAAATATAGGCTCATTTATAATATAGACTGAGAATTGCAAGAAGTTATTGTCCAYTGCCAAGCTGAGACAGAATACTAGATTATGTAAGTACCCTCTGTCCAGTTCCATGGAAAATGGAACAAGGTGACCTTTAATCACTTTTTGGGCATTTTAAAATTATTTCTTCTGCTTTGCATCCAAGTGATTAGAGGCAGTTACAGTGGAATAGATTCATTACTAAATGCAAGTGTCTGCTTCTGAGTTTGTTCTCTGGCCTTTCTTAATAAGGGAGACAAATAGGCACTTCTGCAAAAGATCTCTCATCTCAAAGCAGACATCTGAAACAGGGCAGATGAAACTTGTCCAAGTGAGGYTGTTTTCTCTCATTAACACAGAGGGAGCCCAAGGTGATTAATACACGTGTAAGCATCTACAGAGACCTAAATTTAGGGGAGATGAAACTCATTCTGTGCATAGCTGAGGGAATGATAATTAGCAAATAGTATCCCAATAATGGGAAGATGAAAGTAGATACTTAACACGAGTGACTGAAGTCCCTTTCAGTGTCACCAAGCATATTGTAAACTGGTAGTGATACAAGGCTGTTTATGAAATCTGCTGTCGCAAGCACACCGTTATCAGTGTTTAAAAGGAGTATAGATATATAGATAGACACCTAGATGGGCTATAACCACATTTCCTGCTGCAAAGTTATCATATGTATATAATATATATATTATACATCATCTGCAGGCAGATTCTAAGGAAGGAAAAAGCAAGGCTGCAAGAACAGTCTGCCTTCTGTAGACTCTAATAAATTGTGTTTCCTTCGTGGTTCCTATAGAGAGAACAAATGAGCAAAAAAAACAGATATATTTTGACTAGGAATAAAAGCAGGAAAGAAAACWAGGGTTGTGAGCCTGGCTGTTTCAACTGGGATTATATGATAGGTGGGATTTTAATAAAATAAAGTTGGGTTTACTGATAGTCTCAACCTTGAATTCTCAATATATTTCCGACATTTTCTCTAGATGAATATATCTTCTCTAACTTTAGATGTTTGCTATGTAAAGCCGCATTCCAGCTGCCAGTCCAGGTGGGTGCAATCTCCTTACCAAC
Source organism: Oceanodroma leucorhoa (assembly GCA_030449065.1). Lineage (NCBI taxonomy): Eukaryota > Metazoa > Chordata > Aves > Procellariiformes > Oceanodroma > Oceanodroma leucorhoa. Next base: position 968,696 of record JASVER010000055.1, on the reverse strand, counting down.
TTATGCGCATGTCTTTGATACCATAGAGGGTCACAAACAGCACTAGAGGTTTATATTTAAACAACTGAATCGATCTCCTAGYATGTGTGCTTGATTTGGCTGGGGTAGAGTTACTTGTCTTCAYAGTAGCTTGCGTGGGGCTATGTTTTGGATTTGTGCTGAAAACAGTGTTGATAACACAGGGATGTTTTAGTTATTGCTGASCAGTGCTTACACAGTGTCAAGGTCTTTTCTGCTTCTCACCCCACCCCATCAGCGAATAGGCTGGGGGTGCACAAGAAGTTGAGAGGGGACACAGCTCGGACAGCTGACCAAAGGGATATTCCACACCATATGAYGTCATGCTCAACAATAAACGAGGGGGAAGATTGGCCGGATGGCCACTGCTCGGGGACTGGTGGGGCATTGATCAGTTGGTGGTGAGCAATTGTTTTCATCACTTGTCYTTCTTGAGTTTTACTTCTCTCTCTTTGTTATTTTCCTTTTCATTACAATTTATTATTATTATTATTATTTTATTCAATTATTAAACTGTCCTTATYGCAACCMATGAGTTTTCTCACTTTTACTCTTCCRATTCTCTCCCCCATCCCACCAAGGGGGAGTAAGTGAGCGGCTGTGTGGGGCTTAGTTGCCAGCTGGGGTTAAACCACAAGCGTGAGATTCTGCTTTCAGATTAAGTTATCGAAATATTGGTAACCAAATGAYAGCTGGGTGTTTAAGGCAGCAATGGTATAGCACTTGATTCACCTGCCAAAACACATGCCTCTAGTGCCATTTGAGACATCTTCTGCCATGTAGGGCTCAGACCTACTTGAAGCTTGTAGATATGGCACAGGAATTACAGGAGGCCTATAGCYACCTGGACGGGCATCTGAAGACCAGCAGAGACAGCCTAGAGAATCTTCCATGGTACTAGATATATGTCTTTAGGTAACCAAATCAAGTCCTACGTAATATATTTAATGCAGTTTGCAGAATTATTCAGACAGCCCCAAAGTCCACTCATGGATGGTCAGCTGAAATACTCCCAGCTTAGCTTTGATGCCTGACTTTTGGACATGCAACATTAATTGAGAATGATGTTACCAGTTTTGTTTCAGATGGAGGATGACCATGTGTTAAAGAGGATCTTGGGTATATACCATGGCTAATGTGTAGTATAAGCTTCCATGGGGAAGTGTGTGTCAGCCAAAATAACGGGCTGAACTAGATAACAAATGAATAAATAAGCAACTGCAGTTTGGTTGATCAGGGTCTTTCAGCCTCTGACACTGTTACAAACTAGCTGTACACTGCTTCATATTTTATAAGGCAACTGTCACCCTAGTCTCTGTATCAAGCTATGGGTATCACTAGCTGCTCTTTAAGTTACAATAAGAACAAGATACAGAAAAAGACAGAATTTAAAATTGAGAGTAAAAATTTAAAATTGAGAGTAAAAATGTTAAGAGTATTAAATTCAGTCAAGTAGACAAAGCTAAATAGACAGAGCAAATCAGTTTAAAATTATCCACAAATGATTAACACAATTTTTGTTTGAATCAGGCCCTGTGTTGTCTTTAAAGCCGCATCTGCAATCTGTACAGTATTTAGCSACACATGACAAAACAAGATGTCTTCTGCTCTGACTAGAGCTACCTGTGATCTTGAAGACTTTTATAGAAAACACAGGAAAAGCACTAATGCTTATTTTCAAAAAGTGTCACCTAGAAGTAGATATTTCAGTATCAATAATTACATCTTAAAATTTAATAAATAGCAGCTCTTCTAGATGACTTCTAATTATAGTATAAAATGTAAATTCTATTTCTGTTTACTTGAATCACTTAGGACTAAAGCATTATAATCTTACATTAGTACCTTATTCTACAAATCATCCCACTGATTACTTGTAGATACGTATTCCACTGAGTATGCTCATCAACATTGTTACTGAATCAGAGAAATAGGATTAAAAGGGACTTAGAGGTCATTCAGTCCATTTTCTCATCTCAAGCCATGATCAACTATATTTAGAACAGCCCTAACAGATGAGGGAGATTTTAACCTCTGCAAAATCTTTCAGTATTGCTTATTTTTATAGTTAGAAAATGTTTCTCCCATGTTTAAACTAATTCTCTTTTACTTCAGTTTAAGTCCACTGCTTCTTATTGTACAATGGATGTAGGTAAAACTCATTTGTCTCTTTTCCTCTACCCATTTGTTGTTTAGGTTTTTGAAGACAAGTTATCATCCCCCTTTAAGATTTCTTTTTTCTAAAGAAAGCAATCTGAGTGCCTTCAATAGGTCAAGATTTCTGGCCAGACCCCAAGTGCATTAGTAGGTCTGGACTGCTCTGAGCAGTCTCATCAGGTCTCCAACCCTTGGTCCAGGAGCACCATGTAAGTGAYGACCCCAGTCCTTGCCTGGCATGGTGTAGGCAGGTCTGCACCCTGCCCTGTGCCCTGCTCATCCTGACTTGTTCACTTGACTTCCCAGACTGACCTCAGACTTTTTGCACTTCTCTGATGCTCACCAAACTGTTAGTGGAGACTGCTACTGCCCATACTTGACCCTGCTTGCGTATTGYCGGACTGCACGCAGGTCAGCCAGGCCGCCATCCCACCTGTGCTAYGGTCACCCTTGGTCTCCAACTTAGCTTCCCCTGTTGTGCAGTCCCATTCCTGCTACTCCCTGATAGAAACATTTTGTTTCCCTCCTACTGGAACTGTCTTGAATTTTGGGGTTTTCTTCATCTTTTTTGCTGATTTGTCAAGATCATTTTGTATTCTAGTCCTTCCCTCAAATCTTAGTGCAGCCCCTCCTAGCTTGGTGCTGATTAGTAATTAAATAAGTATACACTTCATGCTTTTGAAATAATTATGGGAAATATCGAGTGGTAGCAGACTGAAGATAGACCCTGTGAAATTCCACTTACGGCATCCTTCCAACTTGGCAGCAAACCTTAATAGCTACTCCCCCAGTATGATATTCTTCCCTTCCAGCAGTGCCATATTTCCTTAGCTTGTTTAAGAGAGACCTGCTGAAGTTTAGCCGCATGATCTCTGTTTCTTCTCTCTTTTTTCAGGAAAGCTCTTAACTTCTCACAGAAGGAAGCTGAATAGGTATGACATGATTTGTTCTCAGCTGTTCTTCATCTCCTTATAAGCATGTACCAGCTGTATACAAGTATTTCGATTATTTATTCCAGAATTTTCACAGGAACTGAAGGTCATCTGCTAGGTTACTGCTTACACCCATTAAAAATAGACAATACATTTTCCTTTTCCGGGCTTCTGAAGCCTCACTAGTCCTTATGAGTTCACAAAGTTGCTGACCCTGAGACTGTTTGAGTCAGTAGCATAAAGTGAATTTCATCAAGCTCAGACAGTTCAAACTTATCTAGCTGCTCTCTAATTGGCTCTTCTAACTGCTCTTCTGACCTGAGATATTACCCCTTGTCATTGACAGTGACGTAATGAGCTGTCTGATGAACACTGTTCTTGTCAGTGAAGGCTGAAGCCAAAAATGCGGTAAATGCTTTGGCTTTTCTTTGCATTGCCTGTCAATAGCTATCTCTCCTTGTTAAGCACCAGATCAACTCTTTGCTTGATCTCCCTCTTCCTTGGTAACATATTGCATTACAGAGGATTCTTGTTTTTTTGTCATCCTTGCTAGAACACTTGCTACATTTTTCCTTTTTAAACATAGGTTTCTAAATCTGTTTTTAGGCATCTAATAGGAGCAGTTTGTTTTTTCAAGGGTGCTAATCGAGTTATTTGAGTATCTGAAGATTCTGTTCAGGTGTTTAAATGCAGATTTACATCTCCAACTTTAAACTTTGAAGTCTGAAAATGTTGGCTCATGTAAAGAAGTATCACATCCACTTAACTGCTTTCAGCAATAGAATAGGAAAGGGGGGGGGGAAACCCACAAATATTACATCCAATTTATCAGACCTTCAATCTTTTTAAATGTTGTTTTCTTAATTTATTTAAAAGGAATAAGCTCTTTCTTTTAATGCTTTTGCTAATTCTTCCAATAAAATACTAATTTCTTTTCCTTTCACACATATAGCAGTCAGAAGCTTATTTCTTGATTTAAAATTAAAGCAATTACTTACTGCATTATTTCCTTAATAGAAAAGCCTTAAATTACCTCCCAATTTAGAGTGCCTCAGTGGTTTCTACGAAGTGGTTATCAATGGTGTCTAGCTTCATTTCCACTGCAAAATAGAAGAATCTTGTTAATATTAACTCATCCTCCTCTTTCAGACATTCTGAACAGCTTTAAATGATTTTTTCTCCTTTAAAATAGAGAGAGAAAGAATTATCTTATGCTTAGGGCTACAAACTAGGTTTYCAACAGAAGTAACTCCACATGGCTCCTGTTTGGGAGTGCTTCATGACCAGAAAAAAAATACTTATGGCTTGTCCACACAAACATTATTTCTCTGAGCTGCCTAAATGCAAGGGTACTCTGTTATGAGAGTCAGCTAATAAAATTACTGGTTCCATGGACTGCAAACTCTATTGTGTGTACATTATCTTATTCATCTGTAAAGACATATTGGGATTCATTGCATGCATAGAAATTCTCATTATGTGCCAGAGTAGGACAATACTAAATGACGATGCCTTATTTCAGCTGACATTTATACCACTTACACAAGGAAATCTTATAAGGATTTTTATATTTGTTATTGTTATACACAATTTATTCCACTGGATCTAATTTTTCCCATTGATAGATAATGCCAGCTTGTTTTCTTCATCCTCTATACCAATCAGACTGCACTGCTGTGCCACATCGTGCCAGAGAGTTTCRTGGGTATTGTAGAGGTAACTGTGACACAAAGTCTGGATACAATCACCAAAACCTTTGCAATGTTATAAAGGATATTTATTTTTTCTCCTCTCAATTCATGTTTCATAGGTAAAGAGCAATTCTGATTTGTGTTCCAAACATACTGACAGAAACAGGCACCCCGGCTATTTAACTTCAGCCTGAAACATTAAGTAAAGTCATAAGCAATGAATAAGAGGACCCTATAATGAATTGCACTGGGCTCAGTTCCACATCCACCTTCTTGCACAAGGTAATCATCATGGGCAACTTCCTTCTTTCTATTATTCTGGGGGTAAAAAGAAAAAAAGGAAAAAAAAAAAGAAGGTATAAGTAAGAAAAGGCCTAAAAGTGAATAAAATATAACATCATGGTTAGTCTAGATATGCATAGTAAAACTGATATATATTGGATATAAGCAAGGTCTTGAAGTATCTCATATACCTTTTAACGCACTGAAAATAACCAAACATTTAATTGCAAGGGCAAGACAGAATTATTCATTAAAAAGATTTTTGAGGATTTGAAATGCTATTTCCGAAATAGGAATCATTATACTAAAAGAACAATTCTTATTCTGTGTACTGGTATCTCACGAGTCAAATTTTTTCCATTCTGGGCTTTAGGGCTGTTTTTTTAAGGGGAAGGGAGGAGCTTTAAAAGTGACATTTTAAATTTTTTGGTTTTAAAAATGTTGCTTGAAGAGTTGTTGATATTGACCATTTCTGTCATTGTTCAGTGGGACTTTCCTACACCTGTAGACAAAGGTGTGGTACTTCTCCTATTTCAGTCGTACTAATTTTTCATAACGGATGGCAGCCACAACTCAGTGCTCCTCAGCAATCTAAAATAGCCAAGCTCAGGGAGAGGAAGTGAGCAGCTGTTGGAACAACTGATGTGGCACATTTCTTACCACTGTTGGGGGTGAGCCAATAGACTCAGACAGAGRAGGTGCATCTATTTTTTCTACAGTTATTCATCAGTATTTACCTTCCACCTGCACTCCCAGTAAAAGCACTCAACCACTGAGTCTGCATGTTGCTTCTGCTTTACTTAATCTGAAATGTAGYAGATGTATTTGAAGTTCAGGGGATAACTGATTTTACAGGAAAGGGACTTTTGACAAGGCYAGAGGGTGAACTTCAGTCAGTGTGAATAAGAGAGTCTGTAATCACTTTAATATCACATTATTACTAGGATTATCATTAAATGTATTAAATGTTTCCAGAAGCTTCAGTTTCTATCTTTTCAATGGGAATGRGGACAAAATATGTAGGTGAAGAAGTGTTCCTATGCAGGACATGCATGACAATTTATAGGCACTCCATATCCTTCAGCAGAACTCACTAGATGAAAGGTTTTTGACTTATGACTATTCCAGAATATGCCTCTAATAGCTAGATCCCAGCTTGTACAGCTTTTTGAATAGGAAATTGTCTGGAAATCAATAAGTTTATTTGTGATGAAAAAATAATCASTATCAATAACAACTTGGTTCCACCCACAAACTTTCTGTTAGTTTACTCAGCCTGAGGAGAAGCCTGTCTTCAGGAATTCATAAGGTGCATGTCATAATCTTCCTGCAGAGGAGACACACATCCCATGTATTTGAGTGTGCTGAAGAAATGGGGCAAAGGAGGAGGGAGAAATCCAAGTGTGCTTCCCAGTCAGAATATGGCAATTTCTCTCAGGAGTCCTGAAACTTTAGCGTGTGTACCATGGCCTTGGTTAACCTGGGGTCATTTCCATCCCTCCCCACCCCCAAATGCCTTGTTTCTTTCCAGAGTCAAGGAATTGAGTTATCTACCCATCTGTGTATAAACTACACATCCAACCCCAATGTCATCCACCATGAAGTATCTGTGACTTGGGAACTGCACTTACRTGTCAAGAGCTGCATCTAGCGCAACATCTGGTGAGGCCGCACCTCAAATACTGTGTTCACTTTTGGGCCCMTCACTACAGGAAGGACATTGAGGTGCTGGAGCATGTCCAGAGAAGGGCAACGAAGCTGGTGAAGKTCTGGAGAATAAGTCTTATGAGGAGTGGCTGAGGGARCTGGGGTTGTTTAGTCTGGAGAAAAGGAGGCTGAAGGGAGACCTTATCACTCTCTACAACTACCTGAAAGGAGGCTGTAGTGAGGTGGCTGTTGGTCTCTTCTCACAAGTAACTAGCGATARGAYAAGAGGAAATGGCTTCATGTTGTGCCAGGGGAGGTTTAGACTGGATATTAGGAAAAATGTCTTCATGGAGAGGGTTGTCAAGCATTGGAACAGGCTGCCCAGGGAAGTGGTGGAGTCACCATCACTGGAGGCATTCAAAAAACATGTAGTTGTGGCACTTCGGGACATGGTTTAGTGGGCATGGTGGTGTTGGGTTGTCGGTTGGACTTGATGATCTTAGAGGTCTTTTCCAACCTTAATGTTTCTATGATTCTATGATTCTATGATTCTATGATCCATGTACTAGGTATCCATGCTCCTCTGCCCAAGCTTCTGATGATATCTTTTAATAATGCTGGACATAGAGTTTGATCTACCAGTCATGTTGCATTATACTACTCTTTGTATGTACTCTTTTTTTTCACTCAGTTGCTCATCCTTGAGAGCCCCTGGGCACAGTACTCCAGATGTGATGTCACAAGGGCCAGGTAGAGGGGAACAATCATTTCCCTTGACTTACTGGCTATGCCCTTACTACAGCTAACATCAAGCAAGCCCATGTCAAAATCCCGACTAATATCACGGCATAAGTTAATGACTGCTTCTGTCCTATTTATCAGTTATCCTACCAAAAGTTGTTAAATGCACCTATTTCCTCAGAACCATTGGTCCTGGGCCTGGCTTAAGGGGTTCTCCAGTTGAACTGCAGCAGATGTTGCATACCGGCTTTTAGATTTCTCCCTGGGTATACCCCTTAATACCAAGCTTAAGTTTCTAGGCCATTGTGTCCCAGCATCATCAGCTATATGTGCTGTACCAATTATAGTATTTTCTTACATGCTGGAGAACTGGAAGTAAGAAAGCAGGTGGTATTTTCTGACAATCTGGAAGGTAAACAAATCCTTGCAAAAGTGAAGAGATAAGCATTTCCAGTTTCTCCTCTGACCCATCTCTTGGGAGCACTGCCACTTTTCAGAGCAGCAGCATGTGTACTCCTGAAACCCGCAACCCTTCTAAAAAGACAAATTTCCTCAGCAGCTGATCTACACATGAAGAAAGAAGCTGTCAGAGATAAAACAGAGTTGGAGATGTTCTCCATACATGAAGCTCCAAGGATTCAGTCCTCTGAGTATCCCAAATTCTTTTCCATATGTGTCTTAACACCATTCCACTTGCTGCATCTCATACCATCACTTTGTTTATCTTCCCTGATAACACAGATGTGTTGTTAACTTTTTGCTACTTCTTGTCCTCCATCCCCTTTAACAGAAGAAATTGTGCATTCAACACCATACAGTGCAAGATGATACACTGATCAGACTGTCAAAGTTTGCTGCTGTGTTTCTGAAATTTTGGATGCTGCTACAGATAGCCATGAAGAYGGCCAGCCAGACTTTCCTCGCTCCCTCAGGAGTCAGTGTCCACATCAGACAACATCTTAATGGGGGAGTGGCTGCAGCATTTCAGATGTCTTCTGGGTACATTTGTCTCTTTGCACTGATTGTAGAGTGGACCGCATCAAATAATACAGTCAGATAAGTGTGGTGTGTAAAGCCTGATGATATAAATAATGCATTAAAAATTTATGAAGGGCTTTTCTGCAGAGCTGGAAAGGAGTAYGGACTAGCTTATAAGTACTTTTCTAGTTTTCTGGCAGAGGTGCACTGAATCGGGGATAGGTGTTTTTTCCAAACWTTAAATGGAAAGAACAGGTCCTAAAAATTCATTCATTGTTTGTCCTCTTTGAAAAGAGGGAAATAGATTCTAAAAGCAATGCCATTGATTCTTTATTATAGTGTAGGATTATGAGATCCTAGCCATGAAAATCTAAGGCTCATTTCAGCATGTATTGAATTTATRATCAATAAAATAATTACTTGATTCATTCTTACGTACTAGGTCAATTAATTATATTTTAAAAATTATTTCTGGCTTCGAGGATTGTTTTACCTATATTGCATAGCAAAGTAATGATATAATTAGGAAGAAATTAATCACTCTGGTCAAGCAGTTTTCCATTTGCATTGAACAAATAAAAAGTAGAACGAATGTATATTTCAGTCAGGATCACTTAGATACATTTTTGCACACCTAGCTAAACTAATCAAGACTAATCACCATTATGCCCATGTCACAGGGAAAAATTCGCATTGCCTAAATCAGATCAGGATCGAAGCAGTTTATTCAATTACTAAGGGCGTGTAATTAATCGGCAATCAGTGAACTATACATTCAGGATCAATATCAGCAATGCAACACATGAGCCATAATACTACACATCTACAAAATGTTAATATACATGGACTGATTTCTAAACGTCCTTCTATAACTAATTCCAAAATTTATAATCACATAAGCACACATTCATTTACACGGTTATGTAAACATACACCCCCACACACCTCGCAGGCCATGCGGGTTACCAGCATCCCTCTCTTTGGGGGGTGCAGTCCCCACTTGCAACCCCCTCCCATGGGAAATGTGGGTGATCCAGCCATACGTGTGCCACAGACACACACTCAGGGGTCCCTGCTTGCTGCCCCTGGCTGTCCCTCRCTGGCTGGGTGCCATTTCCCCCAGCGTCCCYGGGGACGATGCTCAACCCAGCCCAGGCAGGGTGGTGGTGTCACAGGGTGACTTCTGGCAGCACCAAACTGGGTTTRAACTACTGCTCTGTTTCGGTGCCTCTTATTTTCATCCCAATGACTGTAGCATCAGATCCAGGTAGATTCTGACTATTTCCATTCACACGAGTTGTGTTTAGATTCATGCATTTCTGTGTTGTTGATGGAATGGCTGTTCATTCTATCCTTTTTTTAATTTCTTTTTACAAGACCAAAATTTCATTCATGTTCAAAGAGTCAATCCCTTGTTCTGCAATTGCTCATAGCTGTTTTTTCCATTTTTTAAAAAAAGGTCTTTCTGTCTACCTGCTTTTTTCAGGATTGGTAAAGTGTTTTCTAGTCTCAACAGCGATCTTTGCAGACTGGCTTCAGGCTCACATAACCAGTCCCCATAGTACAGCCTGCTGGTGGCATTGAATGGTAGAAATAGGAGAAATGCGTGGCAAGAAATGAGGAACCTGAAAACATTTGCYTTGCCTAACATCTTGAAACACACATTCACCTTAACCTGAAGTTTTCAGAAAAAAATATAAGTCTGAAAAGTTTGCACAGATGTTAGGATTYCCTCTTCATCAGATTACACTGAGATAACAAAATAAGACAAAGGAAACTCGTAAAAATAAGAATGTGAGAATTGAGGAAAATTTTCCTATAGTTTTGCATCTCATATGTTGTTGACTTTTATGTTTAAGAACATATGGGCTTTGTATGAAGATTTTCCACAATTGCAGGCACTTCTAGTGGCTGTATTTTGAGAGGATTGCCTACTGTCTAAGACGAAATAACTGTATCCTGAAGCATTTTTCTGAGTGGCAGCATGTAAGAGATTTCTCTGCTCTACCTAGCTGCTATATTTAATTAAACTTGGAGGAATTTCATAGGTCTGAGATGTTTACTTTCCTTGTAGAACTCAATCAACAGGATTAAACTTYATAAAGGAATTGGAGGGACAGACAGGCAGACACTTACATACACACAAACTGTGTGATGATTTTTAAGATGTTAGATTAAAAAAAGAGATAAAGAAGAAAATGCTTTGAGGATTTTGCAAATAAACACATTTTTCTGATCACTGAAGAAACAAATCAAAAACAAATCCACATATAAAATTGGAATGAAAAAAATGGGGTTTTTTATCCTGCTTGGTATTTTTATCGGAAACAGATACATCAGCTCTACCTTTTAATGATGTTCAGAGCACAAAATACCCAAGGATTTAAAGCATTCTAACTTTTATTTAAAACTGTCCTGCAGGGACTTCTACTACTGCTAGCATTTTCATTACATTGTTGAAAAAATCCTCTGTAATTTGAAAGAAATAAAATTAAGGTAGTTCTGTAATATGTATATAGAGGTTTAGCTTGATTAACCCAAAACTGCATGACAATTAATGAAGAATATGAATATGGAGTTAAAATCATCCTATAGAAAATAATATAGTATTATATGACTACTACAAGCAAAAATATCATTATTAAAACTCTACAAGTTTTATATATGCTAAGAGTTATTTTTCTTTGGAATTTCATAGTAGTAGGAGAAGACATCCAGAAAACACAGAGCTGTTTTTAATAAAACATCTGCTTTCTCAAAGTCTTTTTTTGTTTCCTCCCTTATCTACTCTAAGTTGGCAGCAATATTATTCTTAAGGACCAAGATACTTCAAGGTTGTAACAACCTTCCCACTGAGTCAGTGGATACTAAGCAGCAGCTTGTAGGGTCTGCCCATGTTTCAAATCAGAAGCTCCAATCACTGACCCATCTGAAATAATCAAGCAAATARTTCAGTGCTGCACCCTGTCCTGGTTTTGGCTGGRGTGGAATTAATTTTCTTTCTAGTAGTTGGTATAGTGCTATGTTTTGGATTTAGTGTAAGAAGAATGTTGATAACACACTGATATTTTTAGTTGTTGCTAGGTAGTCTACTTTCTCAAGGACTTTTCAGCTCACATGCTCTGTGAGGTGCACAAGAAGCTGGGAGGGAGCATAGCCAGGACAGCTAGGCCAGCTGGCCAATGGGGTATTCCATACCATRTGATGTCATGCTCAGCATATAAGGCTGGGGGAAGAAGAAGGAAGTGGGGGACGTTCGGGGTGATGGCGTTTGTCTTCCCAAGTAACCGTTACGCGTGATGGAGCCCTGCTTTCCTGGRGATGGCTGAACACCTGCCTGCCCATGGGAAGTAGTGAAGGAATTCCTTGTTTTGCTTTGCTTGCGTGCGCGGCTTTTGCTTTCCCTATTAAACTGTCTTTATCTCAACCCACGAGTTTTCTCACTTTTACCCTTCCGATTYTCTCCCCCGTCCCACCTGGGGGAGAGTGAGCGAGCGGCTGTGTGGTGCTTGGTTGCCGGCTGGGGTTAAACCACGACACACCCTCACATTATGCAGTGGTACTACTTAGTGATCATTGGAAACGTACTCTTTTCTGTAGAGACATAAAAGCGGGTTGCTTGGCATAGACAACATTATATTTTTTTTCTTCTATTTTTTTCCTTCTATTTTTTTCCAGGCAGGCTGTATTGAATGCTCTTTAGGAGGCAGAAGCTTTTTAGCTGTTTACTTCAAAAAATTACGTTATTTTTTCCACTGCTAAGACTGTGGTTGTCATCAGCTAAAATTGTATAGTAGTGCACTTCCGTTTGTTTCTAGATGTTTCAATGTATATTGCAGCACATTTGGCTTGTACATTTTCTTCTTCAGCAGCTAATTGACCTTCCTTTTGCTGAGACATCAGAAATAATTTTAAACTCTTCACTTTCAGTGCCACTGAACCCAAAAAGAAATAACTCCAGTGAAATGTCAGAAATGGGTAGTGTTGAACTATCAATCAGATGTTAATCCTGACAACATTAATTCTAACTAAGCTCAAAGGATCAGTTAGGAGGAGGATTTCAGTACTACAGCCATTCAAATTAAGAAAAAATTTCACAGAAATKTAATGTTTTGTGTTAATTTTGCAATTAGTAATAACAATATTATAATTTATATAGAGAGAAATGTCAAAGTGGGACAACCTTATCCATCATGCCCTATGCAACTTRAAGTCTGACAGAGATCATCAGATACCCAAGTTCTTAAATAATGTACTGAACAGACAATCTCTTTAATACCATGAAGAATAAGCTTACAGAAAAAGATATCCAAACCATGCTATAAGCCAGTTAATTCTGAGTTCTTCTGGGCAGCCTGATAACTAGAATTTTTCTTATTTTTCTGTAACTTCTTAGTAGCAAAAAGAAAGGAAAGCAGCTCAATGATTTCAAAGCTGAAGGCAGAGGTGAAAACTGGTTTGTATTATGTCAGAAACAGCTATACAGACCACAGTTACAGACGTACACCACAAAGGAATAAAGGACAGAGGATGAGTCTAGGCTGCTTGGGTCACTGGTAAGCATCTCTCATGTTCACATCCAAACATCTTAAGGCCCTAGGTGTCTGATTTGCTGAACAAGCCATGCTCTCCTGTCTTATTCTTTCTGCTCTTATCATTCTCCAAGCTCTTCTTCACGTTTCTTTCACTGAGTTCATATTTCTTGATAATGAATCATACACAGACACAGAAAAATCTTAGCTGTGCTCTGCTTGAACACTTGCCTATCATCACTAAATATCCCTTGACTCATACATTGTAAGACTGCATTTGCACTGTCTGGTCTTACGTCAGATTGGTGGTACTCATCGACCAGACTACCAACCAAAAGTATCATCTTCACTCAACAAATATTGTTCATGCTGGTAATTCTGGTTAGTGGTCACTAAATTTATCATACAGTCTTACATTATTAATTGTTTTATGACATACAGTCAGTCCTTTGGGTCTTTGTATGCTGTCCATGTTTTATTTCTCATTGTCTGCACTGCTTATACCTTCAAACAGTGTTGCACGCTCATTTTATTAGCACATTCGTATGGCAAAGTCATTAAAGCAGATACCAGCTAAGTTTGATCCCAAGACTGTTTTTTGAAAAAAAAAAMCACGTCACCTCTTTCTATTCCTGAGCAACCTCTTATAATTTCCCCTTTAATCAGTTCCTAGCCCACCTTTCAATTTCTACTATTCTAATCCAGTTTAACAAGTAGTCTATTACATAGCATCAATTTCCTCTGCTTCACTGAAAATATAATAGATATTTTTCAATTTCTTTGTCTAGAAAATCAATTATTTTAACAAGCAAAAGCTATCATGTCAGTCTGTCATGTTCTTCTGCATTGCATTTTTTCCCTTTCTATATAGCTCAATGTTTCTAATTATTCTTTCCCATGAAACCTGCTAGTTTTGCATATGGCTGAGGGTAGGTTAGCAGGTTAGTGCCTACCTCAATTACTCCCAGCTGCCCTTTGTAAATATTTATCATATACACAATTCTCAAATCAAGCTTTTATACCCTCAGCATGATGGATATTGATACAAATTTACAACTAATCCAATGTACCATTTATTTCAGTATTCTGCAATGGTGTTTATCTGTTTTACAGTTTGCACCTGAGATTTAGTTTACCTTGGGTGTAGTAATTCAGATTATAATTTTCTTCTTAACATCTTTGTCTCAATTATACAACATCTGTGTGTCTTCCTTTGTTCCACGTCCTCCTTTTCAGTGAAAGAAAAGATATTAGTTTAAGTTTTGGACCATATATATTATTTCTCTTTTCTCGTTTCTTTTCTACATATAGCTAAAAATCTTTGTTAATCATGTTCATATTCTTTGCAAGATTGGACTCAGCTTGATTTTTGACAGCTTGCATTCTATCCTTACTTTATCTGAATCACTTTCTGATTTGCAGGACTTTCTTGGTGTTAATTTTTCTTTTTCCATTCATTGCAGATGATCACTTTACACATAATATCTTTGTTAAAGTTGATATTTATCCAATTCAGTGTATACTCCTTCTCTACTTTGCTCCCTGTTCATGGCCTGCAATTTGCAGATAATTTTATTCACTTTTGGTTAAAGACATTTGAAGCTTCCAGTAAATTCAAGTCTTTGACCTTGTTTTACTAACAGGTTTTCTTGACTTTTTAAAGCTTGCTGATTTGAAATCAGAAAGGGAGAAGACAGGAAATACATTCACTGATTAAGAAAACAGAAATTTAAAACCAAGAAAGAGATTGTTTCAAAAGGGTGAGTGCCCATGCTAATGCAAATCCAATAGTGCTGAAGACAAACTTTGGGCTCAGTTAAACATTGCTTTTTACTTCGTGTGTGTAAGGCTTTTTGTCTGTCACTCTTAGAACAGTCTGCAAAATTAATTGATTGAGAACCATAACCCTCTGCAAGGTAGAAAAATTATTATTCTCATTTACAGATAGGTAAACAAACATTCAGGTTAAGCAACTTGTCCAAAGTTAATCAGTGGTGGAAGTGCAACCTCACACTCCTGACTGACAGTCCTGTAGATTATACTACCTTCCCAGCCCATTTAATGTTGCCTAAGCAAACTGCAGATATGAAGGCAGGTTTGCATGCAGCTTTGCTCTACCCACCTCTGCCTATCTTGCGTTTAAATTTACCTGCTCCAAATGGACCCTGATCAAGAATTATTATCACAACAATAGCATGAACATTCAACAGAGACCTTTKCAAAGTCAACAAAAAGAACTCCATGGTGACTGAAAATCAATAGGGCAGAAAGAAGAATAAAAATTATTTTTGTAATGACTCCTTTTGAAACGAGTATTCGAGTTGCATGAGAACTCATGACTCAAATAGTGTTGCATGGTCTTATGAATAGTAATGAAATCAAATCCTAAACAGAGGTATTAGATTTTAATTGAGCTATTCTTTAAAAGACTTTTTTTCCACAGTGTCAAGGTCATATTCTCACAGCTAAGTTTATTATACRAGAAGAACAGTGATAATAGGCACTGGAGACATATTGAGTACATGTGGCATGCTACATGAAAAAAGAGAGAAAATATACTAAAAGCAATAATTGAAGTATACACAGAAGACATTCCATTGATAAGTAGTTTAAACTATTAGAGCATATAAGAGGTTATTAAGTAGAGAGTGTATAAATTACTTTTTTGCTGAATATAACCTTTGTTACTCTCCAAAACTTATTCTTTTAAAATAAAGTTTAAATGCAATTCAATTTTTAAATATCTTTGAAATTTCCTTTAAGATGGATGTGTTATTACAAATGAAATCCTGATGCATTTGTGATGAGGTTACCTATACGAGATCTTTATTGTGTTTAACTGTGAGTCTGAATAGCACTGACTTGAACAGAGCAGACATCTTGGCTCTGATGACTTCCCAAGGCTTTCCTAGACTCAGCAAAGCCTTTAAGCATGAGCTAAACTTTAAATGTATTAGTAATATCATCTTCCTTAGGCAGGGTTTAATCATCTACTACTGAAGCCAACGAGATTTAAACAAGTGCATAAATGCTTTGGTATAACAGCTCCTTTTCTTCACTTTCCTATTTGTCTGCATTATATCATACTGGAATTCATTCTGGTTTATATTGCCCTGTGGAGTATTTGGCACTTAGTGTCTGCCTTCTCCAAAATTTGTGCCCCATATAGCCGATATTTCTGATATTACATCTGGCCTCTTTTTAGGTTTCAAAGCATGACCTTTTTTCAATGTTGTTTTTCGTTAGCCAGTATAGTTCAGGATGGTCCATTCCACAGGGAAAAGGAAAAGTCATATGGGTCTGTGGCAAGGAGTTTCCAATTCAGCTGTGGGCTGTGCAGAAAAGTGCACAAAAGTGGGTTCTCCATGTTAAACTGGCTATATCAAAGTAGCAGATATATTTTCCTGAAATGGAGTCCAGTTTCAACTCCTTCTCCAGAACCTTCCACCTGAATGCACACCAAACCATCTGCCTCCTGATTTGCAATGCTCCACAGATAATGTATTTTAAAAATGTGGGTGTCACAGTCCTTTCTGATTCATTGGCATAATTTCCATTGCAGAGAGGCGGCCATTGTCTTTTTTTCTCATTTAACCTTCCAATAATCATATTTTGTTTATTTCAGCCAGAAGCAGTACTAATAACTATAATACACAATGTGCTCATACAAAAAGGAACAGATAATATTCATGGAACAAAATTAGAAAATATTCATGTGCCCATATGGCACACAGAAATTACTATCCCATTAGCTGTTAGCTTTCCGTTAGTAAAAATTGGAGGCAATTTACTCCTGACATGTCCATGCAAACAACCTAACTTCTACAATAGCTTATCCATAATTTTCTAGTCAGGAATCATTTCAAGCACCGCAACAGAGTATTACAAAACCTGTGTCAAGATTTCACTTCTTGCAGTCTCACATCTTCAATGTTGACATACATTGCCAATCATAATTGACATCAGCATTTGCAGAAAAACTGGTCTTATCTCATTGTTTGTCTCATTCCCACTACTTGCAGAATTTCTGCATGCATCTTCCACATTTGTTTTAGTTCAGTATGAGATCCGGAACTGTCTCTATATCAGTTCTTCATTAAAAGTTATTTATCAATACAGGCACTTAAACTAAGCACCCAGATATATTTCTAGCATTCAAGTAAAAATCTCTTTCACTGAATTCTGGGATTTTTCTGGAAGTATCAGAAAAACATGTTAGACATTCAGAATAGTTTTTCCTCTTATATCTCACATTTAACAGATTTTTTTTTTTTAATGTGGATATTGAATTAATTCCTATATACACAGAATCTAATTCCAAAGATATAAATCTGACGTCCTTTGTTTCTCACATTCCAGAACAGTTAACTATTTTGCTTATGTAAGGAATCCAAGCATTAATTCTAATTCTTTTAGTGGAGTACAGTAGGATTAACTTTCCTTTTTTCTTTTTCCCCACCCTGTTTTCCTTAAACACATAATTTTCTTCTTGAAACTCTGAAAAGTTTATTAAATTCTGAAGSAATATATATATTGTCACAGCATACTGACAACCCTACTTGCTTTTGCAAGAAGTTCTTATCTATTGCTTCGTAGCTATGTAGTATTTCTCTGAACCATGAGACAAGGGATATCTCCCAGGAGTTCCTCCAAATATTGTGGAATTCTAGGTGGCAGTCGGAAGGATTCTCGTGGACATGTTTCCCATTGCTCTGAAAATATCTGATATTTATTTGAGTGCAATTTTCCTCTACATTTTTGCAGTAAACACTCTACCTGCAGATGTATTCAAGCTAGCCATAAGCATTAAATTATCTTTTTTTACCTCTCATAGTCTATTGCAGCAGATTCAATTATCACAGGAATGAAGAAACCTTATATAAGTTTTACAATTACATATTCAGTATTTGCTTTAAAATTAACCAGAATTTCTACTGGTTTTGATGTACCGATATCTGAAATGCCCTTGTTTCCACTGAGCTTAGAAATGAATATATGTCCACAGTGCCTTATATATTATGTGGTCTAAGAATTAATTTTGAGCAAATACTAATTATTAAATGCGATTTCTTTTTTTCTTCCTCTTAGCCTTGGACACAGTGTGATATTCATATTGATGAAAGTTTTTGTACATTTGCTGGTTGCAAAAGAACAGTTCTTTCTCTGCAATGTTATTTATTCATGACCAATTTTCCACCTTCTTTTATACTTATCAGTATGGTATGCTTAAGAACACTAGTGTTTGGATGGACAGAATTTATAGGAACCATACCATAACCAGTTTTTACAGCATGAAGACTTTAAAACCTACAACAGTCTATGTGGCAGAGGAAATGTGACTGAAAACATTTCTGCTTACACTAAAGTGAGACAAACCTTGATATTAAGTAAGGCTCTGCTCATCTCAGTAGAGTATTCAGCATTGTCAGGCCAGATGGTAGACCAATAACACGCATTTCACTGAAAGGTCTGAGAAGTACTGAAATAGTCATTTAATGGAGATTACGCCCCTACATATGTTTTCCGCTAAGACTGAGTCATTGAAGACCAGCATAAAAGCCTTGATACAGCAAGATTTATACCCTTTCTTTCTTATGTCTTTTCTAAATTCTTTAAAGTTATGGTAGATGTATGAAAAACTTTGATTTCGTTTTCAGGAGATATCATAATTTGCTTTTGATCTTAAAACCCAAACAAATTAAACCACGGAATAGGATTGGATGGCTAGTGATATTCATCTTTCCAAAAAAAATCTGATTTTTCTGCTGAACACAGTGTTTCCTTCCTATATTCCAAAAAAGTAATATAACTTCCAAGGTCTATAAAGAGGATCACTTGGACTTTTTGGGCAGCTATCTCCTTTTTTTCTACAGTTATTAAAATTAAAGAGGTTGCTTTCTGAAGTTACTTTCAGTTTCAGGTGTGCTAAAGAGGAAACATTTCTAAGGAGTAATTCTCTGACTTTTAATGGTGTTTTCATGCATCCAGTTTTAAGAAATTATTATAGCACGGCAGGTTATCTGGCTCCTAATTGCTCTCTGTAGTACCCGGCGAGTGACACTCTTCCAGAGAATGGTTCAGTTTAGGAACATAAACTATGTACTTGTGCAAGGTTACACATCTCAGAGCCTGCCCTGAATGCCAGCAGCCAAACCCCTGGGAGTAGGGGAAGAGGTTGCAGAGCTGCTGGTGCACTCAGAGYCCCAACAGCACCTCCCTGTGATAGCCAGTGGGTTTGGGAAGGCTGGTGTTGAATCCTCGTGAATTCACTGCTACAGGAATGAGGTATAATGAGCATTGCAAAGATCAAGTGAAAAATGCTCTGCTTCCCACATCCCTTTGAGGTCAGAGGTAATTTGTGCTCACGTGCACATAGAATGGAGTCTTGTGCCTATGATGTGCTGAGGTTTTACCTACATGCCTTTCATGTTTCCTGTCATCTGTTGAAGAATTGCAGGCAAATTAACCCTCGATCAACATGATTGACAATATGTGGAGTTTACTTTGTTCTCAGTGACAGAAAAAATAGCCTACAAATCATTCATTCCCTTCATTTTTATCTTTTTCCTTTAAAGCTATTGTCCATACAGATGGTAGTCTTCATTTACTTGTTTGTTACAAACAAATGTCAGATGAACCTGTAGAATAAGGGTTTTGTGAAAGCTGTTCGTGGCAATCAGTCAACACTTGGTTTATGTGATTGATTAACTACTCCCGGATTTTCAGAAACGATCAGGACTTAATGCTCAACAGCCAGAAATGGGAAATAATTTTGAAAATAACCAAGATGAGCATAGCAAAAGAATGATAAATAAAAGTCTTTCTACACCCTTTCATCTCTCTGAAAGTAATTCAGGATTTTTAACGTCTGGGCCCACTTAGGGACCAGTTAAAGGCCATTTTTTCCGCAGTTTCCAGCATGCACTTACTAATGCTATGATCCATTTCTGAAAAGAAAATTGCAGCCTCTGCTATGTTTATACCATACTAAAAACTGGAGGTTCATTTAGATACCTAAAGATGCCATGAGTGTGTTGAAACTGTGGCCTTAAAGGTGGCATTCAGTGGAAATTTACTGGAAGTTCCAGCGAGAGCTCAATTCATTCTCTCGCTCCTTGACTGATACAATTTTTATAAGAAGGCAGAGATCTTAGATAATGCTGTGGGGTCTAAGGAGCACGGGGGAGATGGAGATTATAACACGATGATAACCAGGACTATGGAACAGGAAAACACGGTAAATCTTTCCCTTTTCCCTTTTCCTTTCCCTTCCTCTTCCTCTTTTTTCCTTTACTCTTTTTTCCTTTTCTCTTTTTCCTTTTATCTTTTTTCCTTTTATTTTTTTTATGTCTTTTTAATGATATATACAAGATCATTACCAAAATGTGTAATTCCTTCCCCAAGTGAATGAGAAAGCATTTAGCTGCTTTTAAATTTTRTATGTTTCTTGATGCATTTACTCAAAGTAATTGTATTAGAGTGCACTACATTTTTTAAAATGTTATTGTTCACAAAGTTTCTCTTACATGAACATTTATGAAAAGCAAATAAAAATGGGTATTACTGAAGTATATTTATGTATTTTGTTGCAGAAAAGAATTGCAGATACTGTACATTTCCACTGGTACTGTAGAGCAGTATCAGTGGAACGTCAGACCTCATCTGATGAAAGCAGCAGGCAACATCTCCAAACCTCTCATTCATCACTTATGTCAGCCCTGGGGAAGGATTGAAAACTGTTGTTTACTAAAAGGTTGAGGGACTTCAGGTCCTCCTTTGTGTATTGTATGTGTACCCTAGCATTTCCTGTATCCTCTAGAACTATTTTTTTCCCTCTGGTCCCCTTTCAAAACTGTACATTTATAGTGATTGAAAATATGTAAATATATGCAGCTCTATGAATAAATGTTGGAAATTAACATTTCCCTTCACTGAATGATCTTTCTTGAGAAAACAAAGCAGCAGTTCCAGGAAAGACATGGGCATTCCTGCAATTGTCCACTCTAGTCACCAAACGAAAAAGTTTGAACGGATTTTTACCTCTTCATGTGTACTTTGCAGACCAGTCACAAGGAGATATGGTTAAAGGCAGACACATGCTGCAAACGTGACTATTCACTCACCTCCTGCTCAGATTTTGGCTAACACACCACTCACGCTAAGGCCTGATGTGTGCTGAAAGCAGCACCATTAGGTCAAAGTGAAGGCAACACGTAGACAGGACACAGTGGCCAGAAAGGGCTAATGGTCATTATGCATCCATCATCACTGTAGTTTGCTGTTTCCTGCAGCCATAATCCTTGTATATTGATTGTCTGGCAGTTTTTTCAGAATCTGCTAACTAATGGAAATGGTATAGACCAAACTTCCAAGCTGGAAGGTATAAACACATCAGCTTACCCAAAAAGTTTTTAAAGTGGATCCAAGAGCAGCTGGACTGCTGAGGCTTTTGTGCTTCCTGGTGTGATACAGGGGACACCCGCACAGTGACAGAGGACGAAGGGTGAGCACTCTCACCATCAGCTAGGTAACTATTTTGCGCATAGGTGAATGAGTTATGAGTTATGAGCTGCAAGTTATGATTTAGAGAACTTGTGAGAGTTAGAAACCTCATTAATTAAATGATGAATTAGTGAATTCATGTGTTAGATTATTCTGTACAAAGTCAATTGAGCTATTGCTTGTCGTGGTTGTTTGTTTTCTAATGAGCTCATAAAATAAAGTTTAATTTACAGAGTATATTGTCCTGTTCATGGTCCAAATGGACCATGACAAAACATGACTTCTTTATGTCCCCAGAAAAATCTTTTTTTTCCTTTGCCCTAACAGATGTTTTCTTCTCTTCCTGCTTCTGCTTGAATACCAATTTCTTTACTATGGTTCTAACACTACAATTACTTTTCAGATAACATCTTTCAGGGTGTGCATTGTCTTGAAGGTACTTCTGTCATCAAAGTGGTATATAAGGCTAATACTTCTGTGCTACTGTACTCTCTCTTCTCTCTCCATCTCTCTCCATCATCCAACTGTTTCCTCTGTGTCATAAGATTTCTCCACACAATATCATTGCCAAGTACCTCATCAGTTCACTGTATGCGGCAAGTACAATCGATGTTACTAACTATTGTGATATTCTAATATTGGTACTGGTCAGTCAAAGGCACTTCTGATCTAAGAAAAATAGAAAAGAAGCATGAGCTTCTTGAGCATATGCAGAGGTCTTTGTATATGTCTGTGGATTTTGTTGAGCTTCTGTTGATGTTGTTAGTAGCATACTGAAGAGCTGCAACCTCTTTTGCCCTTTAATTTGGTGACATAAAAACAGGGAACATGGATCAAATCCTCCTTCTCTTTCCTGGCTGAGTTCAGGTACACAGATGAATAAGCAGGTTGATCCTCAGTTTTGAAGAAGTACCACATGGTAAACATCCATGTTCATGCTGATGGTTGTTTTGCATATTGTCCTTTACATCCTCCACAACAGCTGCTCATTTTTCTGTAGGCTTTATGGAGAAAGTCATGCTTGCTATTTCTCTGCCAAAACCCTCCTTCCTTCTTCCAATCCTCAGCCCACAGAAAGCTTTCATAAAGGTCACACAAGCACATGTGATATCAATGTTTGTGTGAATACATGCTTGTATGCATATTCATGGCACTTTCACATTTGACAAATGTTCCAACAAACAGAATTTCTCTCATATGAGTGCTTTAAAGCAAATAAATAGGGTCATCACTATCATGGAAATATTTTTCTTGCATTTGGGGGGGAATACTTGCAGGTATACTTGCTGGGCAACAATCAGTATAAATGAATTTGTCATGTGATGAAAACTGAAAGCAATAAGCAAATTAAGTCCATGAAGCTGTTCCAGCATATAGACCAGCCAGACATTCTTAGGAGAGATTACTGAGCACGTACTGTATTCAGACAAACCTCAAGAGGAGCATAATTTGCCTGTACAGCAGCTCAGATATTTCAAGCCTGTAGCACTTCAGTTTCTTTTTTACCGAGAACCAAATCTGCCACAAAATGTCATAAATCAAATTCCTTTTAAAAATTGATCCCTCTACCCTTTTCCTTGTTTTCATGAGGTCACAGGGAAAGAATATAGGAGAAAATGATGCTTATGGCATATGAAACATCCATTTCAAAAGCAGTGTCTTACAGGAAATGACCAGGAAAAAATGTAGATCAACAGGAGGCAGACACAAAAAAATAGTTGAGAAGGCTTTCATTTCTTCTCTACAAGTGTGAAAGATCCAGCAGTTTCAAGTGAGTTTCTCTGTAGGGTTCCATAGCCCTGTATGAACTTCAGACAGAGACACAATGTGAATCCCTGCAATTTTTGTTGGTTTGCCATACTCTTCCACTTTTAGGAGTCAGGGGACAGATACTGAGCACTACTTTTGTGGGAAATAGATGCTAACTAGCATAGTAATTGTGCTAACATAGTCTAACATATACCACCTTCAGAAATATTAATTACAATTTTATTAAAAGAAAATTAACAAACTAGAGACTGAACAAATATTGACAGGAGGACAACAGTAAGTGTTGCGGAAAAGGCACAAGCTAAAAGCTGGGAGGTAGGTTTGGCCATTTAGATGTATTGTCAAAGCATAGACCAGTGACTTCTCTTTTTTTCCTCCCACTCTTTGACTATAATAGGTGCTTAGAAGGAAAGCTTGCTAAAGTATTGCTTGGCGTATTAGGGTCTGAGCCTCATTATGTAAATATTATGCAGATTTCTAAAGAACCAGATGCGGTTGCAAAGTAGAGAGTAGGGATACATAGTTAAATGACTGCTTTCATTTTATGGGACCTAGCATCTATACATCTCTGTATGGTGATTTTAAAAGACAGGGTGGAAGCTAAACTCTATAAGCTTTCCTCTTCCAAGTATGTGGCTAACAATTAGTATGTAACTGAGAATAAATTTCTTTCTTAATTACTAATTTTTTCCCAATACCGTTCTCATAATTTCATTTTATTTACTGTTATCTTTCTCCTTTGGCTCTTCCCTCCACTCACCATAATCTCATCAGAGTCATAAGTTTTTATTATGTTTTCTTTTCTAATATGACTAACTCACATTCTCCTTCTGAGTATATATTTAGTGCTCATTTATAACCACAAAATACAAGCCAATCTGTTGGATTTCAACAATTTAAATCAAGGGCAAAAGAGTCTTTACTGTGCTTGCCTTTCAAACAGATTAGAAAACCAACTGTTTCACAAGTTATAGGGTAAATTCCTAGCTACATTCTCAGAAGCCTTTTTTACAGGTGAATTTATTCCAGATAAAAGATGATCAAAACTAATTTAAGTCTAAAAGAGAAGCATTTTAAGATTTGGATTTATTAGACGGGTAAGAAGATGAAACAAAAGCTTCCGTTTCAGCACAGTGGTCCAAGGAAGCAAAAATGGTCTTCATAAGTCAGGAAGCCCATTTAACACTAGCCTGGTAGCATGTTACAGGTGGCTACTGTTATTTTAGCAAAAGAATAACATGCTGCAAAAGTCGGTTCTGATGGTGTAAGTCTATGTAGGTGTCCAATAATGGAGATGATAGTATCCTTTTGCAATAACTCACCTATGTTGCAAGAAGCAACAAAATAGCTGTCTTTAAAAAAAGAGGAAAGATCCAAGTATAGCTTTTCTCTCTCTCTCTCAAAACTAAGAGTTACATAACCTGCTGGACTGCATGAAAAGCTTTGAAACCTAATCTTTTCTGAGACAAGTCCGCTTTATGTTTGTCAGTATTCCTCTTCTCCTTTTTATTGCATGCAATATTTGCACGCTTCTTTCCCCAGGTGAAGTCTTCACCTCGGGTTTGTGACAGCATTGGAATCTCATAGCAATCAAGGCTGAAGTCACCAACAGGAGTRGCATTCCTAGTAATTAGTAAGCTGTTTGTGGTGATGTGAGGGCAGGGAAGAGATATCTGAAGAAACCAACATTTCTATTCACACAATCAGTGCTGGTAATAATATTTACAAGGAAGATAAATTCACCCAAAGTATACAGAATTAGATTCACAAATCAGAATATGATTTTCTATAAAAAGACCGTTGCTTTTTTAGGACCCAGGTAGCAAAACAGTTAAGTGAGTGTTTAAATCAAGCCCATTTCTTGAGTGAATGCTCTTTGTAAGCATGCGCTTAATTTAAGCTTATTTATGTTATTTTTACTGATTTCTGAGCACCTTAAATGAGATGTCAAGCTCCTTTGACTGACACTGAAATAAATCGATTGGGAGTAGCTGTATTGCTGGATGTAGTAATAACCTAAGGGAACAAATTTTTGTGCTGCTTGTCCACACAGACATGTACCTCCTGAGCACATTTTAATGCATTGCACAGCCTAAACTCTATGTTTTAAGGTAATCTGTGATTACACTGGTAGGAAACAGTCAATGTAATGTGAATTATTATGTGACTATGAAAAGATTGTTTAAAACTGTCTTTTCATAAGTATCAATAAGTTGTGAATGGTGCATGCAGGACCCGTAGAATCCATACCACCCTCTCTTTGTTCTAGTTTCTAGGTAAGTGTTAAAGGTGGGATATCTGGCAATTTTATTGACTAAATTTGATTGGTCCAATGCTCTGTACATGTGGATGTTCACTTGTAGTTTAACCAAAAGAGAGAGAGCAGGCCAGCATATCAAAACAATCAGAAATTCCTTTGCATAAATTGAGGTGTTTAACTGCTGCCTTTTGCAGTTAAGGCGCTGCCTCCATGAATATTAGTCGCAAGACGATGACAATGTTAACTTTTTCAAGAACAGTTGTTCCTTTTTAACATACCTCCCACCCACATAGAAGCAGCTTGAACTGAACCGCTAGACCTTTTCTGCTGGGATCATATTTGTCATTATGCAAGTCGGTATCAAATTGAAGGAGTGCCAACTTTTAGTTCTGTTCAACATGCATATATTGTATGTCCACATTATTTATTCAGACCAGGATTCCTGGTTCATAGGTTTCTTAGATGAAACAGCTCATTGCTGAAAATTGGGCTTTTCTGTTAATGTGGAATTGTTCAGTGCTACCCTTAAATAAAAGTGTGTGTATTTTTTCAGTAGTGCAATATTTGTTCATGTAGTGAAGAAAGTGATTCCAGCAAGACTGCAAGCAGAGTAAAATAGCTGAGGATGTAGGACATATAAACTCTAATACTGAATAAGCAGAACTTAAGTTACTTTTGCAATCACTATGGCCCACTTACTAGGATGCTTTCTAGTAGCGATAAAATAAATGTTTTCTGAAGGGAAGAAATATTGTGTTTTGTGTTGTCTGAAAATCACTGTATAGCATATTATTGTTCTAGTTGTCAATTCTCAACATCTGTTGTACAGCTTAATACATATACATACCTAAAGCCATACTCTGTCAGAAAGGAAAACAAGGTAAATTTTTTTGTTCTCTTGTGCTATGTTTTTATTAAAATACATTTAGCTTAGGTCAAATGCTATTCAACAAATGCAAGTCAGTGATTTTGCTGGTTTGTCATATAATTTATTCACCTCATTCTTATAGTATTCAGACACCATGAATAGAATACATTATTCAACAAATACTAACAATTACTCCTTGAATAATTTAGTTGATGAATATTTTATTCTTGTGTTAAGAGCAGCTCCATGTGAGGGAACTAATACTTGTGCACAGCCTTTTTTCTGCTGGACCTTTATGAAAAGTTGATGTAAACCCAACAGCTGATATGGAACTTCTTTTGTAGCTTTGGGGTACAGAGGAAGGTAAAATGCAGTATGATGCATTCTGAATCTTGCAGGAAAAGAAGTGATTGGATATCTAGGTAGTATTATTTAATTACTGCCTGGGTTTGATTGTAGTAAGTAATGAACAAACACAACGTACAGAATGACTAACATCAAATGAGTGAGTGTTAAATATGGCAGTTAACTGAAAGAGAAACATAAATAATAATGCAGCCCATTTGAAAAAGAAAAGCAGATGAACCGAGGGAAAAAACCTGAAAGAAGAATTCAAGAAACCTCAAAATGTCAGTACTTAATGGAATTAAGTTTTGGGATTTCTTTCTAAATAAAATATATAAAGATGTCTATGATTTGACTGTGGCTACATATTCATCTATCAAGTCGAAATATTCTGTGTGAGACTAGGTCTTCTTACCTCTCCCCAGATAGCCCCTTCCAGGATTCAGATAATTCATATGTACTCAGCACAGCCGCATTCTCCAGATCTGGCAAAAGATTTGCTAGATATAGATAAACAGCCTGATCCGTGATCGGCCGATACATTGCCTGTCCCAGAACAGGCAAGAAATTGTGTGCTACACAACAGCAGGAGCACGTGTGCTTTTTAACAGGATCCCTCTCACAGTGTAACCTCACTGGAAACACATTCCCAGCTGTGAGGACCTGATACATCCGGGAGCATGCCTCCCAGACAAGAAGACATATATACATATGGCAATCATGTAATCAGACACATCAGATGCCTGTCGACAGGATCTTCCCATGTTGTATGACCCACTGGGTAGAGTCTCACACATTGGGTCTCTATGACTGTAAAAGGCCTGCACACAAGAAACCTGGAAGTGAATTAACCTGGAAATTAAAACAGAATTTTGTGAATCCCAGTCTTATGGCTTCGTCACAAAATCAATCTTTTTTTCCATGTACTAGCATATGAATTGGTTAAGTTCTTGTAGCGCATACTATATGCTACTGGCTTGGTATCTACTGATAGATAGTTTATCAGGTATCTTTCCTGAGAGTTCAGTGACTGTTGCCTTAAAATGTTCACTAAATGTAGACCTTCATCAAGGTGAGGCTGTCTTCTRTTTAGATAAAATGATTATAAGTGTTTGCTTTTGAGATTGTAATATCCTCTGTATCAGTTCTCCCGCAAGTACATAATTAACCTGTCAGCCCACCCTGCAGTAATAAGTGTGATAGACGGGAAATATATTAGGAAAGAACCCATGTGTGATATGCTTGCAAGCCCTACTTTATCCTTCAACTATTTTTCCTTTTAATTAGCACTCAGATAATGGCAGACCTTAATGAATTAGCATATAACTGTTATCAATATACATTATTTTTTCATTCTGAACTGCTCATTCAGATGAGATGTAAAAGATCTGCTCTGGGTATTTTGGAAAAGAAAACAGCTTAAAATAAAATGGACATATACTTTGAAAAGTCCAGGACTTCCAGTACTTGCAAAGCCTTTCTTCATTAATAAGATGTAGCATGAACTACTAAGTAAAAAATCCTGAAGGAGAAAGGCTGTCAAAAACATTGTCTCAAAAATGTTAATATCAGAAAAAGAAAGTGTTTATGAGTCATATGGAAAATACTAGCTTTGAAATTAGACACTGTCACAACTACTGGAGGGCAAAACAGATATTTGGTGGAATTGATGGTCTGAAGGTATCTGAGTGATGTGAGAGTTTGTTTCTACCTGCTGCTTTTGTATGCACTTCACCACTCAATGTCAAATGAATGTATTCATTTATCTGAGTACTTTTCCACTAGATAAAATTTTAGAGGGTTCATGCTGGAGTATCCCTTTTAACAGCCAAGAAATGGCAGTAGAAGCAAAGGTGGGGGTGGTCGTGGCGATATCTTCTAAATCTTAGAGACTAACTATCCCCCCTTATAAGATTAGTGGAAACAATAAAAACAGCCAACTAAACAAAAAAACTATTCAGAGACTGGAAAACAAGTCTTATGATGTGAAGCTTAAAGAGCTCAATTTATTGAATAGAAAGGTTGAGAGGTGTCTTGATCACTCTGAATAGGTACTGACACAAGGAACAAATACTTGATACTGGAGGTCTTTCAGTCTTGGAGACAAAGATCTAACGATATCAAATGGCTGGAAATTGAAGCTAGACAAATTCAACCTTGAAATAGCACAATAACTGCATTTTCCTAACGGTAAGGGTAATTAAACATTGGACAACTCACCAGAGCTTCTAATCCCTAAAAGAAGATTAGATGTCTTTCTAAAAAGGGATGCTCTCATCTGATTCCTCAGAAAAAAAAAAAAAAATGGCCTGAAAAAAACAGAAAATCAAACTTAAGATCATAGTTCATAGTGAGTCAGAGGTCTATATATGCTACGGTATCCAATGTCTTCCAGTGATAGCAAATATAGTAGACACAAATTATGAGACACAGGGTCAATTCACGTGGGTGGAGAGCCACACTAGGATGGCTACACTACCATAGAAATAGTCCAGATAAATATAGACAGTTCTACACACTGCATTACAACCATATGGATTTCTGTATCATAAAAAGCCTTTGCAAACTTTTCCAGCGAAGGTGGAGAATGTCTCTTCCACGCTGAGATCTGTTGATGGCATCATCAGAAGCTTTACTTCTAGCAAGTCCTGCCACTATGACTTGCAGAGTAGTTATTGAAATTCTGGCTCTTCTGCATGAAATGGTGGTCGATATTCTGGGTCTTTGCACACAGTCACATTGTAGTACACCAGATGGAGTGACCACCCTTTGTGAGGTTGTGTTAGTTCTTTCATGCCAGTCCAGGCTACCCTTTATTCTCTCACCTACATTTCAAAAAAGGCAATAATTGTTTAGGCTTATTCTCTAATAAAGGATAAAATTAAATGCTCCTTTTAAATAGAGATGTTTTAGCTATTTCTGACAATATTTTCTTGATTAAACAAAAATAAATACATCTCATGAGATTTCTAGAGAATATATGTCTCATTTTGGAACACTTATTGGGTCTGGATAGAAGTCATGTTTCTTTGAATGACAGCTTATATCGTACAAATATGTGATACTTCATTCTCTGTAAAATTGTGCTGGATAAAGAAGATATTCCTAAAATTTTCATCTTCATCTGTGTAATTGCCATCCCTTTCCTCCTCTCCTTTCTAGACTATAAGTGTAACTGAACAGTTACACTAAACTGGGAGGAAACTGGTTAATAAGCTCTCCATTCTGCACAGACTGTCAAAACAGAGTTTGTTGTCCGTCAGGAGAAACACATCATTCACACCACACAGAGACTGAAAACCCTGAGAGAGTCTGGAATTCATGGCCAGGTTCCCAGGTGGAACTGGGCAAAGAAGCTGCAGTCTAGCGTTTCATGAGTATTGTAAAAATGACCTTTCTAAATCTCAGCTGTACTATTATTACAGTATAAGAAAAAGAGGAGTCTGAGAAAGACATAGAAAGTGAAAGGATGCTGGACAAGGACTTCTATGAAACCATGCTCTCTCAAGTATCTGTATTGGAGCTACTCTTTACTTAATGTATCTCTACAACAACAGATCTTGTTAACTTCAGGGAGCTGTGAGGACTATATTGTGTTAACTTGAACTGATGTCTCAATCATTTTATCAAAGGGTTTAGCTGGGAGAAGAACGATGAACAAGAGATGAGCTGCTCATGTACATCTGCCACAATTAAAAAATGTTTGAATTACAGGAGACATAAATTTGCAGTATTCTAATCACAGCTACAAGGCAGAGAAGGAAGAAAATAATGGATTATTTTTATCTATTCTTATTGTTAAAATTTGCATTTGAAATTGCATGAGGGGCAGTGAAGAGTTTGTCTTTTTAAGTCTTTCCCAGATATGACAAGCTACAGCAAATGGATGGATAACTCATGTGCCTTCATATGACACCTATTATTTTACACATAATGTTTGTCCTCGAAGGTGATTTTATTTTTCATTTTATTAATCCTTATTAATATTAAAGAGAGAATAGTAAAATAATTTTTTTCTGAATGTATAAATGCTATAGCTAATCATTTCCCAACAATTATCATAAAACAGCAGTGACATTTTCAGCTCTTCAAAATTATGTAAATTATTGAGTGGGTAAGTACAGTAGCTCTTTTCTCTATTAGAGCACTGCTGTTTAAAGTGGTATTGCATGTCAAGGAGGGCAAGGTGTGAGTAGTTTGATTAGAGTTAACCACCCTCCACCCCCATCTCTCTCTGCTTCATACAGCTACATGGTACAGACACCCACTATCCTTTATTAAATCACATTTGCATTTGTAAATTCATGGAGATGGGCTAAAAAATAAAAGTACCCAAAGGAAAGCAGGCAATCCAGACCTGCATTGTTTTTTATTCCACAGCACCATTGTTCAGTGTACAAGTAGGGAGTCTCCACACTTCCTTTCACAGCATGAGAAAAAAAATGGAGATGAAGATTTGCAATATTAAATCTAGATTGGATTTTGAACCCAGAAGTTCATTTTGGTCTTCATAATCCAAACTCTTTATCTTGTCATGAAGTTATATGGTTATGGAGTTACTCAGCTGAGGGGTGGTAGAGCTGAATGACAAAACCAGAAAGAATGGACCACAGTCTTTTCCTGTTCAATTCAGCTTTGGAATGGTGGAAATTCATTTCCAATCACCAGGAGGTCCATTTCAAAGATGACAGATAAAAAGCACATCCACTGTTTTTCAGCTTAGCAGACTTAGTGCAGTAGTTCTTCCCAAATCCCCAAAAGAGGCAATAACTTTGCCTCTTTCCTTTCTGTAGTGCCTTAGTTACCCAGCCTGCGAACACTCACAGCAAAGCTGCTGCTCTACACTGCTCCACGTCATCCTAGTCGTGCTCATCCCACTTGGGTTTCTCCCATCTGCTTTCTGGAGTGTTTATTTGTTTCTTTGTTTTGAAACCATCTGCTGTCTCTTACCTTCCTCTTCAGCTCCAGTTCCGCTGATGCCGTGGAGGAACAGTCTAACTCTTGAGCTCACAGCACAGCTTCGGTGCTTCAGGCAGTTGCTGTGGAACCTGGTGCTCAAAGCCCTGCATGTACCAGTGTGCCCACAGCATACAGTGCAGCTTTCTTCGGGGGTACCAGCATGAGGAATGAAAGTGGTGCTGGCATGAGGTTGTGCCTGAGGGAACAAGCCCTGCTCATCAGCAGCACTCTTTGGTTCAAGCAGATCCTGTTCCTGGCTTTGGAGTTATCTCTGCATGAGCACATTTGAGGGTATCTCACTAACATTCACTATGCAGCATAGACATACCTTTAAATTGTATAACTATCAGAGATGGCGATTCTATCTTAATCTGTTTAGAGGATCCAGTACTGTGGGTCCATTCAAGAGACCTTTTAGTTGGCTATAAAAGCCTACATACAATTAACAGCATGAAACAAAAGGAAGTTAAACATGAAAGAAGACAGTTCTTCATTCTTTAAAAGGTAACTAGTGGTTGCTTTTCCTGTCCTTCTAAGCCAGTTAAGTGAAAACATCGCTCCCTTGAACAATCTACGTGTGAAAGCTGTTAACACTGCCCAGTGCACATTCCTGCTCCCTCTCTCAACGTTTCATTGAGATATTCAATTCTAATAGCTAAAAGGTTTAATTTCCTTTCTAGCATTTGGACAGATGGATTTTTTTAAGTTTTTCACTGGAAGAAATAAAGCCAACTATACTCTTATCTTTTACTTTCAATTTAGCTTCAGAAATTAAAATTTCTACCATGTAATTGAACCAAAATTATCTACAACTTTCCAGTGCTTTTCATTCTGTGTAACCATACTGTGAATAGAAATCCAAGGCTATGATCAAGTACAAGTCACCTATTACAGTGAATAGGACACTATACTGCATTGAAGTATTTTCCTCCATTTTAGCTGCTTTTCCAAATGATTTCATGGTCACAATGGACTTCTATACAGTCTGTTTAAGAAAAATGAAGCATTTCTCCTTCCGAAGAAATGCTGTAGTATTCATTGCCAGTTCACGTAAGCAGAAAGCAAGCTATAACATAAAAGCTCTTCCTATATATGAAAAAGTACTGGTTCATTCAAGAAAAGTGAATATAAACAGAAAATTAATTCATGTATTTTTATAGAAATACACAGTACATTTTAAGAGTTTTGGGGTGTTCTTTTCCTTCATTTTTCTTTCTTCAGTGTTGAAAATTAAATTCTGTAATACAAGTCCCAGCCCGAAGGCTGGTTTATTATATTCTTAAGGCAGAATGTGCCTTATTTGTGTATTCTTTTGTGTGCTTTGGGTTATTCCAAGCATTTACTGAAATAGTTGATCTCTGCCTTGCCGTCATTTCCTGCCCTCCCCAGCTCCAAACCCTTCAGTACAGAACTTGAACTCAATAGTGAGATACAAAGACAACATATAGTAACATCTGAAATCCACAAAAGAGCACCAAGGCAGGTTTATGCAAGCGAATGAAACAGTGTCAGGGCTCAGACACCAGACAGCTCAGTCATCCAGACTGTTAAGCTGTTAAACAGCTCTTGGCGCACTTTTGTCCGGGGCCAAGGTAGCAGTCTCCCAAGGAGTTCCCAGGGGTGCTCAGGTGGTCAGAACCAAGGAAGGGCAATTCCCATTAGGCAGCTGAAGCACAACATCCCGGTTTTGGAAGATGAGTGTTTAGTAGATGCATGTGGCCAGTTGGCCTTAGGGTCAAGAAAGTGTTGCCCCCACTATTCAATTTACTGGTATAGATGCTGTCTCAGGCTCCTGCCTATTTCCAGAGACAGAAATGAAGTCTGTACAGGCTTGTCTTTTCCCTATCATAAGGACACAACACTGCTGTTGATGACATTTGTGTTATATGTGAAATTGGCAGGATGTAAACAAATAGAAAAACAACAGAAGGTATTGTCCAGGCTCCATCACTTGAACAGCTGGTTCGAAGAAAAAATTGCACTTGTGAATAAAGAACTTTTGAAACTGGTGATATGGAGGCTTGTTTACCCCTTGCAGACAGTCCTTTGAGCCTCATGCAGACACAACTGTCATGTTTTGAACAATAAAAACAAAGTACTTTTTTTTCTTCCACCCAGTCTCCATCCACAGGGGTATGCATTCCATGTCGCAGTACATGCATGAGACGCTTGTGCTTTCACCACACCTTGATGCTGCATCTTTCTATGTCCATTCGTTGCACTGGAAGCAAGAGTATGGCAAACCTCTGTGTAGGCACCACAAAAGATAAGACAAGTAATACTGTTGCTAATACTAGACATACTTTAAGACACCTTAATACAGCTACAGGGCTCTTCAGTGAATGGAGGGAGAGTGAGAAAGACCTGAAAATGTATCCATCCACCACAAAACACGGAGCTGAGGAAGAAATTTTCAAGAGGAAGTTAATATATAAATCCCACACCTTAAAAGAAAAGTAGGTACCTAACTTTGGGGGCAGGAGGGTGTGGGGGCTGCTAGGAATATTCTCCAAGCTTAAGCATCTAACCCAGCTTCTTTTTTTTTTTCTCCACAAAAGGCTTTCATTGTTCTTTTTTGCCCAATGACAAAAGCATTTATTCCAGAAATATCCCAGTTCAGAACCTATCTGAAAGCATTTAAGTTTTCATGCTGTACATATGAATAGGCAGAAATGCTCTCACACAATTAATTTCTCTTTTGGGGTTGAAATTTTCTGGAGTTTGAATATGAATATGAGTGATTCACGTTTTAAGCTCCCAGTTTGCAAGGTGGTTGTGTTCTCTTCAGGAAATCAGAGTCCATAGCACTTGGATTTAAACTTAGATTCAAACAGTATTTTACTGAATCAGAGCTGTAGTAGCTCTGACAAAGTTTATTGCTCAGTCCATAAAAGTCCAAAACTGATGTAAAGATTTAAAACAACAGGAGCATATTTTTCTTTTTATTTTTACTCTTCTCATTTAAGGAAGACAAAAAAAAAGAAAAAAAGGAAGAAGCTCAGTTCATTTAAACTTGTGCAAGCTGGTCTTAGGAACCTAGACCCTCACTAATCCTCTAACAGTGAACCTATCCCCCTGCTCTCCAATACTGTCTGCCTCTGTAGGTACTGAAATTTCACCGCTCATTAGCATGCTCTGAAATTCGCTTGCATACACATATGTGCAGAAATACCAGTTTTGGAAATAAACCCACTTAATTCTTAGACTGGACCTGAGGCTGCACCTGCACTGGAAAGTTAAATACAGTCAAAGTACAGAGTTGAGGGCTTGCATGAGGTCACCCATACTGTGAAATCAGGAGGAGTCAGGTAGTTTTGATCCAGATGCACAACAACACTTCAGAGAGCAGACTCTGGAGTATGAATCGGCCTCTTTCTGTTGAAAGTAATGTTCCTTCTCTCAGCTCTTACTTGATGGTCCAAGCACTCTGCCAAACATGGGAGATATGGCTGACCTGAGGGGGCTGGAGACCCTCACACTCCTTAGGCAAAAGGTGACAAGGGGGGTGATGAATGGGTGATGCTGACATCCTTTCCTTTTTTAAGGGAACCTTCCTGTTAGGGGCTATCAGTAGAAGGTAGATCACATTTCTTGTTATTTCCCTGAACTGTGAGAAGACAATTTGTGCTTAATTTAAGCAGACTGGATCACCCTGTGGCTTTCTTCACTGACTTTATTGGGAATGTATATTCCCATGACTTGCTGAAGATGAAGCACCACCTTATCTAGGTGCCTAGGTTACATACACAACAAAGCTCTCCGCTCACTGCAGACCATATGGCAAAATTCAATTTCTCTGGAACTATGTTCCTTTGAACTAGCTCTCCTCTTAACCCTGCTGATGTTATGATTGGAACTTGAAAGCTAACCCTTCCTTTTTGCTCCCAAAAGAACAGAGAAAAAAAAGTACTTCACCAGGTCACCTTTTCACTAAATTCCTTTAGTCTGTTTTAGTTTCTGTCTGTCAGAAGCACATAAACTTCATGTACCAAAAGAGAGGAAAACTAGAAACTCCCTTCAGCATTTTTCTAAAATGTTTATCTTTTAAAAGCTTCATACTACCCTGAATGGTCTTGAATTCAATTCACTTTTCACTGAGATGCTATATTACTATTTTTTTAAATCAATTTCTCCCCAGACTCAGTGGGCTAGTGACTGAAATCTGAAAGCTTTAGAGAAAAATGTCTAAAATAATATTAAAGAAAATGTTCATCCCATTTATTGCAAGTCCAGAGTCTCTTTCAGTGACTTTTCCTCCATCCTGAGTCCTTTAAGCATCAGGAGACTGAAGTGTTTGTCTTAAAAAGTAGTATTATCTTGATATATCAGTGACATAGAACATCAAGTTTACAAATTACTGGGCTTTTCTCTTTCTTATGACATCCTGAATGGTTTTAATCCATAGCCGTGTTCAGACATGTCATCATTGGTCAAACTTTCTTCACCGCTTGGCAAACAGTTACAGTCTCTTGTGCAGACATTTGCCTCTGTAATGTGGATGTGAAATAGTGGTCACCTGAAATTATCTCCGTACCTAGTGCAATGGCATTAACAGTAACCCAACACATAAAGCTGGGGAAAGGTAGGTTTCTTATTCTTAACGATGGAATGCAAAGTGATCTTACTCATGCTAACATTGTGCCATTACAACTCAGTGGATTTCAATGGACATCCTCCTGAATTACTTCAGATAGATTAAACTCGTCTCTAAATCCTATTGTGGGAAAATAACAGAAGATTGGCGAGGAGGATTGTAAACATGCTCAAGTGACTTGCAGCTGGGGTGTCGAAAAACACATATATCATACTAATCATTGTTTAGCCTTGAGTGTTGGACAAGTAGAACATCTGTGTTTGGATAACATAGGCCTGTGATAGAGGCACCCTATCGAACATGCTTGAGATTCCTGCCCTGCTGTGGGAAAGATCAAAGCACAGTGGTAAACTACGCCTGCGTGAATCCCTGATATACAGGTGAAAACAGCAGGTTCGGTGACCCTCTAGCATGGAATGAGGTCCGTGGTGCCTGCGTCCCCGCTTGTGTGCCTCTGCCCGGGTGCTGCTTCGGGGATTACCTGGCGAGGTAATGAAAATAAATTTACTCTTTGCATTTCATCAGTGGTTTTGTAGTTTTTCCTACATCCTGCCTGTGCCGGCTCACACAGTTATATTTACTGGATATCACTCATCCAGCAATCTTAAAACACTTCAGGAACATTAGTTAAGCTCCAGAATCTCTCCTCCCATGGTTTCCCAAGTGGAAAATAAATTATAATACAACTGGTTTATGGGCAGTTAAATCAGCAGCCGGGAAGATTCCCCAAATTTGTGCAAGATCTCACAGCAAATCACCAGCAGGGTCAGATAGAGAACTGAATGTCCCACCTGCTCTCTTGGGCTCTGCTACTAGACATTATATTCTCATTTGGAACAATGGATTTAAACTCTTATAGATTATTACTTTTATCTTAAACTCTCTCTTACCTCGACTGGCTGCTGAGTTCTCAGTCGGGCCATTTAACATAAGTGCCTGTTCTAGTTATGCAGTCCATTAAAACAGAAATCAGACTACATTACCCAGAACACACTTAAGCCTCCCACAGCCTTGCTCAGTCAGAGAGGTAGCCTGCCAATGTTCTCTCTACAGAGTTGCCTACTAAAATCAGCTGGGAGTTCCATGTTAAAATGTATGAATACATATTTTTATACAAACCTAACAGCCAATATCAGAATTATCAGGTAATTTAGTTAGGCAAGCACTTGCTTATGCATGTTGATAGATATTTCATTACCCAGGGCTAATTCCCGGGATGCTGTTAGCAAGCTGCTTAACCTCTTTCTGCTTCTGCATAGTGCTCCACTGTAAAAACACAGACTTTCTTTTTGCCGGTTGTAGGCCTTGTTATATTAAACTAATCTGGCTATGGGGAGCACAGGTTGCTTTGTGTGTGTTGTTCCTGGACATATGAAGACAGTTAATCTACACATGAGCAAGGTAGGCAACTCCTTAAACTAATAGATAGGGGGAAAAAAAAAAGAAAAATAAAAAGGAATCCCAGGATAGCCTTAATGCCTGTTTTACTAAAGCCCTAAAAAGCTAGGTTACTTTTTATCATTGCCACCATTGAAGGAAGTTTGGAGCTGTGAGAGGAGGTAGCTGCTGCCGGGAAGCAGTGTTTGAAGAAGTTACGTAGATGGCTTCTCAAGGCAAAGTCACAGTCCTACTTTCCGTGTGGAGGCAGTGGAACCAGCAAAACTGATTCTGAAGTATTCTTTCCCAGCTCTTCCTTCCACCGTTTCTGCTTCACYTGCTGCCATGTCATGAATATGACTCAGTCCGAGCTCTTTGTCCTGAGAGCAGCAAAATTAAATTTTGCCTATACTGCCTTCAACTGACTTCGAGCAAATACCTTTGCTTTGTAATTCAGCAGTCAAGGAACATGCATGCCTTACTAGTCCACATTCCTGCAGGTATTCAAATGCCCTGAACACTCGCGTACAAAATGTGTCCCTTTGCAAGACCTGAGCTCTATAAGAATAAACATAATCAAATTCAGGCGGCATTTGCTTGCCAATTACTGGCAGATTTGCACCATTTATGGTCAGTCCGTTATTACACAGCACTACAAATTGAATTTGTTACAGAAAATGTTAGAAAGGGAGGATCTTTGGCTTCAATTTATCCAGAACAAATGGGCAAATGGAAAAAATCAAATCTGAATTTGTAGTTACAAGGCAATTTGGCCAAATGTTAGGATATACTGTCCTATCTGTGGAGCAAAACATGATCCAAACTATCTCAATGCATTGAGATTATGTAATTTGATGATAACATCTAGCACTATGGTGGCACAAGCCACCTGGTGTTCAAGACATTCCTGAATTTTGGTTAAAAGCTTTTTTTTGTTTTAGTTYAACTATCTTTGTTGTTTTAGATCACACATTTATGATGTAAAAATGAAAGAAACTGTCCAAAATGGGAGGAAAGATG
This sequence comes from Oceanodroma leucorhoa, assembly GCA_030449065.1. NCBI lineage: Eukaryota > Metazoa > Chordata > Aves > Procellariiformes > Oceanodroma > Oceanodroma leucorhoa. The sequence goes on along the minus strand of JASVER010000055.1, from coordinate 930,023 downwards.
GCGGTGGTATAATTGATTTGCCAATTGTCTTGATTACTGTACAAATGTGCAGCGCATTTTCCTCCTCAGGGAGATTTTATCTTGAAAGACTATGCAAACAGGCAGACAGAAAGACACACAAACACACACACACACACAAGTTAATCTATATTTTAAAATAGATAGGGAATAAAAATACCCAGTGAAAAATGTGGCATTTGCACTACAATACATGCAAGTAATTTAATTAGTGGGAAAGGATGTAGCTTTATCATTTCTCCTCTCTAGACTAAACAGTCCCAGCTCTTTCAACCTTTCTTCATTTGAGAGATGCTTCAGGCTCTTAATTGTCTTCATGGCCCTTTGTTGGACTCTCTCCAGTAGTTCCATATCTCTCCATACTCATTAGAGAAAGAGAAATTCACAGGGCAAAAATATTGTTGATACCTGCAAAGAGGACATATCCCATTGCAAAACTGACATGGGTCTTCAGATCTCTTGTATGGGATTCATCTCACTCAACTTCACGGATAGGATCCTGCTTAAACTAATGACATCTAAATTCAAGTCCATGTGAAACAGTCTAAATGTGTGCTGAGAGGTGGAATTTGATAGTTTAAACACAGTTGTCTACAGAGATGCTCTAGGAGACCCTACCTAGCTCCAGCTGTTAGTAGCTCAAGAAGGGTATTTTTCCTCTAATTCCCTTCTCATATCTGCCAGTCTGGTGGGGATGCCTTGAATTCTTTCGGGTTGTCTCAGATGTAGCTGTGTGGCTATCTCTCTGAAGCAAGCCCTTGCTCTCCATGAACTGTAATGGGGTTATAGTGTGCCTGTAGACTGCTAAAGGTAGGCGATTTAATCTCAGATTGAATCCCCCCACCACTGAAATCAACAGTGAAGATGTATACATTGAAACTGGTTACTCAAGCTATCCTGCAGTTTTTCTTATAGTCATTGGAGAAAATGAGGACATTCTAGGATGTAATATGTCTGACATTTCTCATGAAGTGACTCCTCCCTCCTTTAAAAGGAGATTTTCATGTTTTGTCAGAGATTCTGTTATTTATTTCAACACCTGCAGTACTTCAGTGTGCATGTGAGCATCCACTTTGCAAAACTATAGCTGGCTGACTTTGTTCTTTCCAGGATTTGCTCATCTGCACATTTCACTAGGGCTTGTAGAAGCACAGCACCTGCTTCTCGATGCTGCAGTAAGATGATCTTCTTCATGAGTCTTTCTCAGTAAATCGTAGAAGGCTGTTGCCACCCTCTGGGCACTCACAGGAAAGCATTTGAAGGAAGGTCAGCTCCCAGTTATTCATGTAGGGCATGTCAAAGCACTGTAAAGGAARGTCGTCCAAAGTAATGGAGACAACAATAGACTGGAAGTCAGCAGCAGTATAACCCTGTTCCGATCAGTATTGTCTCTGAGTTGAAGAGCTGTAATGAGAAAAAGGGATTATTAACTTTCATGTGTTACAACGACAGCTCAGTTTTTCCCTGTGGATGCATGGTACCCACACATGGCACAGCATAGAACAACGTATACTTAGCTAGGTACTAAGTATAACATCTCCTTACAATTCACTTTGCCCACATTTGGAATGAAAGGTGGGTGAGAACAGAGTGTTTCTAGCTAGACTGAGCACAACGTAGCATCATCATTAACCCCTTTGTACATATTGCCATGATTTACAGCAATGGACTGGTACAAGGATCAGCAAAACTTCCATAGGCAAATTATAGTCCATAATAAATTTGTATAGAATATATTCATTAGAATTCTGGGACTGGTTTCAAAATATTTAATTCTTAAAGTTTCTGCAGTTGACCCTGAAAATTTCCCTCTCCCCCTGCCGTCCCTTCCTGTGATCAGATATTCTCAGTCATGACAAACTGTGCACATCACATGCATTTTTGCATAACATCTCATATAAAAGACAAAGTCACCTTGCAATTTTAACCACAGACAAAAATAAAAAAAAAAATCCTATTGCTCATTGCCACCAAATTTAACTCTGGAAAGAGAAGCTGACAGAACAGGAAGACCCATCAGACCTCCATTGTAATCCTCTTCTTTCTGACCTTTTCCAGCTCTGTTTAGCTTTCACTTCCTTTATCCCTTTGGTATCATTTATCATGCCTTTTTGTAGCTGTCTTGTGCTCTTCATAGCRGGGTGCCATTTTAGCAGAGTTGTCCATCTGTGGGAGCATTAAACCTTGTCACAGACCTGCCAAGAACTTCACTAGGCCTAATATTATGAAGTTTTTTGAAGAGAGATAAATTCTTACTCTTTAGGAAGATTAGTTTTAATCTTCTTTTTTACTTGTTTCTCACAGTATCGCCTAACCTTTTCATAACTTGGCATGATCGGATGGGAGAAGAGATACCTATGAGCCAAATTTCCAGAAGAGCACAGCTCACAGCTTCATTTTCAGTTATGGCCACTGGTCCTCATCACACTTGAGTTCCAGGGTCCTGCCCATTACTTGACTCGCCAGTCAAGGAAAAGAAGAGGGATACAAGTACTGCCTGCTTTCCCAGACAAGTACCAGATAGACTTCAGTGGAGCATACATCTGCCAGGAGACTACAGCTTTTGGGTTAGGTGAAGATAGAATCATACTGGATATCAAAAGATATTGTATTGTCAAGATCGGTCATTTGTTAACAACTAAAGGGGAGTGCATTAGAGCTGTGAATATGTTTAGACATAAAAGGAGGTGAAGATGGTTGTGAAGATTGCCTTTACTTGATTTCCAGTGATAGCACTGGTGGGAAATGCATTTCAGTATCCTTCACTGGTTTTTCACAAGTTCTGCTGTGATACACTGCCAGTGAGTGTTACATGACACACTCTGTGCTCCATCTCCATCAGCTGACARTCTGTTACTTTCTCTTCCCCAAAATTCACCACATGAAGAATGATATTTAGAACTTATGCTAGTTCTTTCTCACATTGTTATCACATAAAGATTTAAGAGCTGGATGTACTCAGAAATATTTCGGAAGTGACTGTATTTGTGACACTGGCACCCTTGGGTAGATACAGAAAATGCAAAATTTGAAAAAGGTGTAAACAAATTTGAACTCCTCACGTTCAAAATTAGGATCCTGAAAACTCCTATTCATCTGCTTGCTGACCTCTAAAAGCACCTGAAAGTTCCCTGAGCAAGTTCTTCTTCTGCACATGCCTTGATGTCTTGGTAGAACTGAGAAACTCATCAGCTATCTGACGTGCAAGTCAAGTCAAGTAGATCCTCCTCTACTTAAGTACCCTAATGTTTTCAAATCTAGGATTGGATTCATCTCACATAACCTGGGCATCTAGAAATTAACCATCTTCTTATTCACCTTAACTCTCTTTACTGTCAATGAAGTCAAGCATCCCTGCAGGCTGGTTCATCTCATCCAAACATATCCCTTATGAATCATCCTGTGACAATATCTTACCTCCACTGACTAGAGAGAGAAATTAGAGTGGAGAGTTTAGGGAGCAGTTCTATGCAACATTATGTTTGGCACAATACTGGCACAAGGCATGCTAATCTGCCCCAGCTTCTGTCTTGTACCCTCTACTCCCTTCACATAAASTGAAAGAACTGACTTCTTTTTCAAGGTTTTTTTTTTAAGTTTATGCTTTAAATCCATGTTACTGATAAACCAAAGGTCTTGTCAAACCATAGCCTTGGACTTTGATAACTAACTTGTAAATGTTTGCATGAGACAACTCTTACCAATGCACATACTAGCCTATTGATCAGAACATTTGGCAAGGAGTCTGGAAGTCCTAGGGACCATATTTATCTCTAGTGGGTTTACTTCCAATATCTCTACCTCTCAGTGGTCAAAACCCAAATGACAAAGTTTCCTGGAGTGAGGACATTCTCCCAACTCCTCTTGAYGCTCTTCCACTACAAAGAAAACAATTTTTTTTTATGGCTTAATGATTCTTCCCTGAATAGGAACAGCAAGGTTTCTAGTTGCTGACCAATTTTAAATGGCTTCTTTTCCAGTAGGCTGGTGTTTGGTCTTCCTGTTTAGTTCACCCACTTTCCTCAAGGGAAAATAAAGGTGCCCAATTCATGCTCCATTCCCAGAGCCAGGTACCTCAAAGCTAAAATTATCAAAAGCAAGCTTTACAGTACTGTGACTGATCTCTTTAGACTTACCCCTGCTTAAAACAGAGTCCAATAGCAATATGCTAATGTGGCGCCAAGTTTTCAAACACCTCTCAAATATTGGGGTACATCAACTGGAGGATGAAGAAGGTCTAGATCAGGCCCAGTGTAACTCCCTAGTTTGCAAAAAAAGTATTGATTTGAATGAACACTAATTATAATTGAGGAAAGATAAGCTGTGGATTCAACAGAGGGGAAAAAGGCTAATGCTTTTAAAATGTAGCCTGATTAATGAGGCTGTCACAGAACTTATTTATAGGTATGCTGTACAAAGTATCATAAACTCTGGAAAGATTTACAGCAAATTAAAGCCATCAGAGTTTAGAAATCATAAAACTGATTTGACTTAAAAGGATGTTCCGTACAGATCAATCAGAGGATTATATCTGAGGCAGAGGAGTTGTAAAGGGCAAGTGTTCTCAAACTTTTCCAGGATGTGGGTCACATTTCAACCCTTGACTCCCACTTTCCCCTGCTACTGGTCAACACATGGAACATTTCACAAGTAGATATCAGCCTTGTGTAACAGCAGCAATTGCCTTCTTTGAATAGTGGCATTCAGAAACTATTTAATATAATTTTAGCTGGTTTTAATGTAAGATAGCAGCTGGAAATGCAGAGGAACTTGTGCTTTGCTAGGCAGTTCTCTATGGACCTCCAGGAAGTGCTCCATGAATCACTAATGGTGCATGGTCTACAGTTGCGAGCTATTGATTTGAAGAAAACCCGAGTAAGTAAAYAGATAGACCTTGTAGTATATGGTGAAGGTCACTAAACATAAGAAACAAAATTTCCCCTACAGCAATGTGCATGGAACTTTTGGTATCCTGAAAGTTTGAAAAGAAATTGGAATATTTGGGATACTATATTTAGAGTAAAGGAAGAACACCAACAGAAACAGAGACTCAGGCATACAGGAGCAAGACACAGATCATCTGGGAAGTGACAAAGGAAGGAATCTRGGCTCTTTTTTTAAGAATTACAAGTCCATTTAATGTAAACAGTCTTTAAATCTTGACTCCTAGGGATCTAGGCCGTCCAAACTAAGACAAATGGAGTGGGGGACAGATAAGCCTTTTGTAATTGTATATCTGCATCAGAGAGGACAGTAGCCAAAAAATGTGAAAGCATACTTCTAATCTTTTAAGGGGCAGAGAGGAAAAAAGAGTAGTCTGGCAGGACAGTGCATGAAGCTGAGTGCCTGGGTATGCTACCAGACCTGAAAAAAGAGGAAAAACAYCAATTATTACAATCACTCAGAATTTAATACAAAGTCAAAAGAAGAAAGCACTTAGAAATGATTGATTTCCCAGCCTGCTATAATGTCTTTGGATATCAATATAACATGTGATGATACCAATGTTTGCCTCTTGTTCCTCTCATAGCTCTATAGATGTTAACTTGCAGGCAGCCTTGCTGGCACAAGAAAATAATAGCATATAGGATTTTGGCTATATTGAGCACTGGATAATTTTGACGACTTCTAAAACCCTTCAGCCTAGAAGTGCTTTATTTTCAGGCTCCACTATAATTAGTTACAAAGGTTATTTGAGTGAGACGTGAGGCAAGGCTGGAAGGTTATTGTTAAATGAAATCAATTTCACCTACTTTTTCTCTTGCTCTAATATTTTCTTTTAAATCTATAGTGAAGAAATAGACTATTTATTTCAGACAGTCATTTACCAACAATGACTTGTTCAGTAGTTTCAACTATGCGTTCAGAAACAATGAAGGGATTCAGCTGATGCCAGCCTTTGGTTGAATAGCTCTCTGCGTCTGTTAGGCTATGTCTCCACCTACATTACATATTCCAAGCTTGGCCAGCTTCTTCAGTTTGAAGTAGGACACTGTTGACCTATATAAACTTCTCATGCTTTAACTGAAGTTTGAGCAGAGGCAGCACGTCCCACCAGCTCTGTTCAGTCTCCCAGATCTGAACAGCCTCATACATTACTGATACTTCATAGTTTGCAAGATCAAAAGAAAAAGGATGTATCTCCAGAAAACTTGGTCTCGTTTTATAGTGCATGAATTCTAAAACAAAGGTCTCAAGAAACCACAGAGCATCCATCCCATTCTCTTAAGTGGGGTGGGTGGAAGAAACATTCCAGCAGAAGCAGAGTAATGGACTCTTGGTTTAAGAACCATGCTAGAGAATTGAAATTTGCTCAGGGATGCCACAGACGTGGTAGCTACTAACAGAAAAAGGGAGTCCCCATCCACTTACTCCCATCTGATACACAATGCATGAATTCATATTCCAGATTCTGAAATGGTTATGTTTTTGTGTTCATTTGCTTGAGTGAAACTTGGCAGATACAGAAAGACCTAACTTTAGATGGATTTGTGTGCACATGCATGCACGCATACAGACAATGAGGAAAAACAGGAAAAATGTTAAAGCTGAAAAAAGATGCCTTTAATAATTCCTTAAGTCCTGACTAAAAAAGATAGCTGCTGAAAGCATATCAGTGATTAGTCTCTTGACCTTTCTTCCACTTGAAGCCATCAGCTATTGTTCACCACTGATAATAATAATAACCTTTATTTTATGAGGTGACTGACAGATAATCCTTAGAGACCACACTCTTTCACAAGAGCAACATGCTTAAAAAAGAAATCATATTTAGTAGGCTTAATAGAGTGAAATTAATTCAGAATTTTTACATCAAATATTGGAAACATTAAACAATGTCTGTGCAAAAAAAAAAAAAAAAGAACATTCAAAATTACTTTTAAAGGAAAAAGCTGTAGCAGAAAGTTGGGCAGCAGATCAGCAGAGTAGTAAAATTTATTTCCCCTTGACCCCTTTTTTTTTTCACTGAGAAGATAGAAAGTTTCTGAAAGATTTCTTTTCCTTTGCTGCATTTTGAAAGGGGAAGAGGAGGGAAGTCAGAGGCTGTATTAACTGTCACAGGGAATATCCTATCTTTAACAATGGCCAGTCCTGAATCCTTGGATATGAACGCTATTATACTTCATTTAAGAGGAGGGGATTTCTTCGTAATCACAACCAGCAATCATCTCATGACCTGAAGCTGCAGCGGCTGCCCCCTTCACATTTTTATTCTTCCTAGTGTAATTGCAGATGTTACTCTAGACCAGACTTGAATGGAAGTCCCTTTGAGGGAAACCCCAGGAGGTGGAGTTGATAATACAGTAGGTGGCTCTCATTCCTCAGAGTCATTATTGAACCAATCAGACAATATAGTGTTAAGGGTCACAACGCAACTAGCAGTCCACTGTTCTGAATGAAGTGTAAAGCCAAACCCCTGAATAACTGTGTCCATCAGACAGAATTTTTTTCAAGAGTGAAGGAGCTTGCCCCAGCAAGACCTAACCTGGAGCACTGTACTTTGCCTTCCTGTTAGTTCAGTCAGTCCATTAGCCTGTATTAGTAGTATATAGGAGGTCTCTGGTGTTTAAATACCATTCTCCTTCTCCAGTGTAAGGAGCTGCAATTCACCAGTGGGATTTTCAGTTTAACAGAAGAATTTAATCCGATCATCTGTTAAAACATTATGATCACCATTTTCCTGGAGGACTGCAGAGTATTTGTCCTTAAACTCAGTGTGCTGCCCATGTTCAGTGCATTTACCCCTATTACCTCCTAATGAGCTGTGGAACAGAAGAGCCAGCATGAATACTGGGAAGATCAGGAATTGTTTAAAGACTTATTTAAAGGAATGTCTCCTTTACCTAGCAATAATTGTATCCCAGGCTAAAGGCCTTGAAAAGTATAAAACCCGTAAGAGGCTAAAATGAAGTTAATAGCTCTCAAGGCATTATTAGGTATTAGTCAATTACAGTGAAACATTCATTGATCAAAGCTGGGATCTTAAAAGGCTTGAAGAACCTAATAACCAAATCCCAATAAAATAAAAAAAAAAAATTGAAAATCTCAGTCTAAATTTTTAATTTGGATTTGGAGTCCAAAAAATTTGGGAAAATATCTACCAGCTGAAAAGGCTCAACATGAGACAGCCATGTCTGAGTTGTACAAAGCACCTTGACATATATGAGTGCTGTAAAGATGTCAGCATTGTAATCAACCCACATACCCAGAGAAGGATTCAATAGTCAAACGACTCTATCATGTGGCTTATGTCAGTCCCCATAGACTATGACAGCTCAGGTGGCCACTGGACAGACCATCACCACTCAAGGAGCTCTGTCACTGGCTTTCTGTAAGCCGATTCTTGGTGCCTCACTTTCCCTATGTGCAAAAACGGAGGTATTTTTACTTGCAAGTTATTTTCAAAGCTACTAATGAAAACATTGGACAAACATTTTTTTTGTTGATGTGTTTTTTACTACTATCTAAACAGAACCACTTTTATTCATATGCAATTTACTTTGAAGAGTCAGTATCTGTTTCTGTTTATGGATGATACCAAAATATCAGGCATCCAGATTGTAGCATTTTTTAATGTAGAAAAAATCCATTTAAAACCATTTTTAATGTTGCTAAAATATACTACTCATATTTTTTTCCACCTCCTAAGTTCTGAATACACATGGGAACTTGAGCGATCAGATCTAAATTGCGTGGATCAGCAAAGTGTACTAGAGTCAATGAAGTTAGGCAGGTTTACATTATCTAAGAGTATGGCCCAAAGTGATAAGGATTGGCAGGAGAAAAACTGCAAATCACCCCCCTCTTGAAACACATATTTTTAAAACTGCTGTAAAATATTATTCTTTCTGCTAAATATGTAATATATAAAGGATATGTCAGATTTTCATGCTTATATAAAGATTATGCAGTTTTAAATGCCTTTGCCAGTCAGACTTAATCTACCCAGCCCAAAGACAAGCTGTTAAAACTGTGTACTGTACAGYACATTTATGTGTGTCTCTATGTGTGTATTTGCATGTATGCGAACGAGAGAAATGCATTTACTGTAGAAAGCCACTAATTAGGCAAATTAAAGTACACACTTTTTTTTTCATCAAAAGCTCAGATATTTTCTTTTGCCATTTATTGTTTATTGGAAACAGTCCTTTCTCTGACACTACCCGCAATGGATTTTGCGAATTTTGTGGCTTATGTTCTCTGTTTTACAATTTATACTAGTGTGTAAAATATTCCCAGCACATACACTTAATCAAAACAAGCCCAATTAAGCTCAGTACTCCAGATTCCACCTCATTAGCTTTCTGTTCCTAAAATATAACAGATGTGATTGCTGCGGGCCATGAGTTAAAGACGAATTTTTCAGCTAAGCACTTACAATACAACCTAAAGTTATATGAAGATTTAATTATTACTTTCATTTTCATGGCTTCCTGTAAAAGCTCATTTTTCACTTAATAGCAATAGTATTCCACTACTGCACTTTACCCACTGTTACAGAGAAAAGTATCTAAATGAGGAAGAAGGGAGAGGTCAGGGGTCCTATTTTTACTCTTGGACTCACATATTGGATGGGTGACTTCATAAACTTGCATGGCTTTTATCCTTTCAAAACTACTGGAATTCAGAAAGGAGTCAGGATCTCAGCTTGCAGAATATCACTTCTGCCTAAAAACTCTGTGCAACTGTGTGAATGATTTTGCAGCATGTTTACTTGGTGTGCTTCAAAAAGGTCTGATGGCTTAGCGTACCAGCAATAGCTGGCTGGTACTCCCCTCAAGTAATTCTTGGTACTTCTTAGCTGGATTTTAACTGTTTAGAACTGCCAGCTTTCGTATAATATCCAATATAAGGGAAAATATTCCCCTTTTTCAGTAGTCAAAAGGCCAAAGTGGATTACCGTAGGACTGACAGCAGGGATATCGAGGGAAGCACTGACAATTGTCAGTAGCTGTATTTCTTTGTTAATACCCCAGTGTCAAGCTGCTGAATCTCTCCCACACTTGGTACTTGTTATGGGAGCTCAAGCGTCTGGTGGGTCAAGAATAATCTCTGGCCAAACCAAAGCAATTCYAAGAATAATCCAGCTGCAATTGTCTGATTTGTCTACGGCACAATTCACCATGGAGATTTCCAAATGAGCTTGCAGCTTCCAATAAATGAAACTTCTTTACACATTCTGTACGGATGCATTACTCACACCATCCTCTATTCTAATTTCCCAGAAGACTGAAGGGTCAATCCCAGGTAAYCAGGACCCACTTTCTCAACCTGTTCAGTCAGTGGGGTTTTTGGCTGCATTGGGTGAGCCAAGAAGACAACACTCCCTGGGTCTATGCAGTGCAAGATCTGTACCAATGCCTCAGCATCCCAGTTCAGTGAAGCAAGCTGTACATAAAATTGTGCACATAATACACATTTAATCTTGCAAAAATTGACATAAAACAGTCCCATTAATAGCAGTAGCAATACCAGAGGCCCTAAAAAGGCCTTTAGGTACCTTCTTTGCATAAATTATTGCATAAGGTGCAAGGCAGGACTAATGATTAAAATTACAAAATGACCTGATTCACCACTCTTGCCACATTTCTGTGTTGGATGACTTTTTAAAAGTCTGTGGTTGCTCTCTCAGCAGGGTGGGTATCTGAGAGAGCTTAATTGAAGTCAATGAAGCTACACATTGACATAAAACTAGTGTAGTTAATAGGAGGTTAATGCTCAGAAGAAAAGAAAAGAGAAGCCAAGCTTTTTCTTGAAAGATTTTCTCATGGTTGAGATGTTCTCTTGTTTGTACTTTCCCACTGCATTATTCTTTCTTTTCTCTTCCCCCAAAGATTAATCAAAAAAATAAGCATGTTTCCTTTGTGGTTTACACCAAAAAGAAGACATAATTTTCTGTTTGTTAAAATGTGGAAGGAGATAAATAATGAAAATTTCTAGTGATTAGTCCCTAAGGTCTTTATTTATGGATCCCTKGCACAGGTACACTTCAGATAATAGCCCAATTTAATATTTGTGATGTGCTAGGTTTCTGTAAATATATAAATTTGGCAATTATCATGGCAGTTATCCCTTATTTATCTACTTTTGACTTTTAATTAGTAGGATTGTCATTTAATCATTAACAATCTCCCCTTCCAAAAAACACCCTACCTGTTACTTCTTTGATGATTGTGTCCCCATTGTGTCACTATTCCTGTTAGAAGATCTGTCTTAGTTATTCCAGTGACAAGCTTTCATATAAAAATACTAGATCTACAGAAACAGTCTCTTGAAGTGACATCTCACACTGACTGGGCACCCTGCAACTACTATACTGTTAGGTACCCATCAGCCTTCAGCAGACCAGGCATCAGGGGACTCACTAAGGTGACTGATGACCCCCCAAATCTTAGTACCCTTTTAAAAAAAAAAAGAAAAATATTACATGTGTGAGTGAATAGGGGAGGAGGAAGCCTGGCACAGACTGTTTAATTAAACATAATAACATTCAATGTAAAGATTATCCCTCTTTCTTTGACAACATAAAATAGTGTCACAGAAATTATACCTTTGTTATAAARTTCCCTCTAACATTAATCAAGTCACTTCCATAGAGAAATGAAACTACAAGCTCTAACATGTTAACATTCAGCAATGTGTTACTAATAGCATCATTAACACATACCATATATAGCTGCATGGAGTGTCCTGTACTGAGCTAGTGCCAAGTCCCAGTTTGTCAAATTGGGACACAGGAATGGCAAAATAATTTCATTCACTCCACCAGCTAATAAAGATGGAGCTTAAAGCATGGAAGCTGAGAACCTTAGCAGGTCTGCTATGCCATTCCTCCAGGGTGACTTTGTAGGGAATAGTGAAAATATTAAATATAGTCCCTGTTGCATATTAAGTGACTGTTAGGGAAATGCAAGTGGTACAGGTTGAATCAGTAAGGGGTGAACATTGCCATCATTGTGCAGTGTTCACTCCGCCTTCTCCATTCATCCCTCGTCTCRTGTTTGCCCATGTTGCTATAAAAGAACAGTTTTTTTAATACAGAAGGTCATGACATTTATTTTAAACCCAAGCTATCTTCCTACAATGTGCTGCTACCTGATGTGTATTATACAACTTTGCCCTGAGAATGTGATGGGGAATTAGGACATGTTCATCTATTTAGGTTTCCTAGCAATTTCCATCACGAAGAAATCTTGTGGTCTTCTTATTTGAGGAAGTCTCTCAACACCCATCTTTATAGCAGTTCTTAGCAAAGGAATGAATGTCGTGTTGTTGTGGTTTAAACCGGCAGGCAGCTAAACACCACACAGCCATTCGATCGTCCCCCCCAGTGAGATGGGGGAGAGAATCAGAAAAAAGGTAAAACTTGTGGGTTGAGATAAAGTCAATTTAATAGGACAGAAAAGGAAGGGAAAATAATAACAATGATAAAAGAATATACAAAACAAGTGATGCGCAATGCAATTACTCACCACCCGCTGACCAATGCCTAGCCAGTTCCCGAGCAGTGGCTGAGCCCCTTCGGCTAACTCCCCCAGGTTTTTTTGTTCAGCATGACATCATATGGTGTGGAATATCCCTTTGGCCACTTTGGGTCAGCTGTCCCAGCTGTGTCCCCTCCCAACTTCTTGCGCACCCCCAGCCTACTAACTGGCAGGGCAGTATGAGAAGCTGAAAAGTCCTTGACTTAGTGTAAGCACTGCTCAGCACTAACTAAAACATCAGTGTGTTCTCAACATAATTCTCATCCTAAGTCCAAAACACAGTACTATACCAGCTACTAGGAAGAAAATTAACTCTGTCCCAGCCAAAACCAGGACACATGTCCAGCTTCTTGTGCACTTGGCTCACTAGGTTATTTTTTAACCTTACACTGATATAGTTATTCTATCCCAAAATCTGCCCTGTAAAATCAAATTATAATACACTTTAGCCAACTGCGTGTTTCTCTAATACCTGTAAGCAAGCTTGTTGTAACAACAGCACTATCTAACTAGGTCCCAGCTCAGCACGCAAGACCTCAGAGTGCTGATGTGAAGGACCATCTGCAAAATACCATACATCCAATCATGAAGAGAGAGAAGCAGGTCTGCATAGTGATACTGCAGTTCCCCCTGTACCAGACATGTCTTAATCAATTCTGTTGGTAAGCCCATATGTGGTTGCTGCTCTGAACTCTGCCCCTCAGTTAAGAAATTATTTGAAGCATTCTGTTTTCTGCTATTTCCACCTTAATGGTGATTTACTGGAGAACATGTTAAATAAATTTGGTTTCACAAAGCTGAGCTATATATGTTAAGTTAATCACAAAAAAAATTAAACTTAATTAATTCACAGTAGCACTCTCCTTTTTATTTCCCCTTTATCCTGGGTATTTCCTTTTGTTCTGTTCTAAATTTTTTGTTTATTTTCTTGGTGTAAAATTTTGGAGACTGCTAGTACACTTTCATGTGGCTGCCTGGTTTTTGCTGAGGAAGGTTTTTTTCTTTCTTTTCTTCATGTAAAGCTTGATTAATAATGACAAAACCAAAAATTTTTAAGGATACCTCATTCTGTTGGTATGGTTCTTTTAAAGCCACTCCTGTCGTATCATACAACAGCAGGGGGACCTGGCTCATTACCTTTGGTGTTGATTTTCTTGTTTTGTCATTTGATCAGTTTTGTTGCTCCTCTGACATCCTTTTGATTTCTTCCTCCATTTCTAGTTATGCCTTATTCTGGTTTGACTTCAACAAAATCAAAACAAAAAAACCCTAGTATATATTTTATAGGCTAAACTTAAGAAGATAGATTACGTGCTCAGTACCTATTTTGATACACTAGCTCCTACAACATTTTCTGGTTAGTTTTGATTTTATAATTTCTTAGTGCAATAGCTGATTAATTCACTCAAATTTCTTATTTATCTTCCTTAGTCAGGAAACTGGAAAGCTTACAACAGAGTCCTGTGTATTTTGAAACACCAGTCATTAATGCCAAAGTTGAGCCGCTAATGTCTGAAAACTTTTGCTTACCTAGCCATATTTAGGGACGTAAAAGAGGAAAAGAGATTTTCTGAAAATGMAGTCCTAATTTGTGATGCTTATCACCAAAAAACATATGACCAGATCAAAAGGACAGATCCTAAGCTGGTGCAAATTGACCAAGCAGCGCCGTCAGCAGGGATACTGGATTTATAACAGCTGAGTATTCAGACTATTTGTAGTTATCTGGCTGAGAGTATGGAAGTTATAACCAAAGGTCCCAAGTAATACTCTTTCAGAAAGTCATGATGCATTTTTCAGAACCTGAAAATTCACAGATTTGTTAGTGTTTTTTGACCAGTTCCCGCTTCAGCTCAGATTTCATATTACCCATATTTTAGTTCTTTATAAAAATGAAATGCACTTCATCTCAGTCTGTACACTCAATAAAATAAATCTAAAAGCCAGAACTGTCTTAGAGTCAAAGAGAATTATTCTGCTATAAAGCAGTAATCTGTCTCTCACTCTTCTGGATTTAAGTAGAATGAAAAGAAGCTACATTTAAAAATGGGCCGAACAATGTTAAAAATATATTACTGAGAACAATCTGGCAATGGGAAAGGAGTGGGTAGCCTGACCCATCAGCGTCCCTTCCATCTCCAGCTTTTACRATTTCCCAAGTGCTGAGAACACATAATTTGGTAGCTTCAGAGATGAAACTGATATTGATTTGTTTTTTGGCACATCTATAATGCAGCAAACAAAACATGTATATTTGTATGTATGAGATTTACATTAGAGACAGACAAAAGAAACTAGAGGGTGGATTCTCGCTATCAATTAGAGGTACTATTTGCACAGAAGGAGGTAACCTGTTGGATGTGCATTGATGTGAAATAAAGATTGTGTGAAGAAAATGCAGATGTTATGATTGTGGTTTAACAGAAAAGAAGAAAAGACTCAAACRAAATGAAATTATAGGAATGGAGAACAGAGGTGCTTTTGGTACTACAGAGGACAGGCASATGTTTAGATTAAGAAAGTGTCATTATCATGACATTGTGGAAGCTGAATAGGAAAAGTGCTTCATGCTACCAACTTCTGAACCTCTTGATCAAGTGGGAGCCATAATTATTGCTGGAAAACTACTCATAAAAAAAAAGGACTTGAAAATAACAATTTTCTGTTAGATGGAGAAAGCAAACAAAGCATAACGTCATAAATTAGATCGTCTTCAGCAGAGACTGAAACAGCAAGAAATGAAAAGGTCAGATATTGAAAGAGATCACGGACTGGATCTGATCTAATACTTAAATGCCTAAAAGCTTTAGTATTGCAACATCCAGTGTTAATGACATGGCTCTGTGACATCCAGCACTTCAGGTGGGCATGCAGGTGCCCACTGCAGTGAACAGGGGCCTTCAACCTCAAAATAATGTCCAGTACACTCTGTACAGAGGCAACACAAAGATACTCATCACTAGCCAATTGGAAAATAAGTTTCTGTTCCCAGGGCGATTCCTCTGGTCAAATTAAGCAATGATTGGATAMAAAAAAAATTCCTTGCGTCAGTCCCCTTTCTCTGAGGCAACAGTACTCAGGACTGAGGTGCAGAGTTACACCACTATGCTCTTTCTCTTTTCAGGTCAGGGAAACTTGAAATATTTTATACACACTGACACAGATTCAAAAAGGAAAATAGAGCAAGAACGCCTTCATATTTTTATCAACATAACACATTCCAGTGGGACACAGGTAATACCTTTCTTCAGGCAGAAAAAAGAATTGAACCTGGGTAACCTATTTAATGACTGAATACTTTAAAAATGCTAGGTTAYTGTGTAGCAGTAGATGGAGCACGATCTGATTACAGGGGCTGGTCAGCAGTGGGGACACTTCTATTGCTTAAACAGAAATATGCACACCTGGATGAACATCTGGAAATACTGAGCAAATGTACCAAACCATCTTATTCAAAGAGGCCTTGTTGAAGGAAACCCAGATCTCTGAAAACATACATCAACTTTTTCTGTACTATTTTCAAACAAAGGTTAACACTTGCAATTCCATTTTGTGCAGACCCCAATCCTTTCAGAAGTTGTTTAGAGGCGCTCTGCAAATAGCTGATGAATAAACACATTCAGAAGAGATAAGTAGAGAAAAATTCAGTTTCTGATATACACTAGGTTGCTTAGATGCGCCTAACTGGAAGTACTTCTGCAGATTTGCAGACCTCAAGCATGACAGCAATATGAAGGACAAAAACCGAAGTGTCTGGGGCTTAGGAGCCTATACAGAGAGGTATYAGCCAAGAGTGAGGAGCAGGGGTGCTCAGTACCCTCTCTCCTGCTGCCCCATTTGGCACACTGCTGTGCCTCTCAAATGCAGAGAAGAGGTGAGAAGACAAGAAGCAACAGGAAGCATCAGTTAAAGCCGTTTCCATCTCCTTCCAGTCTTCCCTTTCTCATCGTCCTGTTGCAACAACAGACAGGCTTCAGTGTTGAAGGAGAAACAGAAAGTTGCTCAGGCTGCATTTGTTGCTCAAATTGTCATGCCCTAGGGAAAAGCTAGCAGGACAGATGATAGAAGGATCCTTGAGGCTGGAGCTCGTCTGGAGGCAGTCTGTTTGTCTGACCATGCTGACCTACAGGCTAAAACCTACAGCACAGCTCCCATTCTTACCAGGCAGTTGCCTAAAGGAATAAAGACAGTGGGTAAATACAATTTAGTTTTGATTTTTAAATGAAAGAAGGAAAAAAATATTAAATCAGTGCTTAACTGAATCAATATAGATACTCAGGATTTGATTTCACAGCAAAGTAGCTTCATCAGCTACTTGTGCTAAAGGTTAATTAAGATTGCATTTGTCAATACACAAATATGGGTATGTACATTTCTTGGAATTTTCACCAACTGTAACACTACATATGCTATTAAGTGTTCCTGAAATAATGCTTTAGTATGTTTGAGTACACATTTCTTAGCTTTTATTGCCACATTATATTAGACAGTGTGATCCCAACTATGAATCAAGACAGTCTCATACGTAATCAGAAAATATGCCAAAAGAATCTCAGTCCAGCATTCATAGAGATAAATGCAGTTGTCTCTAATTAATTCTATGAAACAGGTTTAGCAGGATTCCAGATCCTTCAAAATGCATAGCTTGATATAAAAATAGGAATTTCTTGATGAATTTGTACATATGGCAGGATAAACAGAATGTTCCCTTCTGCCTCTAAAAATGTAATATTTCCCATTCTTAATTCCATGTGAAACTCTGGAGCAGAACTTAAACTTGGGGATGATCAGTCTCAATTAAAAATTAATTGGTAGGTGGGGATTTTTTTCCATGTTAACATTTCAGGTGTTACTGAAATTTCTTAAGGAATCGATCAACCTATTGATAATAAAAGTATACACATGTATATTTATATGTATGAGATTTACATTAGTAAAGGAAATGTATAGGAAATGTAATTAGGAAAAAGTATATAGAGAATATACCACATAAATCCAGAATGCATCTAGAGGAAATACAAAATTATTTTATATTTTATCATGGAACATTTTGCCATCATTATCTTTTCTGTTTGCAGGTACAGAAAAATAGAGACACTGAACTCTTCACTATACATACAAAAAGAAAACACCTTGAATTTTATTTCACGTAGGAAAATGGAATGGTCTGTTCTTTCTATTTATTTTTATGAGGTGCAGAATGATAAGACCCTATTTTTAACCCTATGCCATAATGAATCAATAAGGGATGTGCAGTGAAATAAATGGATGGCGAAAGTACAACAAAAATTGTGAAAGTGAATACATTTCACAGCACGCCGTCATCCCTTGGAATTAACTCCAGCAGGAGATTATTAAGTCAAATATCGTTGAAAGACTTTTAAAGGGCTGAATAATTTTATGAGTAACAACAACAATATGAATGTTAAAGTAATCTATTACTATGCTTCAGAGGGTAAGTTGATAGCTGCAGGGGTCAAGAAGATATTCCCTTCTCTACCTTCCTTTCCACGCAACTGGCTAAGTGCATTAAAGGCTTTTCTTCAACTTCCCCTCAAGCATCAAACATTGGTCACTTCTGAAGACAGCAAAAATGCAAGACTCAAAAAATGAGAAGAAACACAGGATTTGTCTGATCCAGTATGACAAATCCTGTGCTCCTTCTCATCGTCATTATCATCATCTGAACATATTTTACCTCCAGCATAAAAGGAGATTGCTTTTCTATGCTCACCGCCCCTATAGATGCAGCATAGCTACTTGGAAGTTTCTTGTTCTAAGTCACTTAACATTTTAGTTCTCACATCTCATCAACACTTCCTCTGGGACTCTAGCTCTTCTTTTATTTACCTAGTAGATTTCACGAACTTTCCAAGCTTAAGCTCTGAAGAAAGCCTGAAAGGGGAAGGAAAAAAAAGAAGAAAAACCACACAAAAAAAACCCTTGATGCAATTTTCTGCTCTTGTCACCATCCATTTGCCCCAAGAGGAGGAGAATTACAATCTCTGTGACACTATTCTTACTCTGCTTTTGAGATCTTCTTGGTGACCAGCAGGAATATCATGTGGGGAGACACAGGAACAAATCTCAGTGTAAATTTCTGCTGGTTGCACTGGCCTCAACAATTGTCCCATGATGCATTTTTGAAATATTTTAAAAACCTTTCAGACCTCTTTTCTGAATGTTTCATCTGTTAAAATTCTATGAATACT
Source organism: Oceanodroma leucorhoa (assembly GCA_030449065.1). Lineage (NCBI taxonomy): Eukaryota > Metazoa > Chordata > Aves > Procellariiformes > Oceanodroma > Oceanodroma leucorhoa. The sequence goes on along the minus strand of JASVER010000055.1, from coordinate 911,308 downwards.
TCAAACGGAGTTAACAAAAAATTTAGATTCTTCAGAAAGCAAATCATCTCTCACCCACTTTTGAAAAGCAGTCTGATATGTCTTTTGGGGACTGTCTACCACATAGTCATTGTGGGGTTTATGGTGCCATATTATTGATTCTGAGAGTTTTGTGACCTACCATGTCTGATGGACACGGTAAAAAGTAATGATTCAAAGCATAAGAGCAAAATAATGGATTTATTATTGTTCCTGCTATTACTCATTGCAAAATTCACAACAAAACAATGCAGTAACCTGTACAAACACCACACAAAATGACAGCATTACAAAAATCTAAGATAATGGCTCCTCCTTTAACAAAATTTGTTCTCAAAAACTTTGTGAAGAATTACAGATTCTAAATTCATGCCTAAACCTTGCACTTGAGCCTGTCTGTGAATGACATTAGCAGTTTTTCAATATAGCCATCATGCCATATATAAACAGCTGAAAGATGTATTACAAATATAGAATAGATATTTAAGGCAAGATTCAGAGCATCTGCTGATGTATCTCTGAATTACACATCAGAATTCTTGAAAATTGAATACTTGGCCCCAGCTGGAGCTCCTGGTTAGTTATCTAGGCTCACTGTAAGCTAATGGGTAATTTAATGTTTCTGAAGACACCTGAACAGAAATCACGTATAGATAACCATGCATCTGAACTCTACTTTTCTATGGGGTAGGGCTGACTGGAGGCTGCATCTGTAATGTTCATAWTTTCCTAAAAAATATACCCAGCTGGGTAGGTTTCAACCTTTTAAAAGCATTGTCAGAAGTGGGGAAGGGGGTGGTAAAGCCACCAAYTTTCATATAACCATTTATTAGCCGCATAGTAAATGCAAGAGGCGTTTTTACTCTGGGGTTTATTAGTACTAATGTTTGGCAAGGAGGGAGTAGACTTGGGTTCCCGTCCTTGATCTCAGAAATCTTTAGTATTCTCTGAGCAGAAACTACATGTGACTTCTCCAACCAAGTGCTCTAATATCATTATTCTATAGTTAATTTACTGTCCTCAGAAGATGGAAATGGAAATCAGATTGCCAACCTGTAAGGAAAGTCCTCTGACCAAAAGACTGTTTTGATAATGTGAATGAAATATATATTTATAAACATTTCCTGCCAAACTTGAAACTGACTGGTGATTTTTAGGTGCCTTTTGAAACGAGGTCTTTCTTGGTCATTGTTTTTGGACTTGTCTGTCTTAAGTGGTACTTTCAGCTTTGCCTCAAATAAGACTTCAAGGCTGGACTCTGACTTTTGTACTAATGAGCCAAGCGGCACTTACAATCATGCTTACTAAGTTAGAAGTTGCAATATATGAACCTTAAAAGATTATTTTCTACATATCAGATATTGCTCTATTTGACAACCTCAAATGCCTTCAGTGCGTATATTCAGCAGCTTTATATTTCACAAAACAGAATATTTACAACAAAGAAATAACTGATTCAGAAAAGTATAAAACACATTCAAGACTTTTATAGTCAAACTGATTTTTGAAGAGGTTCATTTTGTTTCTATACCTATGTAATAGATGTTTGAGCAAGAGGACAAACTTTTTTTTTTTTTAATGTATTGAGCTAAGTATTTCTGATAAGGAAAGAAAATAATTTTGTTTCAGTGATCTAAAGGGGAATAATAAACAGATCAAGGTTTAATGTTAGAGTTATTAAGAAAAGGAATATCAGCCGTAGGGATGCAGGTTGGAGTCCACACCGCATATTTAAGTTTTGTATCATTCTGCCACTGAGGATTCCAGCTGTGGTTCCCATACCAGTGTGAAGCTAGAGTAGGACATTGAGGATAATTGAATGCCAGAAATAAGGGAAATAACTTCAACAGTTTGTATTTATTGAAAGCAAATTAATTTTCATTCATCAAAGTGCTGGGTTTTTTTATTATTATTATTATTTTTCAAAAATTGCAGCATCTTTTAAATTGTCAAATAAATTACTGTCAATTAAAGAGGATGGATGCAAGGTCAAAGCTCAATTTGTGAGGGAAAATCTCACTTAGCACCCATAATTCTTTCTGCATCTGCTGGATTCAAAGGTCCAGGTCACCAAGAGATACCCACTGCCTTCTACAAGCTTTGAATAAATCCTGTCACAAGTTAAGGTGGCTGCTTGGTGACCCACGCTGACTTCATCTTTCTTTTCAAGTGCAAAATATTCCTTATTTTCAGAAACTTACCTGTTCTATACAAGAACAGCATGAGTAGCTGTATACCCAGAATAACAGTGAAATCTTCTTTTTACTTTTTCTCTAAAAGTCCTGGCAGTTTTGTTCCCCCTGTACAGCACCATTCAATACAAATGACTTGTGGAAAACCAAAGCCACAGATTTGCTCCTAACAATAAAGTGGACTTTTAGAAAAAATGATCAAATTATAGACAATCATGAAAAGAAAGCAAGTTTTGCTATTTGATGTGTAAAGACTGTTCACAATGAATATAGGTAAAAGAGTTCTAATTATGTTATAAAGCTCATCAATGAGAGCACTGAAATATTCCAGAATGTGTTAAGTTGCTGCCTTTTTGTGAATAACCTTCTTGGCCTTTCAGCAATGGGACTTGTTTCTTCTTTTACTTCACTTTGCATCAGTGAGTGGTCTCAAAACTTTAGCTATAGCAATTATGCATTCCACCTCATTACAGCATATAAAAACCACTCACTCTAAATGATCCCTGAATGCTGCTGGCTTACCACCACATCAGACTGACCCAGAAACCCTGTTTCCCTGTCTGTCTTTGTTAACTTCTCATCACTCTTCAGATTCAAGTTCAACTGGTAAAAAACCTTTTAGTGTGTAGTACACTTATCTACTATACTTTTTGTTCTTTAAAAGCTAGCTGTTTTCAAATATTTCAGTTGAATGCTTCTGTAGATATGCAATGAGTCATTATGTACTGCATAGAAAATAATTTTTAAAAGGATGCTTAGTCCTTTAAAAAAATGCTTCTTGGTTTACTTTGATGGAGAAAGTTAACCAAGGTTTATATTCTATCCATGTAGATTGCACTTAGTAAAAGCTTGTGTAAAACTATTCTGACAAAGGGCACTATCCAGCTTGACTACTCTAGGAACTAGAACAGACCTACCACGAGACAGAAGAATGAACTGTACGAATAATTAGGAAATAAAATCCATCATAACATAAGCTACTGACAATGTTGAATTCTTCCAAGCATGTTCAGCTTGGAAAAAATGGGCACTGAAAGTACTCATTTACCCTAGGCACACCTCTGTCACCTTACCATTCTCATCTCCAAGTATCATTTACAAAGTGCCAGAGGCAACTGTGCTCTGACCAGAACTACCTGTGCTGGAAAAGTTGTCAAGAGGAGCAATATTTTTGTGGCGGTCCTGAGAGAATCCCAGCTTATTCAGTTGCAGCTCTTTCTAGATCAGTAAATAAAGTCTATTCATCAAAAGCTGCATCTATATTAGCTTTTGGGATGGAGCAATAACGCAGTTTTGAAACAAATCTCCAGTGACCACATTTATTGCATATTGTTTCCGTTTCAGAGAGGACTTGGTGTGCATGAACAAACCTCCTTTCCAAGGAAACAGAAATGGAAGATCTGTTTGAGGTGCATGACAAATGTATTTCAACCCCTAATGGGAACAAAAATGCCCAAACCAATCACTCATCCTTCAGACAGATTTGAACCAAAGTTTGTGAACATTTTGTCCAAGGGCTCAAACTAAATCTAGTCCAATGCTTATATATGCTGGAACCACGTGATGCATATGTAAGGCCCGTAGCATTAGTTGCTTTGATCTAGTGACCTTGTATTGCACTATATTACAACTATACAAGTTGCAGCATAGTGGTCTACTCATATATCTTCAAGGGACTTTCTGAAACAGCCTTGGTAAGATTTTTGTTGTAGTTGTAGTCCAGATGTTTTGCCTATAACAAAAGCAGGAGAAAAAAATCTGTAAATTTACTTGTCTGGATGATCAACATTCAATTTTAGTTCCTCTGAGAGTAAGGGGTGCACAAATCCCAAAACATCTGCCCACCCTCCCAGTACGGTGCATGAGCAGAGCAGGACAGCTAATAGTAAAATACACGGAAACCATCAGGTTGAGTGGTTAGGTGTCTGAATTAGGTAAGAGGGAACCACAAGGAGAGAGAGAGGAGGAATCCTAATGCCCATGTCTCAAAAATAATTCCAAACCAGGCAGGAACTTAACAAGTTGTCTCTTTTACTCAGGTGAATCCCTTAATCAACAGAGTGTTTATAAAACCTATGAGGAACACATGCCATCTACCCGGCCCTAGAATGAGCAGTCTCAGGTTGTCTTGTATACAAGTCATAATCTATATACCTTCTGAATTCATGTGAAAGATAAAGCCTTTAGAGAAGATGGTCAAAGTGGGATTTCCATGTCAAACAGGTCAGTGGCACCTGAGTGATTTTGCATCTGCTCAGGTTCTTACAGGACTCTGAATGCACCCGCTGACAGATGGCCTTAATGCCCTCAAATGAGGGACTTACAGATAATTTCAGAGGAACTGAAATTCCTCTGTTCAAAGTGTTCAATTGTATCTAAAGAATTACTTTTCTTCAAAGGTTGCACATACACAATCACATGTATCTTTGAGAAACTGTAAAGTCTCTATGCCATTTCCCACAAGATGGTCTGTCCTGAAGAATCTGATTTCAGTGCTGAGTTCAGAGTGATTGGGTGGATCTCTTCTCTTCAAGTTGGAGAAGGGATTTCGTCACGGATGAGGTACTTCTACTTATATCCACTTCACTATGTGACTGCTATAAATTATGTTCCCCAGAGGCCTTGGCTCCATGTGAGARCAGAAAACGTGTGAATGGTGCGAAGCCAGAATTGCTCTGATAGCATTCTTCACAATCCAGCACAGATGACTGCTCTCTCAGTGTCAGATCGATTTCTGGGGTCACCAGGCTTTTGAACCAGCCCTTATTTTGGAGGCTTCTGTGTCCTCAAAAATGTCAAAACTCTGACAAAATGGATCATCCATATTTCTGTCAAGAACACCTGAATTAATTCTATTTTATTATGAGCACTGAACTGAGGTAGGCTGAATCTATACCTCAGTGATGGGCATTACAGCTACAAGGTGAGACAGAGCTCAGAGCCGCTGTATCTCAGATGAGGAAACAGTTTTACTGCACATATGCAAGAATCAGTTTTGCTGAGGGCTGTTTCGGAATTACCCCATTTTCTTCATGAAGACCTCATTTCTTCAGCTAATCCTAGTTTAGAGAAATTACTTGGTAGGGAAGCAATTAATACTTAATGCTATCATTTTTCCACAGTTCCAAATCCAACAGTTGTGACTTTTCCAGACATTGAGAAAGAACATAAAGAGAAGTGATGCAGTATGCACAGTAGATTGAATTCCTATAGTTATTATTACCATTATCATTGTTATTATATGTAAAAAATTAAAAGAGAGGAAGATATACATATACTGTTAGTTGGGGTTTTTTACACTTGCTGAAATGTACTTCAGGTATAATGCAGTGACCTTTCCTGTTAGTAATTATTTGGAATGATGTTTTTTCCCACCCACAAAAAGGAAAAAAAAACGTTAACATGGAACATGTTTTTAAATAAACAACAAATYAATTTCAAGACAGTTGCACTTCTGTGACATGACAACTGCATGTTGTTATAGTGACACACATCAAATAAGGAGTTCGGAAAAGTAACAGAGTAATATGGAACCTGCAGCTTCAGGACAGTTGATCTTACAACAAATTCAGTTTGAAGAATAACTTTTTATTTGGTGAATATGTAATGTCTGGTTGCATATATAAAGCTGAAAATTCCAAACCTTCTCTGCTTCCACACCATGCTAGGTAAATGCCACACCATGCTAGGGCCGGTCTTGTTCAACATCTTTATCAATGATCTGGACGAGGGGATCGAGTGCACCCTCAGTAAGTTCGCAGATGACACCAAGCTGGGCGGGAGTGTTGATCTGCCTGAGGGTAGGAAGGCTCTGCAGAGGGATCTGGACAGGCTGGATCGATGGGCCGAGGCCAATTGCATGAGGTTCAACAAGGCCAAGTGCCGGGTCCTGCACTTGGGTCACAACAACCCCAGRCAACGCTACAGGCTTGGGGAAGAGTGGCTGGAAAGCTGCCCGGCGGAAAAGGACCTGGGGGTGCTGGTCGACGGCCGGCTGAACATGAGCCGGCAGTGTGCCCAGGTGGCCAAGAAGGCCAACGGCATCCTGGCSTGTATCAGGAATAGTGTGRCCAGCAGGARTAGGGAGGTGATCGTGCCCCTGTACTCGGCACTGGTGAGGCCGCACCTCGAATACTGCGTTCAGTTTTGGGCCCCTCACTACAAGAAGGACATTGAGGTGCTGGAGCGTGTCCAGAGACGGGCGACGAGGCTGGTGAAGGGTCTAGAGAACAGGTCTTATGAGGAGCGGCTGAGGGAGCTGGGGTTGTTTAGCCTGGAGAAGAGGAGGCTGAGGGGAGACCTTATCRCTCTCTACAACTACCTGAAAGGAGGCTGTAGAGAGATGGGTGCTGGTCTCTTCTCCCAAGTAACAAGTGATAGGACGAGAGGAAATGGCCTCAAGTTGCGCCAAGGGAGGTTTAGATTGGATGTTAGGAAAAATTTTTTCACTGAAAGGGTAGTCAGGCATTGGAACAGGCTTCCCAGGGAAGTGGTGGAGTCACCATCCCTGGAGGTGTTCAAAAAACGTGTGGATGAGGTGCTTCAGGACATGGTTTAGTGGCGGACTCATTTGTACTGGGTTGATGGTTGGACTCGATGATCTTAGAGGTCTTTTCCAACCGTAATGATTCTATTCTATTCTAAAAACATTGCCATTGTACAGGAGTTCAGGACTGGAAAGGACCCGTTGGTTTAGGAGAACCCCACTGGAAGGGTGATAGTCAGGGAGATCAGTCCCACCAATCTTAACAGTATTTTGTTGTATTGTCTCTATTGTCACTGTCAAACAGTAAATTAGGATAAAGGACTACCAGGAAAGATGAGATAAAAATCTGAAAATCATATAATTAAAATTCAGGTGGGGTAAAGATCATGTGGAATGAGACTTGAAATCTTATCTTAGTGGCAAATGATGCATATTTTTGTGGAGGGACAGGTTTATATAATAAGATGCGGCCTGTAGTGAATTCCCATGTTAGTAAGCACTGTAATACAAGGAGAAGAAAAATAATAATTGCAGTAAGAACCTAAAAACCTCTAGATCTGAACATTTAAAAATATTCAGAAGGAGAAGCAAGGTGTTTAACAAGGAAATACGCGCTTTCCTTTTAAGACTTCCTCATTAAATGCGATTATTTCATATTCCCAAGTAGGAGGAATAGAATTGTTGATTTCACCTTCTTTTTTCCTCACGTACAACTAAAAGGTCAACAGCTATAAAAGTAAGGGGAATATAGCCGAACCAAACTACTTTGGCCTGGAATCATTTATTAAAGAAAAGATTTATCACACACTTCCCCCCAATGTATGGTATTAGAGACTAATTTTTGAACTAATCTAATTAAAGTCAATTTTGGGATAGTGGTACTTCTCTAATTGTTTCTGAGACATACGGATTAGCAACAGAGAGTGTTATGTTGTCATAGCAACGAGCCTACGGTAATGACTTCAGAGATAGAATTGAATTATGTCACAATGGTGGTTTGGGAACAGCTGCTTCTGTGCAAGTTTGGTTAGGAGGGACAGAGATGTGTGTTGGCTGCGATGAAACCACGTGATTGTTTGTGGATCCCAACTTTAGGTGCATGTAAACAGCCCACCCCCCCTGTAGGTGTTTTGATGTTTGGCTAAGCTAAATGTATTTTTATTATGGATATTTCATTCTTATTTTTCTGCACTTTGTGTAAAATCCTTTCACACGCATTTAGCTTGGTACTTCACTGTATGTTGTAACTGCAGACAGCGACAGATMAGATGTATGGGTAAGGACCTCTGTACGTTCTCTTTTTCCTACACGTGATCAACAAARGTAGATGAAGGAGTCTACTGTGATCTTTCCGTAGTGCTCAAGTACTGAAGCATAAACAAGAGACTTAAAAGTACACCTGTCATATTAAAATTCAGGATAGCAATGTACTTCATCAAATGGGCTGGCCTGTTGAGTAGAGCGTCTCAGGATGTTGTGTATGAAGATGTACTCCATCTGCTTTCAGATTAGCTCTTGCACTGAGCAAGATGCCTGACCTTACGTTTCTTTGTTTCCTTTCATTTTTTTCCTGAGTTTTGCTGGCTCTCCGTTATGAATTCATGGTCCAGAAAAAATGAACTCAGCACAAGATAAAAGGATTTCCTGTTCATTAATTACATGTTATTAACTTGACAACTTTGGTTGTGACTTAGAAGGCAAGTATCTGTCCAGATTGCAACACTTAAGTTCACAGCATGGCACAGCTCTCGTAAAGGTGATTCAGGGTAGTTTATAGAAAGCAGGACGTCAGATGGTAAAGTCAATCTCCAAAACAACTCTCCTAGTGCTAATGTAGGAAAGGCAAGTGAATGTAAGAGTCCAGATACTGTAGAAGCCAGAAACTGTAAAGGAAAGTTCATTCTGGCTCATACAGCTCCATATCCAGGTGTCGAGTACAAACTGAGTATTTCTAAATTTCTTGGGGAGATGAAAAAGAAAACAGAGTGAGAATGTAAAAAGAGAAAAGCAGGGTTAGGTATTTAAAAAAATAATACTAATGGTAAATGTACATCTGAAACATGTTTTAAACAGAGACAGAAATTTTTGAAAAACTAAAACCCAATAGCTCTATGAACAGAGAAAATCATAAATTTTTATTTCCTATGGAGTTGTCTCCATTGTTATCTAGGAAGATAGGACTTCCTCATAAAAATTATGTGATGGTTGAAGTTTTCGTAATGCGGTTCTTCTATGTGTATTCCCTACTGTTTAATAAGGGCTGAGGTCATACTGCAGACAGCTGTATGTTCTCTCTCAAGTACTTAGCTGCCTGTTTTCACAATATGTCTAGGAATAGAGTACCTTTGAAACAACTGTGTCTATGTCAAAGTTCGTTGAACTTGGTGGACAGGTTAAAAAATTATGGACAAGCAAAGGGGAGGGTAGATAGTCATATATCATCATCACTTACTTTTTGTTTCTCTAGGAAACCTCACTGGGATAAACAAAACAAAATAAAGCAAACAAACAGAAAATCAATAGCTTGCTGGAGACATCTGAGAAACAGTGAGAACATTTCCAAGCAAAAGTATATCACAGGATTAACACTTTGAGATTAATTTTAAGSAAATGGTATAAATTCAAGCTTGCTTGTTTTCGTAGCAGAAAGCAACAGGCTGTTACAGCAACATACCACGTTTGATGACTTCATAGCATAGATATCAGGACTGCAGCTTAGGAACACCTACTATCACTGAGAGTTTGGTTTGAGGGGATGAGACAGTAATTTTTCCTTGGTTGATAGAATTCTGTTCTAAAATCTGTTTTCTGACACTCTTTCAGATACTTTATTGTTCATCTGTCTGTCCTGATGACTCTGGTGTGAGTGWGAAGTTGTAGTGAGAGGTGTGCATGGCTTTTGCTTTACCTATTAAACTAACTTTATCTCAAGCCACCCACTGAAAAGTGAGTTTTCTCACTTTTACTCTTCTGATTCTCTCCCCCATCCTGCCGGAGGGAGTGAGCGAGCGGCTGTGTGGTGCTTAGTTGCTGGCTAGGGTTAAACCATGACTGTCCTTTTTGGTGCCCAACATGGGGCTCAAAGGGTTCGAGATAACGACTGATTTGATTGGAATGTGCTAGATTGAATTTATAGCTGTTATTTCTGTTTAGCTTTTAATTGAAAGGCTCCTGCKCTTGCCATGGGGCTTGCTTACCTTACTGTATATTAAAGTCTAGTGCTTCTTAGTGGCTGCTTTTTGCTTTTGCTGCTTGCTGTACTGCTTATCATCTTACTGTGCTGTGCCTGGGAACAGCACATTTGATAACAGCAATGGCGATGTGCCTGGGCTGGCAGATGGCCAGGGCATTTCTGCTGTTTCTGTGCCGCTGTACTGGACAGGCTGGAACTCCAGTGGGAACTTGAGTCGAAGGGACTGTGTCCTGTGGATGAGTCCACGCGGGAGCAGGACATCCCGAAGCGTCTGTGGCCATGGATAAGCCCACGCCAGAGCAGGTACATCTCGGAGCGTCTGTGGCYGTGGTTATGTCTGCAGCAGGTATACCTCTTCTCTGAAGGGGTTGTGGCTCAAGGGTAAGTCCACCCTGGAGAAGGTACACCTCAAAGCATCTGTGGCTGTGGATAAGTCCATGCTGCAGCAGGTACACCTTGAAGCATCAGTGGCTGTGCCTGAGGTCATGCTGGAGCACCTTGAAGCGTGTGGCCATGGATAAGGCCACGACAGAGCAGGTACAGYCCTGGAGGGACGGCAGCCATGGGTAAGGCCATATTGGAACAGGTTCACTCCTGAAGATACTGTGGCTGTGGGTAAGGCCACACTGGAGTAGGTCTATCTCTGAAGGCATTGTGGCCCATGGAGAAGGCCACGCTGGAACAGGTGCACCTCAAAGCAGCTGTGGCTTTGGATAACTCTATGCCGCAGCAGGTATACCCCTGGAGAGGCTGTGGCTCATAGATAATACTCCACTTGGAGCAGGTACACCCCTAAGGGACTACAGTCTATGGATAAGTCCAAGCCAGAGCAGGGGCAAGGGGAGGAGTTCATTGGAATGTTAAAGTCTATAACCTGGCCCAAAAGGACCAGGAGTGGAGACTGTAATGGAAATACCTATAAATTGTTGTAACCCATGATTTGAGTTGCATGTTATAGGAACTACTATAGCAGGAACCACCTCAATCAATGGAGGACAAACCTTACAAAAAGCAGTGCAAGTGAGCATCAACACGACCTGAGTTGGCTTTGGTGCCCAATAACTCCACCCAACACACCACCTCTCCTGTCCTGAGTGACCACCGTAACAGATGGAGCCCAAAGTCATGGACTAAATGAACTCAGTGGACATTTTGTTGACATTTCTGGATATTTTACAGACTTTTTACAAGGGTCGTCCATAGGCTAGGGGAGTGATATCTGTGTACTATATCAAAGGATGGGAAGGGAGGGGGTGATTAATGAGGATGTATTGGATAGTGTGGGACCTGAGCATGATGTAAATGGTATGGAGTAAGGGGTGGAGAATGTGCTGGTTTTGGCTGGGGTAGAGTTAATTTTCTTATTAGTAGCTAGTATGAGATTATGTTTTGGATTTGTGCTGTGCTGAAAATAGTGTTGATAATAGAGGGATGTTTTCATTACTGCTGAGCCGTGCTTACACAAAGTCAAGGCCTTTTCTGCTTCTCACACCACCCCACCAGCGAGTAGGCTGGGGGACCATAAGAAACTAGGAGGGGACACGGCTGGGACAGCTGACCCCAACTGACAAAAGGGATATCCCACACCATATGACGTCATGCTCAGCATATAAAGCTGGGGGAAGAAGAAGAAAGGGGGGGGGCGTTCAGAGTGATGGCGTTTTGTCTTCCCAAGTAACCGTTACACGTGATGAAGCCCTGCTTTCCTGGAGATGGCTGAACGCCTGCCTGCCAATGGGAAGTAGTGAATGAATTCCTTGTTTTGCTTTGTTTGTGTGCGTGGCTTTTGCTTTACTTATTAAACCGTCTTTATCTCAACCCAAGAGTTTTCTCATTTTTACTCTTCTGATTCTCTCMCCYCTCCCACCACTGGGAGAATGAGTAAGCGGCTGTGTGGTGCTTAGTTGCTGGCTGGGGTTAAACCATGACAGAGTGATCTCCTATTCATAACTTGACCTGGTATAYGGCAACTTTCCTAGTAAACCGCTGGTGTTGGTAAGGAGGCAGCAGTTCTGACCTGGGCATTAAAGCACTAGAAGATGATGATCCAGYAGGTTTTGGGGAGCTTTGACATATCCATAATACTGCTGCTACTCCCTGATTATGACACAAGACCAACAGGTTGTGGATGCAGCAGATCAAACTAAAGGACATCTGTATGCCCCAGTAATTTTAATTATTCTATATCTTTTTTAATTACTCATTGGAAGAAAATCTAAATCATTAAAACRCCTGCCTGAAAACAGAATTTTATACGAATGCTTATGGACGTGCTCCGTAATCTGGGTTTGAACCTGTTTAACCTTATTTGGGTTGTAGGAGACCCAGGCTCAAATTTATGTTTCCCATGATAATGAGGTGTTCCTGGCTTTGTGAAATTGAAAACAGTTTTCTGTGTGATTCTTTTTTTCATTAGCAGTATCCAAAACACCACATTATAGTCCATCTTTATGTCTGATCTCAAAAGCTTCACAGGCCAAAACAGAACTGAGATGAGGAAGGAAATGGGGAATGATGATGAATATCTCCAATTACTGCACATAAGTTTTGTGAGTCAGATGTGTTTCTGTAGTGTCGAGAATTTAGTTTGAAACACTTGATAAACGCATCAAGTACAATCAATTTTTCTATGTTAGAACAATCACACCGTTTAGACCACTGATACGGTTTTTGTCTGTCAGCAGCTGTCAACATGTACAGCTAGTCAAATAAGCCCTGACAAAATAAAGTTACACAGAAACACGTAGTTCATTGAGCCCAACTGTCTCATTTCAAACATCTTGGGTTTAACAAGCTTTCGCTGACTGCAGAGCTGGGTTTGCAGGGAACCATTTTAACTCCTGGTAGATCTGCCACAGGGACAGGGATCTCACAAACTATGAAATACTCAAATCAGATTCATACAGCTGCTCAAGAGCCAAATCCTCTGTAGTTGTCCAGTGGAAATGACAGTATCATCAGTTTAATGGCAGGGAACATTTGGGAAATTGACAGGAACACCAATTCTCCTAAACAGCTACAGTATCCAAGAGCTACCACTAGACATATAGGGAGAGCAAATGCTTTTGACTCAATGTGGACAGGAAATGAACTTTAACATTCACTTAAAATTTCCTGTAAATTAAAAGCCTTACTTTTTAGCAAGTTCTACACTTAGAACTTGAATTTGTTCCATTCCCAGCCCTCCCTAACATATACTATGCCTGAAGGGAGCCATCCACACAGAGTATTCATGCAGGGATGTCCAACTAAGCCAAAGTTATCTAAGCTGCCTTCTATAATAATCAGTGCTTTAAAATAGATTCTATTTCCTTAGAGCTACACTCACCACTTCCTTATCCTTCCTCACTTTGAGCAGAAGCATACCGAGGATCACACAGTCCATCCTAACGACAGTTTACGAAGTGTGTTCTGTACAGAATTCAGAAGAATAACATTTGTGAATCCTATCACAAATCTGAGCAAAACATTATGGCTAAGTTTTATGACCACAGGAATACTCCCAGAATCTTATCTGCTTATCCTCCCTCTCTAAAACAGTAGCTATTGGGCTGAATTGTACAAGTATTGAACTGTATTACTGTTGCTGACGGCTCAGCTGCATGATCTAAAGAAGTATGAGCACAAATTCAAAATTCACCAGCTGTCAGAACTATCTGTTCTCAAGCACAGTGGCAATATCCAGCCTCTAACTATATTGGGTCCAAGAGTACAAGTCTAGAGAGCATATGCAGAACTGGAAGTAGTGTTCTAGAAGTAAGAAATATAATATCCTTTCAAATTCAGATAATGTTAAGATAAAACAGGTTTAAGGGATCTCCAACTAAAATAATACTGTGAAATACAATAAGATTAAAAAGATAGTAACCCTGCAAATATGTCAGTTATCCCAAAGTAGTCCAATTATAGACCAAAATTTGGCTTATACCTGTCCCTATAATAGAATGGTATAGGTCAGAAAGTCTTTAGCTGGAGACACATGAGTAAAATACAGCCAACACCATTGCTGTCCAGCCTCTCCAAAAAAGTTCCACAATGACAATGTCTTCTTAATGTAAAAGTTATTCTTATGGTCCTTCAGAATTCATACCTGTAGATTTAAAAACACAAGCAACAACTACGTAGATTTTTTTCATGTAAAACCAATGTAATTTTTAAAAAATATTTATTTCTCAGACACGAGTCAGTTTAAATGAAAATACACATTCACAAAAGAATGGTGGAGTCAGGACATACTCATAAAACAGTGAAAATAAGTCTTCTTGTATGTTTTTGTTCCATCTGTCTGTATCCATCTGTTGTCTTTTATCTTATTCTTATACTTTTCATAGCAGAGAYAGGTTTGCTTCATTATTGATCCGTACATATCCAGCACCAAGCACGATGGGGTTCCAGTCAAGAATCAAAATTCTGAAGCACTGTGGTTAGACAAATACTTCTATAATAATACATCAAGAGGTATTATTTATGAAAATGAAGTGAACAGAGAATGCAAAAGAAAATTACATAATTGAAAAGCACCAGGGAAGGATGGATTTTACAACTATTGGTTAATGAGCTTAGCAAATATGCTCAGATTCCATCCACATAACATGCTAAGTAAAGGTGGAGCTAGAAGAATGGTAAAAGTAAGGACTGTGTTCTTTAACTTTTGTCAGTTACATTGTAAGAAAAGATTGATAAATGTGATAAGGTGTGGCAGAATTAAGAAGAAAAGAAATAGACCTTTAAAAAATTCAGGTGCTTGCTTTTATATTGTAAGAATGTTGAAAATAATTGGAATCCTTCAAGAACAAAAAAGATGGGAGTAAAAATGAACATCCAGCAGTGCATATTTTCAGTAGGCTGTGCAAAGACTATTGAATAGTGTACCAACCAAGTAAATTATAAAATTATTTGGATGGATGTCTTGGTAAAATTGATGCAAACTTTCACAGAGAGGAATCCGCCGTATCTGAAATATGAATTAAAATACTGGGCAAGCTAGGTATAGAGCTTACCAACAGCAACTTTTCAATGACTCTTGGTCATTCTTCCTCTTCCTTAAATGCCCATTTCCATTGACTGAAAAACACAGATATAAAAGAAAGGTTATTTAATGACTAAAGAGAGGAGACTTGTTTCACTTTTTTTTTAAACATCTGACATTTTTATTAATTTGTTAAAAATTATTTAATCTATGTTTAATTTCATAAGGTATTAAAAAGAATTGCATAAGTATTGCAGAAGATGTAAATGGATAATGAGATGACAGCAGATAAYCGGGTCCTGCACTTGGGTCACAACAACCCCATGCCATGCTACAGGCTTGGGGAAGAGTGGCTGGAAAGCTGCCYGGCAGAAAAGGACCTGGGGGCGCTGGTCAACAGTGTTGACCGGCTGAATATGAGCCGGCAGTGTGCCCAGGTGGCCAAGAAGTCCAGTAGCATCCTGGCTTGTATCAGAAATAGTGTGGCCAGCAGGACTAGGGAAGTGATCATGCCCCTGTACTCAGTAAGGCTGCACCTCGAATACTGTGTTCAGTTTTGGGCCCCTCACTACAAGAAGGACATTGAGGTGCTGGAGCGTGTCCAGAGAAGGGCGACGAGGCTGGTGAAGGGTCTGGAGAACAGGTCTTATGAGGAGYGGCTGAGGGAGCTGGGGTTGTTTAGCCTGGAGAAGAGGAGGCTGAGGGGAGACYTTATCGCTCTCTACAACTACCTGAAAGGAGGYTGTAGAGAGGCAAGTGTCAGTCTCTTCTCCCAAGTAACTAGCGATAGGACAAGAGGAAATGGCCTCAGGTTGTGCCAGGTAGGTTTAGACTGGATATTAGGAAAAATTTCTTCACCAAAAGGCTTGTCAAGTATTGGAAGAGGCTGCCCAGGGAAGTGGTGGAGTCACCATCCCTGGAGGTATTTAAAAGATGTATAGATGTGGCACTTCGGGACATAGTTCAGTGGTGGACTTGGCAGTGTCAGGTTTACGGTTGGACCCAATGATCTTAAAGGTCCTTTCCAACCTAAATGATTCTATGATTCTAACCAGAATATTGATTATAAGCTTTTGGAATTCCTTGCAAAAATGTAATTTTAATAAATAAATGAAGGAAGCATAAAATGAACAAGCATGAAGTACAAGCAGATATATCAGGAGAGTGTTTTGACTAAACAGGGAATTCATGACTAAATCTCAGAGCAAAAAATGATGTATCAGGAGGTGGAAGTGAGGATAGGCTGAAGAGGAGGAATACAGAAATATTKCCAGAGTGTGAGGGATGCTGTTAGGAAAGCCAAAGCCAAACTCATGTTGAATCTCACATGGGACATCAAAAGCAAGTAGGAAAGCTTCTGCTGCTATATTAATAGTAAAAGAAACAAGCAAAATGTAGGGTAGGTGATTCAGTGACAGTGGATGCAGCAAAGGCTGAGTACTCAATACCTTCTTTTCTTCTGTCTTCACAAACATAGTCTTTCAGGCTTTTGTGTCCAGAAACAAGGTTCAAGGAAGAGGGCAACTATATCAGTGCTGCAAGAAGAACAAGCCACAGATCTCTTGAGAAGTCTATGGAAATCACAAGGACGCATCCAAAGTTGCAGAGAAAGYTGGCTGATGTCATTGCAAGGCTACTGTTTCTCAACTTTGAAAGGTCCTCAAACAGAGAAAGACAAATGTTGCACAGATTTTCCAAAAGGTCAAGAAAAACAGTCCAGAAAACTACAAGGCAGTAAACCTCAATTCATTCCTGAGGAAAATCATGTCCTCTTGGAAACCATTTCCAGACATGTGAAGCAGAAGGTGACCAGGAAGAGCCAGCATGGATTCACCAAGGACAAAATATGTTTGTCCTACCTGATTGCCTCCTGTGATAGAAAGACTAGCCCTGTGGATGAGAGGAAAGCAGTAACTGTTGTGTAACTTGACTTTAGCAAGGCTTTTGACAAGCTCTTTAMGTTGGCATGTTATGATCTACTGAACTACTAGATGAAATACTAGGTGAAGTACTAGATGGGTGAAATACTGTTTTAATAGTTGGGTTCATACTCTACCTGGAGGGTGGTTACAAGTAGAGTTTCTCAGGGGTCTATTCTGGGACTCATCCTGTTTAATATCTTTATCAGTGACCTAGAGAAGGAGGCAGAAGTAACCCTCTTCAAATTTTCGGGTGACACTAGTTTSGGGTGGACAGTAAAGGGCAGGATTACTATTCAGAGAGACAAAGAAAGGCTGGAGGAATAATTAAAGAAGCACCTTGTGAAATTCAACAAGGACAAATGCAAAGTGCTGTACTGGGGTAGAAATAATCCCTTGTGTTGATTCAGGCTGGGGACCGCGTGAATGAGGACAACTCTGCAGGAAAGGACCCGGAKGTCCTAGCTGACAGTAGTCTATACACGAGTCAGTAGTGCACTGTAGCAGTAATGAAAGCTAACAAGATTCGTCTTTTCTTTGCATTTATTCAACCATACCTGAAATATTTCTTCCAGTTGTGGACTTCCCAATACAACAATAATGTTGATAAACAGAAGCAAATTCAGCTGTTGGCCCCAAAATGGTCAGGGCTTGAGCACTTACCCAGTGAGGAGAAGCTGGAGGATTTGGGCCTTTTCAGCATGAAGAAGAGGTGATTTTGGTGGAGTCTAACTGCAGCCTTCCAGTATCTATGGGTAGTTTACCAAGAAGATGAAGCCAGTCTTTTTACTTAGGTACACAGTGAGTTGAGGAGAAACAGCGGTCATGAATTGAAATGGGGAAGTTCTAATATATATTTCTGAATACAAGTTCTGAATATAAAGAAATGAATTTTTACTATGAGAATAACTAAGCATTGGCACAGGTCACACAGTGACCTGACTGTTTATTAACAGAAAATTAACCTGGTTGTTAATTTTCAGTTCTTGGAGGTCTTCAAAACATGACAGGACAATGTCCTAAGCAACCCAATCTGAATTCAGCATTACCCTGCTCTGAGCAGGAGTTTGGACTAGAGACCTCTGAAAGTCCCTTCCAATCTGAATGGCTCCATGACACTTAAGTATTTGGCGATACTGAAGACACAGCTCTGTAGAAAAAAGGCAATAAAAATAATAAAAAAAAAAATGTGCTATATGAAATTCTTCTGCAGCAAAATGTTCAGAGACACATCTAAAAATTRGACAAGCAAGAGGATGTTAGCACTGTGCTAGGTAACAACAAGTTCATATGTGAAAGGCTTCAGGTTGAAAAGAAGAGTGAAAGTAAAGGTCTAAGAGCACTCTAGATGTTCTGGAAGAGAAAYATATAATGGATGTAAATTATATGGGAAGTAAATTATATGGGAATAGAAGATGAACTGAGAGGACCTTGAATACTATYCCAAAGAGTAAATCCTAGTAAAGTGTAAGTCATTAGACTGACAGCAAAAGCAAATTCAAGGAAGAAAGGTGTAGCAAATGGGTTTCATGGAGATTTAAAAAAAAAAAGAAAAAAAAGAAAGATACAACAAATTATAACTTAGAGAAGTGTGGGTTGTTTAGGTTTGTTTTGTTTTGTTTTGTCATGTTTTYAATTTGCTCATGTGACATCAAAGCAGGACAGAGGATAGACAAGGTGCAAGTCCAAAAGATAGGGTGTATGGTCAATACATAAATAAATATATAAATATATATTAAAGTGGATGTAACAAGCTGTCTGGAGAAAAGCCTGAATACAATTCTACAAATTTAGCAGTGCTGTGTAAGATGTAAAGACTACAGAAAGGAGAAAAATGTAATTTTAAACCAGACGAGGTCTTCTAAGAGAATAAGACCATTAAAAGATTATGATGTTTTTCAATCATTACTCTGAAATGTCTAAATAGGGTCATTATAGAAGGGAAAAGTGCTTTATCTTAAATTTGATCTTTTTGTTTGATGAGAATACTGAATTTAAAATACAAGACTAATAAATACAGTCAGTTATGCCAGGAACTTAAAAATTCCTTTGGAGTTGAAAGTGTATAATCATAATACCAATTCTTTGTGATGCTTTGGCACTATGCGCAAATCAGTCGCATTAGATACATGGAAAGCTGCCTCTGTCATAAGCCATGTGTCCTTTCCTCAATCAACATTGCAGGGCACTTGAAAATACTGGGGAATTGATTAATTTTCCAAATTCACCAATGCTGTGGTCTAAGTTAGATTCATATTAAGATTCTTGTGAAAATCTGTGTGGTGAGGATTATAACTTTAGCAGTACTCTTCCTACTGCTTCTAATTACAGTAGTAATTAAGAAAAATCATACCCAGATGACACAGTGAATGTGAGGACTTATCATTAATGTTTGTTATTTACTAGGTTTTCTGATAACACTGATAACAGCAGTAGATAGTAGATGAATATTTTTAAACTGGAAATATTCAGCTGCCAATTTTCATATGTGCTAACCATGAGAACATCACATCATGCTTTCTCTGTCAGCTCTGCTCACATGCACTGCCCCACTGAGTATTGTATCCACTCTACATACCCAGGGCTACTCAGAAGTGGAATGATTTTGTCCAGTTTTGTGGAAGACTGATTAAAATCACAGCCCTTATCAAAGCAGTAAAACATATCTCCACATCTTTCCATTCCCTGTGGCTGCTGCCTCCCACTCCTATCTTCCACAGGTAAACTGTCTCCCTCTAATTGCAGAACTAATAGTTAAAATTTGGAAATATACCCCTGAATACCAGCTGAGTCCTTAGCTGCTCAAGCCACAGCCTAGCTGCTAAAGTCAGAGTCTGACTTTTTCATAAAAAGTGGGATAGAAAATTGGCATAATAAGAAATAGAAAGAATATTTCCAGCCACAATTTAGTTCAAATGAAAACAAATACAGCAAAATGTTGCAGACAGTAAAAAAAAAACCATCTTATGTAATTAGGAATGAAGCAAGGTATTCTGACCCCAAGAGCAGTTTACCCACGCAAACTCAGAATCAGCAGAATGTTGCCACCCAGTTATAAAATATTTTTATTCTATTTATCCTCAAAATGTCACCATGCAGATTCTTTGAAAGGATGGAGCAGGAAGAATAAGAGTAACGTGTAAGAAACACAACCTATCTCCCAATCTTTTCCTATATACTATTTCTGAAAATGTCACTACCATGCTGAGTCTACTAATAGGATCATTAGCTCATCAAATCAGGCTCAGAATCCAAAACTGAGAAATGAGACACGCTCACAAAATATCTCCGAAGAAATAGCTAATTAGGTGGAAGATGGCATGGTCTTGGCTCTGAAAAAGGTCAAACTAAAAGTAAGGCTTACAGGGTAGAATCTTAACAACCAAAACATGCTTTTGAAATACCAGGAAATAGGAATGCAATGGACATTCACAGCCTATAGTCTCTCACATGTAAAGTGGTACATGGAGAGCCAGATATGAGACACAACGGGATTTCTGTCCCTTGCCCAACCTATCATATAGCTCTCCAGGGGTGCTGTTTTCCATGTTGGAGGTACATGCCTAGCATACAACCAGTGACAACCACTACCTCCAAGGCACTTTCCCAAGTTCTATGATTTTTGTGATAGATCTAGTTGCTGTCATGTTTTAATAATACGAACACAAATTTCCTCACCGGGGGGAAAAAAAAAGGAAGGAAATTTGGGGTCGTTAACATGAAAACAGATATTACACAGTGGGCCTGGGAAAGCGCATGCTATTTACAGGGTTATTGATCTAGACTACAGTTACACTTACACTTACACTATCCACCTTAGTAAATCCACACCCGTTTCCAGTCACAAATCAGTTCAAGTTTACACTGTATCTGTCTATCTCTCTATACATATGTATATGCATAATACATTCAAGAGAATAATACAGCCAGTGATAGAAACTTGAAAATATTAGGTAGTGAGGAGTGAAATAAAATATTCCAAACATCAGGGATTATTTCAGTACATATGAGATTACAATTTCAATACACATAAGACGGCTTAGGAGATTCAAGGAGGCCTATTTTTACTCACTATAAAATGGGGCGTTGGGGAAAGGAACACAGCAGAAGGAAGGACTACTTTTCTTTTTAAAGCAAAGATGCAAAAAGATTACAAGGAGCACAAGTTTTTAATTGACTCCTCGAGGATGAAATGAGAGAATAGGAGGATGATGGTTCCTGATCTTCTCCATTTGTGGGGAAGTCAAATGGGGGAAGAAGACAAAGACAGAAAGAAAAGGGATGTTATTAATACCAGTTTCCAGGGGACATTCAAATACAGGCTAGAGACCTGTGAGAGGCTGAGACCAAAGCATGGACAGAAAGGTTCTTATGGGACATCTCCAAACTGCCAAAATTTAAGGAAGACATCTTTAAAGCAAATATTCTCCTAAGTCATCTCTTGGCTTCATCAGACTTGAGCTTTGTATGGGCTGGGCAGGAATCCTGGAAGCTACAAGTAAGGTTTACACAATAGAAAGGGTGGACAATGAATTCTTGGAATTGTTAACTGAAGACAGAAAAAATAAGAAGTCAAAGCATGATATGTTTGAGATTCACTTCCCCATAAGATAACAAAAGAACCCAGGCTTAATTTAAACTAAATAAGACTCGCAAACAGCTGTAGAGAGCCTAGTGCAACCCAACATATTTCCTCACTTACATGAAGAAATGAGAAGAGACAGGAACATTGTGTGTATAAAAGGGCCAGAAACTGCCAGAAAACTTCCAATTCAATCCCATGCTGACATTAGCAAAAAGCAACAAACCTAAGTAGACAGTATAACAACCAGTTTATGATTACACCTCTGTTAGAGCAGCTGGCAACATAGCCACCGCAGTTAGTAGAGAAGCTGGAAAATGTCCAAGGATTGAAAGAGGCACAAGCACAATACTCACATGCTGTCACACAAGTGGAAAACTATGGGTGAATATAAAAAAGAAGCTGCAAGGCAATGGCAAGGCTTGCAAACAATGATTGACCTTGTAATCAGAGGTAGTCATGAGTACCTGTGGTAGGTMAGCTGAATTCTCAAAACAAGTGGGAGATCTACATATATATAAACTATATCTGGCCACATAAATATGATTGAAAGTGATATGGTACACTGGCAAAACAAACAGCTTAGTAATGCTGTTTATACCCCTGGAAAGAGAAGTTGTTATAATACAATGCATTAGTGGGGACTAATAACTTTGAATATCTACTGTATGGGCATCTATTTCTGAATTAGTTGCATAGAGTATACACACTGGACAGGAAGAGTACTTGCCGAACACAAGTTTTCTCATCCCAAAATAGCCTTCAAAGTACCCTGCAAATATATATTCCTTTCCTGAAAAGGGTGCTTTAAATATAGACCTTTGTAACCTGACCTAAACTGTATCAAAGCCTGAGGTAAAATTATTTAAGATTCCTAGAACACATTCAGTTGACTAAACACAGTAGCTTGGTGCCATATGAGACTCTTCCGACAATACAGTTAATAGAACCTGGACAGCTTTTCAGCTTGACGCGCGGAAAACGGACTCCACAATCTGTAAGATTGTAAAGTAGGTATGTTTATTCAGCGCTGGGCAGCACGGGGGGGGTAGTCCCACCAAAGCCGTGTGCACCCCAGTGCGGCACTCGCTCTAAATATATACAGCAAAGTATTGCATATACATTAGGTTACATAATACGCCTATACATATGCATGACCTGTCCCCGCTTTGTATTAAAATGAGTTCCAAGAAGTTATTTCCATGAACCCCTCCCATCTGCGCTTGCGCATTGCCGCCTAGTGGTGGTCGTCGGGGGTCGTGGGGATGAAGGCTAGTGGTTCCTCTTCGTCACCGCTAGTAACCTTTTGTTCTTGCGCAGACTCAGTTGCTCCYTGACTCTTACCCAAACTGCAGGGTCGRTTTTAGCTGGTTTCTTAAGGCAAGTGTCTAGTTCTTATCAGGAGCTGGCCTTGTAGATAGCTGAGAAGCAYCGGACTCACACAATAGCTAGGGCTGGCCTTGTACATAGCTGACAAAGCTATCCTCAGTAGGTAATAAAGCATTAGACATCATCTATTGATTTAATCCTTTGGCTACTATTAAGCATTAAACTACTGGTATTCCCTTAACCCCTTGTCTCAAGCTCACCCTAGAGAAGACATGTAGGTCTCAATTCAGTTGTCATCACAGAAACATCTAGATGTACATTTGATGTACACTAAGTTATATGAAACATCTACAAACTGCTCACAGATACAGCAGAGAACCTAGGGGAGTTCCATGTCCTTTTAGAGAGACCATTGGGGGCTAGACAGGGCTTGATAGATCATCTCAGGTGGCAGTAAACATCTATCTGTGGGTGACCAAAGCAAACCCTTAAGCAAACCTAAAGTGTGCAGGCCTGGAGCTCAACTAGTATGGTATAATTATGTCCTTATTATTACTCTCTGTGTCCAGAACATGTTGGTACCACCCAAATTACTTATTGTAAACGGTCTCTGATCTATGCTATGTTTCAAAACATACCTGGGAATTATTCAGGTGAGCACTGTCTGGAATAAGCTAAAACCAGACCAAGGACAATTTAAGAGTGTGGATGACTAACATCCAATACCTGAGCCCACACCTTCTCTTTGTTTAATTTGCTCGTATAGATGTCGCTAGTGGTAATCAGCTTTCTAGACTCCAAGGACTACATCAACTATTTCTCTGTCAACTGTAACAGGCACTTAAATGTTACCTCTCATGAAGGTAGACATTTATACACCTTGTGAACAAATAGGCTCAAGTATCTTAATCTAAAGCTGAATTTCACTGCATAAATCGTTAGCCCCTCCTACCACAGTTTCTAGATGAATTAATAAAAAAGAGAAAAAGAACTGGCAAAGAAAATGCACAATATATTTCCTCAACTTTGATGAGAAATTGGAGTACTGATGGTCATGATTGCATGTCCTCATCATGCWAAAATGTTTCTGAACAGCCAAAGAAATGAAAAGTTTGTAGAAAAAATAAATAAAAGTACAAAATTATTAACAGTTATTATCAGGTAGAATCTGGCAGTGTATGTGGCTTTGGGTGTCTCTCATTGCTTGGTACATCTTTTATCAGAAAAGGAAATTCAATCCTAGAAGTGGAACTGCTGCTTGAGTATAATGGGAAAGAAAGATTTCACAGTAATGTGGACCTGCTAATACTTTTCTTTTTTTGAGCAGTGAGTTCAATACAAAAAAGAAAAAGCAGACACTTTTGAAGGAAAAACTGATTCCACTTAAATCCAGAGTACAAAAATTTCAGCTCAGATATACCAATAAAAGCATATTACATGATTTGAAAAGATGCTTACAATAGCAATTGCCTTTTCTAAGTTTTCACTTAAGCAATTAACTTCAAAGGAGTATTAGGAGTTCAAAAAACAACTTCAGCTGCCCGTTGACTCTTGCAGACATTATAGCAAAATCCACTTCCCAATCATAGCAAGTACTGACTCTTTGAAAAGCACATAGCATTGCCTTGTGATGTGGAGCCTATAAAATGGTCTGACGAYACAGGAGACAAAGTGTTCTTGTAGATGATTCCTTATTAGCTAGCATGTAACTGTTAGAAATGCTGATGATGCAACACTACAGATTAAAATCACAGGTTTTGTAAAGCTGAAACATCTGGACTCTTTAGTCAATGCAATGAATTCAGTGCCAGATCACAATTAAAACACACTGTAGGATTAGTGTGTGATAAAACCCACAAACTTAACAGAGAGAATTGAGACCCTGGCAGACTCATTTGTCCTAGAGGCAGAACACAAACCTACTCCTGACAATTATATACCTATTCAGTTAGCCACAATGAGGCAACAAATCATTCTTATTCATGAAATCCAATTTTCCTTGATCACCAATTAAGACGAAAAATATTGAGTACATGATAGTAGTCTCATGCAGTCTGCAGTAGCCTCCAAGTGACCACACACTTCAGCAGCTCTAGACTGTACATTTACAATATCTTGAAATCATAAGGAAGAGGGAAATTTAGGGAAAAAACTTATACATTATGCAAACCTCTAAAAAGCTTTAATTTTATATCACCACAGCCTAACAGTATCCTAAAGTRCATATTCATGTTATTCATTCAATCCCTGTAAAAGTGAGATTCATCTTTCTTAACTTTAGGTGTCTGAAGGCTGGTTTTAAAATTAAAGTTAATTGTCTAGGCTATATCTTGGAGAGAGACAAAAATGTATATTAGATCATTCATTCCACCTATTTTAACCTCTTATTTTAAGATGGGATGGACTGAGTTCTGACTACATTTAACTCTCATTGTTTACTATAAAGAGAAATCTGATGACATCCCTTGGCTAGATGCTTAATTTATAGGTGGCCAGAAGCTGAATTTCATCCCTACAGGCATTTGTAAAAGAAGATTCAAAACATGAAATTATATAATGCATTTTCTTGTCTTTATTATGCAGAAAAAGCAAGAGCACTGTTTTCTTGAAAGCTGCTGCTCTTGCTGGTGCTGCCATGTGCTCTCTCCAAGCATTAGGTGGATGGCTGGAACACTTGCCCAGGAACTGGGAAATCTGAGCATAGAAAGCTGTTCTCAGGATAGTGTCAAACAAAACAGTTGTTCTGGATAATTGAAACCTTCCCCTCAAATGTTAAATGTAGTCAAAACCTACAAAATTCATGGGCCCAGAAGAACGAGCCATTTCTGATCTTTTAGTGAAGAAGTTTTCTAAAGTAAAAATGCATAACGCAGGGTTGCAGGTGGGGACCAGAATCCTGTTTCTTTCTCCACTTGATTTCACTAGTTGATGGGCCACAAAAACTAGAGTTCTGCATTTGTGTTCTCCTTTTAAAAGGATAAAAATAATTTTAAAGAGGGCTCTAGACACTCCAACATTTAGATGAGCAGTGTCAATATCCAGGGAATGTGCATATGTCTGTGACAATAATAAACAGCTTCTTCAAGTGGTAAATCTCTATTCAGGCAGGTAGAGTGCGAAGGCACTGCACTGGGTTGTTGGGAAGCTTTCTGTTTGATGGAATGTTTATACATTAATAAGGAAGACAAAAGTAATCAGATTTCTCTATTCTGAAGGTGTGAAATAACCTGAATAGCAATATGTGCATACTGCAGAAAGGAACAGAAGAAACGTAACACTTCAAGTGTACCACACACTCAGCTTTACTTCATATACGTGAAGTACACAAGCAAAATGCAAACTATTTCGCTATGGTTGGCTAGGCTTAAATTAAAATTCATCAATTAACTTTTGCCAGAACAACAAAACAAAACAAAACAAAAMACCAACAAAAAACCCAGAAATCATCTCAGACCTATACACTTCCTAGGAAAATACTGCATGCATCGAGAGAAATGTAGCAACTTGAACTGCATTTTCAAAGGRCAAAAAGGATTTCTTCGACAAAAGAAATCCCAGTAAGTTTCAATGCTTGCTGTTTTGGTGGTAGAGGACAGTGTCAGTTCCACTGATCTGAACACAGCTAATACAGACTATCTAAACCATGTTCAGCATTCATTTGTGGCTCCTCAATTCTTATAAAACTTTAGTCATAGGTTGGACCCACTGTAAGTCTGGATTTTCACTGAAAAGGAATACAAATCCAATAGGCTTGCTGTAGACAGGAAAGCAAGGAACAATAGCGTAACTTTTGTTATGGTCGTTCCTACTAAAGTTCACAATAAATTTCAGCAGTCAGAAAGTGAGATACTCCTCAAAAGTTATGAGAATTATTCCATTAAAAAAAAAAAAAAAAAAGAAAGAAAAAGGAAGCCTTCTGCTTTTTCATCTTCTGGAGGTTAGAAGAGAGAACAGCAATATCTTCAAGCTTGAGGAAAAAAACTGTTTAGAGAGGGCAAGTACAAGCCTAACTGTGTAGCTATAGAATTCACTACAGAAACAGAATGCAAAAGCTGGCTGGCCTTTCATCAACAGAAGTTCCTGGAAGAATGTTTCAATCAAACATCAATAAAAATTTTTTCTTAGTCTTTTGCCCTTTACCGAAAACATATTAGCTATGTCAAAATGTCATTAAAAGAATTGGCCTTTTGAAGGTAAGAGAAGTTAACTTTAAAAGTAGCTTAAGTATACTCTAAATCCATGTTAGAGAATATTCCTAGGTCTGCAATCCAGTGTCAGCAACTAATAGAGGTACAAAAAGTAGGGAATTCAATGTTTTGGAAAAGTGGATAGAAGAACACAGCAGTGTTGAATGTCTCAGTTTATAGTGGGATTATGTTCAGGCTGCGTAACATCTTTTACATTTGTTAATTTAAATCTAATTACCATAGTAAAATTGTTACCAAAATTTAGGAATTCTTAACAGTAGAAATCCAGAATGACAGTAATACAAAGGAAGCACCTTATTACTCATTTCATATCCACAAATTCCTTGGCCTGGCAGAGCAAATGAGCAGCAGACGCTAAAGATATATCTTGGGCAAAGTGACAAGGAACCAGTGTTCAAAAGTCTCTTCTATAATCCAATTCAAATTATGCAATTTACGTATTCATTTAAATCTATATATGATCATACCATTCGCAAAGTGTTGGGATATCTTATTATATTTAAAGGATCTTAAAGTATCTTAACAAAACCTGTGGTGGGAAAACAGCCTAGCCTGCACATACCATTTCAAGAGAAACACATTCCAGACCAGGAAATCAATATGTCAGAAGTATTTATTAACTAAACAATTTAACAAAACCCAAGTATCTTCTTCAGTGTCAAAGGCAAATTATTTCTAGTCCCATATCCAGCCAACTAACTAAATTTCCATTCATCTCARTCTCTCAGAAGAGCAAATTAGTGTGAGAGGACAGGCTCCTTGCACTGGAACTCAATCATCTACAACAGATAAATACTGAAATTGTTTAAACTTGGGCCAACCAACACTTTCAAATAACAGCTATATTTGGGAAGATAGCCAGGAATCATTCTCATTAGACATTTTGCATGTGATCACCCTGTTTTAGAGGCTAAGAGAGAATAGTCAAATGAATGTGYTGCAATTTTGCCATTTGGCTTTATGGCCAGAAAACAAGTTTTGGCACTGTTTGGTAGTTAAAATAAACATAGCCACAAGCCATAACGTTTTCTATTTGTACTCCCACTGTTTTCACCATTGCAAAAGTATCAGCATCTGTGGATGTGATTTTTTATGAAAAGACTGTTCATCTCATTAGGTCTAGATTATAGAACTGCTTCTTGTCAGAGAATTTGGTTTTGAAAGTTTTCAAGGGACTCTGATGAGTAAAAAGGTATGGCATGTGTCATCTCTTCCTGACATCAACTATCCAATTATTTCAGAAAGGAAAGAAATCTGTTATGAAGCATATATACGCATTATAAATAGTGGGCTTGAATCTGATCTAACCCAGAGAAGGATTTAATAGCAGTCTCGCTTAAGAGAGAAAGTCAAGCAATTGTACAAGTAGCAAGAAGTAGAATATATATACATCTGTCTCTGGCAAAACTCAAAGCCAGTCTTAAAAGTGTTATATGGCTCCTTAGAGCGTTAACAACTCCATCTGTTCTGCCATTAGAAGATCCAAAGGCTTAAGAGGCAATAGCAGAGTGTGCCTCATTATATGGCCTGGGAATACATAATAAATCTTCTTATGTATCTTTGACTGCAATGATAAAATGCCATCAAGTTTCCTTGGTTTCCTGAGGCCCAAAAGAACAGTACACTGATGCTTGTATATCATGGGAAAATATTCTTGTGGGTATGCAAGCAGATTTTCTTCACAACATGAATTTAAAGTTTACTGTTAAAGCAGTTTGCAAGTTTTAATTAGTCTTTTTTGAGATAAATCCATGCATGAACTTCTACTTGTAAGAAGAACTCCTTTTCTGCTAACATACATTTCCCACCATACATACTAACGTCAAGAGAGCGAAATAGAGAACAGGACACTAAGAATCAAGTTCATACTGACTCTGAGGCAAAACTATAGCTAAGACTAATGTTAGGTCTCTGCAGACAAATTAGTACAACAAAAAACCAACTATCTACTACAGATTTACCTTGCCATAAGAAAAATATTAGGAGTACATAAAAAACTGTGGTAACTGAAATAACATCATGAAAGCTTTTATAACAACATTGAGGACTAGTTGAAATGTCTGATTTGACCAGAAGAATTACTCTTAAGACTTCTTAAGGAACCCTATTAACTGAAGTCACAGAAGCATAGTACCATTCAGAAAACCCTGATGGAATTCTCCCCTCTGTTGAGAAAAGTGAAAAGATTTATTCAGGAGTTCTGGAGATGCTACTTATGTTTTTATATCCCCAGTATGAAATCTGATTTCTTTATAACTTTTTAAATAAAATTCAGGTTTTGATCCACTATAGTCCCCAAATCCATTTTGTACTGTTATTTCAGTYAGTTCTCTCCCATCCTCTATTTGTACGCTAGATTATTCTCACTTGAGAATGACATCTTGCACTTGTTCCTACCAAATGGTGCATTTTTTTCTGAGAGTGATCTCTCTCCTGTATTAAGATCATTTTGAACTTTATTTGCATATCCCAACATAGTGACAATCCCTTTAACCCCAGTTACTGGCAGATTTAATGCATCTACTCTTTATTCTAATGTTTATTCATAAAAGTATTGACGCGTACCACACAAGATAGATCTTGGCAGGGACTAGCTTGGTACAACCTTGTATTCTGAATATGAACTATTGAAAACTGCTCTTTATATTCAGCTTTCAAACACCTTTGCACCTATGCTATACTAATATTATGCAAATGATGTTTCCATGACAAACTTTTAAGACTGCTACATGAGACAAAACAAACAAAAAAGACTCAAAAAAGTAAAGGTATATGGCAATGGGATCATATGAAAACAGRAGGAGTATGACTGTTTTTCCTCTTCCCACAAAGTCTGCTACCCTGCTATAAAAAAAMCTAGATTAGTTTGATACAAATCACATGGGATAAGTCCACACTGGTTGTTATTCACCACTTTGTTATCTTCTAGGTACCTACAAATTGTCTGATTATCCTTTTACAGTATTTTTCTAGGAAATTAATAAAGCTCATTGATTGATCTGCATTTCTACAGCTCTTCTTTATCTCCTTTGTTAAACATAGGCACTCTATTTGCTTTTTTCAAGCCCTAGTATCTAGCAGAACTCCATGGACTTTCCAAAATAACTGCTCAGAGCTCTGAAATTTCATCACCCTCTTCTTCATTTGACATGGCATTGTTGTCTCAGAAAAGTAAACAAATAGTAAGCTCATGTAAGTCAAATCAAACTTTAGACAGATGCACACTATGAATACAGAGCATTACATTCATCTAGAGAAAAGAAAGAGAAAAAAAGAGCTTTTCATCAGMTTCAGACATTTAGGTTATACATTGAAGAACATTTCAAGGGTATCGTTCAGACAAGTTATACGTACATTTTGTAATTTTTAAGTTATAAAGACACTCAGAGGACTAATGGCTCCCACTATTTTGGCGTAATAGAGTATGAAGATCCAGGAGATGGTAATACTGGAGGTTTTATYAAATGGATTGAAGAAACTCTTAAACTAGCTCAACAAGAGGTAAAGAGAGAAAGCCAGGAATATTGGGAGGAATATTGGGCCTAACAACAACAACAAAATCTGAAAACTGGAATAGAGATGCAAAAGGTTTAATATGCATTTCACTGTGGAGTTTCAAGCAAGATAGTTTCCGAAGTGAATTTTTATGTATACATACATACATACATATATAGTTACATACACACTTATACACGGTTTTTAAATCATATCACTTACCCTCTAAATAACACAAGAAAATATGTTCAAGTTCATGAAGAAGAGAGATTAGAAAATCAGGCGAAGAAGTCCTTAGTGTAGACTCATTTTTATTTAGTATTTTGAAAAGAGTGAAAATCTTACAAATACTTGGAGTCCTATTATTGTTGCTATTTGTTTACCATTGTAAAATCTTGAATTCACAGTCAAAATCAGACCTCATTGTAGGAGGTGTTTTCTATCCACTCAGTGATAGACAATATCCCTTTCAAGTAACTGACAGTCTAAGCATATGAGACAGAAGAAGAATGGGAGAGGAAGTTGACACAGAAATGTAAAGTGACTTTTGTCACATCGCCTATTAGATTGACTGTAACGTTGGAAATTCAGTCCAAATTTCCTGAATCCTAATGCAATTCATTTTTCCGTGGTACCACACTGAATATTCGCTGGTAGGTAGGAAAAGTTCAAAACATATGGACTATGTGAATCTTCATGAAGAATATATTTAATTAGTTTTTCATGTCTATTGTTATTTCATATCCAGAGAGGTTTTGTAGTATTAAATTTTATTTTACAACTAGAAATAAATATCACAATCACCAGAAGAAGACGGTTCACATTTAAACAAAACAAGAAATGCAGCTGAAATATGTTTGTAGTCCAATTTGTATTGTATAATTGCCATATTCTTGCTAGAATGCTTCAGGATAACTTAAGAGACTTCCTTAAGAATAAAGGTCATTAAGGAAGGTAACACATTTCTGAGGGTGCTACATAAGGTGACACACTAACTTGAATCGACAGAAAAAAGCTTAGGATAAAGAACCAGAAGAACTTTTATCCTTGAAAATTTCCTCATTGCACATCACAAGGAAAATTTCAGTGCATCATTCATTAATATTCAAGCTAAGCAAAAAAATCATTAGAAATGCATTGAAGGTCTTAGGCCACACCTGGCTGCAAGTGAATGCTTAGACAACTTATGAGCCTTATAATGGAATRAGCAAAGGAGAGAAAACTGGTTATAATTTGGGTTTGTTTTTCTGCTTCTGTATATTAGAGTTCTGAATTAAATGAATGCAGTTTCAAATATTTCAAAAATTTCAACATCCAACATCTACACAGCCCTCTGAGTATTCTGAGGTGAAGTGGGCCATAGGAATAATTTTTTCTATGTAATCAGATATTTCCTTTGAAAAGAGMTATAAATAGGTTACAAATTGTTACGTGACTTTGTTGTGCACCTTGGGAGGTGACCTGTCAATAGCACCTGCTTTCTTTTCCATGTGGTGTGTTCTTTGAGAGTGGGACAGTAAAAGGAGGTCTGTAACACTAGGGCAAGCATGTCTATATAAGGACAAATMGTTAATATCTATTATCATCTCCTTTACTTTTTTCTTTTGTCTTGTCCCTCTTGCTTCTAGTCTCCATCTCACTCAGAAAATAAGGAGTTCCTCGGCTTGAGAACAAGAGAAACATGCAGAAGGAAACCTATTTGATGGGATACAGCTTTTCACAGAAGAAAAGACAATTTGGTGTCCTAAAGGAGACTTTTAAAAGATAAACAATCTTGGTAAGGTAAAAGTCTAGGAACAGAATAAGTAAGAGGGTCAATTCTGGAGTCAGTAAGATTTTTTTCTGTTTTCTACGGGAAGGTAGAAACATTGGGTGGTTAACAGAACCAGTCTTAGGCATAAATGTCATTAAGGCAGCTCTTGCCTCTATATGCTTACTAATGTTCCTTGTACTCTCTCACCACACTGCCAACTCCAACAGCTACAAAATAATGACAATTTTTCCAATTTGCTTTGCCTTTGGGGGGAGACTTTGACTTTGTTCCTAAAAGATACTATGAGGTTTCATCTTCCCCTCGTTATGAACTCACTCTGACCACCCTGTGTGTCAGAATTTGAATGGGTGAATTAAAGTCTGGCTAATTATCCCAAAGGGAGAAGGCAAGAAGGGATTTATATCAGCTCCATTCACTGTGGAATTTCCCTCTTCTCAAATTTTAGTGAATTCACCAATGTTTCTCTCCTGGCCCACATTTACCCCTACCCTAAGCTTGCCAATGACACATTCCTTGTACCCTCTTCAGACACCCCCTCCTCCACATAACATATCCCTTCTATCAGCTCCAAACGTTGACTAGTTGTCACCACCCCTTCTTTTCTCAATCCTGGGAGACAATGCCAAGAGTGACAACTACTTTTCTTTCACAGACTGAAGTATCACGGGTTGAAAGGGAAGGGAGTTAGAAGATGATAACACCTCTATGGAAATAATGGTATATGCCAAAGATCACAGTGGGAAAACATAGATCTGAAAGCAGCTCATTTGTAACTTCAGAAAATCTGAAAAGAAAATTTGGTAAAATTTAACTGCAGTTCTAACAAGGAGTCTGGCAAAGCATGAGAACTCTATCCTAAAGGCACTTCATCCAGGAAATGTTAAAGATTTACTTAATAAGACATTGGGTAGCTTTAGTTTAATACCTGTCTTTCAGTGTTAAAGGACAGGATTGAATTGATTTTGAATACGTAGGAGCACACACATGAATATATATGTGTGTGTATGTATGTGTATATGTACATATAAATATACATATATTTATCTGATGTATGTGCCTCTAACGTTCCTTCTCTAAATTGTTCCCAGTCTCAGTCATATTACTGAATTAAAATAAAAATCAACTTTAGGCCATAGGATCCCCAGATGAATTACTATGAAGCTGGTTATTCACAATCTTTAATGCAAAATGTCTCTGCTTCAGGGAAGCTGAGATTTAAATGAATGATAAAATATTTTCAATAATATGAAAATGATACTAAAAACTTGGAAAGACCTTGAGCAACTAAAATAGTTAAATATTATCTGATTACAGGGAAAGGGAGAACATGCTAAATTCTATTTAGAGTTTTATGTGGGAGGTAGAAGTCTTGTTCTGTTCCTATTTGTTGAAACAAAATATTTACATCACTATATAATTAGTGTTCTTCCTTGGGATACTGTGAGTAGGTTATTTGGATCAACTAAGCAAACCCTCTACAAAATGAAAGGGTTTCTTTTGCCACTATAACTACTGGGGAAGACACTCTGTAAGGAAACATTTTTGATCTTTAACTCTGCAAGCTTTTTTGCCAATCTAGAAAAATTTAGTCTTCTAAGTAGCATTCAGGAAGTGCTAACTTTCTGAAAGATGTTACTTTTATTCTCTTGTAAGGCAATATGTTTCCTGGAAGAAATACATGATTTGGGGAAAAAAGGCTTACAGTAAATCCATAGTCTTATTACAGTTTAACAGCAAAGTGAAATTCATAACTATGAAATTGTTATGAATTTTGAGGATTTTTAAACCCTTGGCTTTGATATTATATGATAACAATTTCTAAGTTGAATATTTCCAGGAATCAGTGTACTCTAAAGTTTTGCTTTGTTTTAAGCCTCAGATGACAAATATAATTGGCTGTCTGACTACAAAGAGGTATCACGACTTACATATTTTAGAGCATTTGTTTGGCCAAGCTGTAGAAGAACTGAAAAAGAAAACTGCATTTTCAGCCATAAAAATTCAGTGTTTTTCTGGATGTGGTAGAAATTGATGTCTAGAGAAAATAATTATCCTATACTGGAAGTCAGATAACAGTATAAAAGTGAAGAACACAAGGCTCTGGCTTAAAGCCAGTCCCCATCTTTAGATTTTCTCTGGATTAATGCTTTAGCTGGTTCTTTCTCAGCCTCCTCACTATTTCCCTAGAATATCTAAAAGTCAGATGTATACTTAAATAGTGTTTTTTATCCAGTCTGTGGAAAATTATAAGAATTTTCATTGGCTATAAAACCAGAAATGCCAAAGAGAGTCTCATCTGGGGCTTCAGAGAGCTCGTGAGATCACCCAGATCAGGTAAGTATAGATGCTCTGCTGTGAATGTGACACACTTTGGCAACATCTTTTCTCTGACAGCAGCGTCTCTGACATATTGCCTCTTCAGGTCAAGCTAAAACAGTTCCTTTGGCCCTGGAACCTGCAGGCTGCCACTTCAGTGCCTCTCGCRTGTGTCTGCGGTGGGTGGAGGGGAAGATCTGTAACCCACTATAATTATAGTGAGTACAGTGATGCTGTACTCACTATAAATTTTAGGAAATGGAGCAAGAAGCCAACCTGCATTTCATTTCTTTGGTAACTATATCTATACATATCACCATATCTATCTATCTATCTATCTATCTATCTATCTATCTTTATTATCTATAATGTTAAAGAGGTATCTTTTGTTGGCTAACATTAATCCTCTGATTCCTAATAAGTGGCCTATACCTTGACACTGTAATAGTGTATGAGTACTTTTCAGCTTACCCTTGCTATTGTTACTGTATTTTAAAAATAATTRTGCATATAATTACCCATTTTTACTCTTTTTTTATATATGCTTATGCTATTATAAAATACAATAAAAAATGGGTGAACTGAAAAGGAAAGAGAAACCAATTTAAATTAAATTTCTAAATTAGATATCTGATACTGATAGAGTCACTTCCTTTCAAATATAACACTCAACAAAAGAAACAGTAAAAATGCAAATATTATTTATCTTTATAATGAGATTTCATTGCACACTAGTTCTTTGCCTAACCCTGGAATTGCCGTAGGCATTTCAGTTGCTTACTTGCTCTCCTTCTTTCCTTCTTGTTATTGTTTTCTTTATTAAGCAACACTAAGTGCTTTTGAATACTTAATGTTAAAACATTTAAGTTATTTACCTCATTAGATTTCAAGAGAATTAGACATTTGTTTCATATGGTAATGATTTGCCATTTTACAGGGCTAAYGTCTAAAGTTCTCAAAGCACTTCACATCAATAAATTGTACATCTTTGCTATCTTTCTGTCTTCATTAAACACTATTAATTTAATTTATGCATTAGGTGAAAAAGAACAATGAAGCCAGCTGAAGCCATATTGGACACAGAAAGGATATGCTTGTGTTAAGAAGTAATTCAGAGTGATTCAGGAATGTACTTTAGATAGATTTACTCTGGTCCCTTGGACCAAACATCCCCACTGGATATTTCAGAGCTGTCTCAGTGATGGGCATTATTTCTTACCCTCCAGTCTCCATTAGAGGACAGCAAACATTAATCGCCCATATGGAGAGGAATTTCTCATTTAGTTGCTTCTGACAGAAGTCTGCTTCCTATGTACCAAAATCATTTTGCTAACCAAACCAAAGCAGAGAAAATGGAGGTAGTTGAGGTACTTCAAAACTGTGCTACTGCTCCGAAGAAAATCTCTAAAATAGGTGTGGATGCAGCTGGAAGACATGTCCAAGCCAAGGTAGAATTGAAGTACACCTGTCTGAGGCTCAGACAGAAGCCAGTGATTCCCAGTTTGTGATTGTTGAATGGTAACACAGCAGTTGGGAATGGGCTATGATTACAGGTTAAGATTACCATGAATCAGCCAGTGACATGAACTGTTAAAGCAACTGAAGTGGTCTGAATTTACTGGTAAACACCTCTCCCCATTCCACATTTAAAATTTTGTTAAAAAAAACCCCAAACACTTCTGCAGTAAAGTGTCCGGCTGATATTTGTATGAATCATCTACTGTTGCTTCTTTTCTCCTTAATCGTTTTTTTTTTTACTAGTCTGTCCTAGACTTGAACTCCTTTAAATAGGATCTTCACCTGTCCTTCTTGAAAGCAATGCACTTAACACATACGGTGTGCTACCAGAAAGGAAATAACAAAATAGATGACTTTTTGGATCTAGAGCCAGATATGGATGTTGCCATTCATCCCACAGCCTGATTTATCACAGCAATCTTTGTATTACACAGTGCCATCAATGGTTTTTCATATACAGAAGTGGCTGAATAGTTTCATAAAGGATTTTTATTAATAATTGAATCAAGATTGGTTTGCTGTATCACATATAAGGTCATATGATTGATTAACATATGGACAGCGGCTGAGTAGGGGAAACATTTTCAAAACTTCTGAATATTTTCTCTGTGAATAACTATAACTCCTTTGTTGCTCTCCAATTATGAAAGTTTCTGTCACCTACTTAGTAAGCAGAAGAAGTATAATGGTATTTAGGTGATCCAGCTATATCATAAATGCCAGTTAGAGGAAGCAATCAATTTACAGTTAGTCCAGTGTCTGAAAATAATTTATCCAACTTTCTGATGAACATAAGGAAGTGCAAAGCAACAAATGCTTGACAGAAGAAAAAGGAGATGTATTTCAACTAAATGGGGAGGAAGAATTCAGTCAGCTCTTAACATATTATTTGTTATCATCTAATTTGTTTTTCAAAGAAGCAATGTTTATTTAACACAGTAGCATTTTACTACATGCAGTGCTAATGGAGGTTAAATAAAAGACACCAGGGCAGCAAAATCCCTCACTTACTTTTCACACAAGGACAAAACTGCTATGTGAGAGAAATGCAGATTAATTTCTCAATCCTCACAGCACTTTTTGACACCACTGGCTATGGGTTACCTCTTAAGTATTTGAAGATTTTAGTAGGACTGACTGATTTAGATTTGGATAGCTTTAAATCATACTTGTCAGTGTGCTATTAATTTTTAACCACAGTCATTTTTGCCCTAGACCTGTTAATATGCTAGGCAGTCCCAGAAAGCRTAAAACTTTGACCCATGCTCTCCAGCATTTGCATACAGGACTTTCTGTAGGTGCTTTATTCTGTAATCAAAATTCTAACTATGTCCGCAACAGCATACAGATACGGGAATCCACAGACACAGATAAAAGGACCTTCAAACTGGCCGTATGATTATCAGACATACATTCTTTTATGTTAACTGGTCTTTTCCTACTCAATTCAGATGAAACATAAATAACTTCAGCTGACTACTAAACTCTGCAGACAACACTCTTTCTCTGGAGGTGCACTGTAATGGAATACGATTTTTCCTTACAACCCACCAATTATTTCCACGTCTTTTCTGGACCTTGAGATCTCTTTGGGAGCCACGTTAGTCAAAGAAATACAGTGAGGCTAAGATTACCATTGCCTCAGCACAGTGCAAAACTGTTTGAGGTCTTTCTGACAATTCGTTTGGGAACGAAYACAGCCCCATCTTTTCCGAATTTCAAAACGGATCACTACACAACCCCAAACTGTCTCAAGTTTTCAAGCTGAGACAACTTTGTAGAAATAATAGAAGCATTTCATTACCATTGGTCTAACACTGAATTTATTTTTTTAAAGCGTGGTAGAATATACTTGGAGACTTCAAAACTGGCAGACTTTCATTTGAAAACTCCTGCATCTACATGATCTTCCCCAGAAATACTAAATTTTTAGTCCTTGTAGTTATGACTCACATTAMCTAATCAGGGATATAAAGTCTGTTGAGGGCACCTGTTCTGAGTTCTGCAAAGGGTTGGTCAGTTTAAGAGCTCAGCTCTAACATCCCTGTTGGAAGGAGAATTTTTTACCACTTGAGGGGCCCACTAACCCACTCTATCATTCCCCCTCCTCAACTGCACAGAGGGAGAAAAATATGAAAGGCTTGTGGTTGAGATAAGGACAAGGAGATTATTCACCAATTACTGTCACAGGCAAAACAGACTCGACTTGAGGAACTTAATTTATTGCCAATCAAAGGTCAGAGTAGGATAATAAGAAATAAAAACAAATCTTAAAACACCTTTCCCCCACCCCTCCCTTCTTCCTGGGCTCAGGTTCACTCCCAATTTCTCTATCTCCTTCCCCCAACTGGCATGGGAGGACAGGGAATGGGGATTGCAGTCAGTTCATCACACATTGTCTCTGCCGCTCCTTCCTCCTCAACCTCTTCTCCTGATCCAGCATGGGGTCCCTCCCACAGGAGACAGTCCTCCATGAACTGCTCCAGCGTGGGTCCTTCCCAYGAGCTGCAGTCCTTCAGGAACAGACTGCTCCAGCGTGGGTCCCCCACGGGGTCACAAGTCCTGCCAGCAAACCTGCTCCAGCGTGGGCTCTCCATGGGGTCRCAGCCTCCTTCAGGCATATACACCTGCTCCGGTGTGGGGTCCTCCATGGGCTGCAGGTGGTTAGTTGCTCCACCATTGACCTCCATAGGCTGCAGGGGAATCTCTGCTCYGGCGCCTGGAGCACCACCTCCCTTTCCTTCTTCACTGACCTTGGTGTCTGCAGAGTTGTTTCTCTCACATATTCTCACTCCTCTCTCCGGCTCCAGTTGCCCAGTTTTGKTTTTTTTTTCCCTTCTTAAATATGTTATCCCAGAGGCACTACCACCATTGCTGATGGGCTCAGCCTTGGTCAGCAGCAGGTCCGTCTTGGAGCCTGGCATTTGCTCTATCGGACATAGGAGAAGCTTCTGGCATCTTCTCACAGAAGCCACYCCTGTAGCCCACCTGCTACCAAAACCTTGCCACGCAAACCCAATGCAGCATGACAGTCCTACATCTGYATTGGTCAGACATACAGAAAAGTGAAACAGATTTAACTCTGGACATATCATAGTATGTATTCAGTTGAGACTTGTAAGAGCAAACTGCAGCCTYGAGCAAGCCCTTTGCCATTAATTTTCATAGTCACTTGGGAAACTATTATAGAAAAAGCAGGCAAGCAAGTTTCCTGCATGGAAACCTCATTTCATCTGTAGAGCTAAGTATTTATCCTGGGATATCCGATCAGCATTTAGACTCTGTATTAGCCTTCCTGCTACCACTGCCCGCAGTTTTTCCTTTCTTCCCAAAGTTCCTTTCTCTGGCAAAGAAATACAATCAGAGAATCAGAGAGCTGTGAAGAACTCGAGTCAATAACTTTTTTCAGACAGTGTCAATAATAACCTAACCACCCAGACAGATGCTKGTTTAGCTTTTTCTTTAAAAAAATCTCTTAACACAGATTCTGTATCATTCTTATGCAGTCTGATCCACTGCTTGACTGTATTTGTTGTACATTAAACAGATTTTTTTCCTCTTCTTGAACCTTTGAAAACAAGCAGTTATTTTCCTCTTTATGAAAGTGAGATTTTTTTTTATTTATTTGAAGAACTGCCAATACATTAATGTTCTCTTTTCCAGACTAAACAAACCACATTTTCCATATCACTTCTGATATTTTCCATACTCTCCAGGCACCTTTTCAATAAAAAAAAAGAAGGAACTGGATTTAAAAAGGTTTTTTTCTCCTTTATCTTATGTAATTTCTTTTCCATTTGCTATCATTACCTCCTTCATTCTTCTTCTTTTTCTGTGTTGTTTATTATTTTCTGCATCCTCATCCAAATCAGGCTTGAATCCTCCTCCATAGTTTATATCTTACATATCTGAAACAAAATATATTTTTAAAAAAAAAAAAAGGAAGAATGTCAGGTTGTCCTCGTTGCTCTTCTAAGCACCAAACACATCCAAATAATTATTTAAATGAGTAATAATTACAATTATTAGTACAAGCTATTACTTCCACCATGAAAACTCACTCTTAAATTTTAGGTACCACAATTATAAGGTTCCACRTTAGTATCTTTTCAATCAAAATTTAACATTTTGCCACCCAAATCTGTATTATTTATTACCAAAGGTTTTATCTTTACAAAAATCTCAGTGAATCTTTGATTTTTTTTTGCCACAAAGCTCCCTGTTGTTAAAATTAGAGCACCTTGTTTTCATTTCTTTCATTCTTTGCCTTGGTTTTGTTTTTTGTGGTTTTTTTTTGATCAGAAACTGTTTGGTKCAAGAACTGTCTCTTACTGTGTTTGTAAAGTACATAGCAGAATGAGGCATTAATCCCACTTGGGGGTTCTCCTGTTGTGTTGCCAGGCAAAATATTTTAGCTCTAAAATCTCCAATAAAAATATTTCTCTTGCTACTGTCAGTAATAGCTATTTCAGGAAAAAAGAAAACTAAAAATCCAACAAAAAGTAAAAGTAACTTGGTCACACGTTCAATCTTTCATCTCAATGGTCAAAAATCAAACTAATCTGATAGAAGACAAATGGTTTGGGGAAACATGGCTTGAAAGCTCTCCTGTGAGAGGCTAGAGAGGACACAAAGCTCTCTAAGTGTGAGGGGGGAGCACTTTCTGTGCCATTAGTGCTTGATTAGATAGTATAACAGATAATGTAAGAGAAAATTAGACTCTGACAAGAAGCAATTGAACCTGGAGCTCTGACAGTCATCTGTTGGACACCTTATCACTTTTATCCTTAGGGCCTCTTAGATGACACAAAAGGACTTTGTTCCAGTGGATAATTATCATAAGTGCATAGTGAAATGTTATGCCTTTTTCCAAAGATGCATTGGTTACCCCCAAGCACTGCTGCAATGGAGTGTTTCTGGGGGCCTGATTTTGTATGCTGCACAATATGGCAACTGCGGTCTTTGCTGGGCTGTAGAAAAATACAAAGGTCATAAAATCAAGAGTCCAAAAAGCAGAATAGCCTTCAAGTCTTGACCTGCTTGATTGGTAGACAGTTTTAAACTTTCTAGCATAGATTAGAAAGAATAGCTATTGGTTTAGTCTCGTCTTCTACATGCAATCATCTTTTTAAGTTATATCAATGCATGAGTCAAGCATGAAGTGCTTAAAAGAAGCAAAGAGGATTCACCTCAGATTTAAAAAAAAAAAAAAAGACTTTTGAGATGAGACTAAACATGATGTAGCTCCTGTGAAAAGCAGAAATTTACCACATTATTTAGAGAAGGTGAAAGCAGTGGGCTTTGGTTGTAGTYTCAAGTTAACCTTCCACCCATGTGTACACTGCAATTGTACGTAAAACTGTTAACATTCTGCCTGCGACAATCACTTCCAGATATTTCAGTGAGGTTGCAGGAATCTCTTTCTCTAGTGATATATTCAGATACCAGGTTTTCTGAAACAAATTAATCAAAGAGGATGCAAATGTTAATCAGAATTTTATGTGTGARTGGTGCTTAGTTTTTATACTTTCAGATT
Organism: Oceanodroma leucorhoa; assembly: GCA_030449065.1. Lineage (NCBI taxonomy): Eukaryota > Metazoa > Chordata > Aves > Procellariiformes > Oceanodroma > Oceanodroma leucorhoa. Next base: position 869,773 of record JASVER010000055.1, on the reverse strand, counting down.
CAGAGTCCAGAAGGTGTCTAAAAGCATAGCTCTATCTAGGAYGTTAGCAGCATCTATCTAAAACAGTTTGCCATGAAAGGTTTGYATTTCAGAAAATCAACTGACTTTATGATATTAACGTCATTTGGGAGATTTAAATGTCATAAATACCACTGTATTAAGTCTAAATCCYAGGAAAATTTCAGTTTCACTTAGTGAATTTAAGGCTAAATTTAATCTCTATCTACACCAGAATTGTTGCTTTTCTCTGACGTCATTAAAACAAAGGATAATTGTATAAAAATTGATACAATAATGAATTGTTTCTAAATTACACATGTTCCAAGGACAAGGGTTTATCAGACTATTGTTCTTTTTACTGGCAATAGCAAAATAGCTACAAATACTGTAAAATAGCCACCCAGTATTTTATTATTGTAAACAGTATTATTTTAAAAGYTATTCAGAATAATGTTTTGGTGGATGGGTTTTTGGGGGGTGTTTTTTTTTTTACTGTTTCTAAGTAGCCAGAGAGTCTTTGATTCTGGGAAAGTCTATTTGTTTTCTGTCATGGGAGGAGGAATATACACATAACTTTGGATGCAACTTGCTAATGTCATAACTCACTCTGAAACATAATCCATATGGATTTGCCCACAATTGCAAATTTGATTGCTTTGCCAACTTTCAGGAAGGGCCCACAGAGTGAGTTCCGGTGCATAGCCTTCCATTTCATACGTTGATACACTGAAGCACTCCTGACCAGAGTATGAGCGGTTTGCAAAGGTCATATTAGTGATCTGTGTAGAATAGGGGTAACACTTCAGTTATTTCTATCTGATTTTTATTTTGTATTCTGCACAACATAGGTATTTAGTAAGACAATAGGTAAATTCATACAACAAAAAACAAATCACAATGTAATTTTGCAAGGTCAGGGTAACTGGGAAACTATTAGAGGTGAATTCATTGTTATTCATTTAACTTCAAAGTTAAATGTCAGTTCCCATGACCCAGTAAATGGAGTGTAATTACTGAAAGTATATAAATGATATAACTGAGAAAAATCTGACTCCTGTAGATGTTCTTGAGAAAGGGTTTTTTTCATACATCTGGGTGATTAAAAAATTGAACTCCTGGACAGCAAGATCGGTCAAATTACTTCCCCATCTCCTGACAGAAAAAACACGCTTTGAGGGGCCTTATTAAGCAATCTATCTCTATTGAGCTCATTAAGTTCTGGACAGCTAATAAGAATATAATAGAATCTTGGATGTCCTCTATAACATAATCTGACAAGTTGAAGCTCCACTCCAACTTCATTTGGATGGGCAAACAATGAACCATATGCTAGTTTCAAATTCAGCTTAGCTTCCTTCYTGGTTTAGTAGGACTCATGCATTTGTAAAGATAGCTTAAATAAAAATCAGGGTTGCCAATTCAGCTTCATTCTAACCTCTCTTTTTTCCTTGTGAATGCTAACTGTCACAATTAATCTTACTTCTTACTCTACAAAAGACAAGTATAGCTACTTCTTAAAAGATTCTTGTAAACATCTATGCATAAAAATCCATTTTAGTGCATAACAAGAAGTTGTTTTTGGTCTGACAAAACATAGCACTTAACTATGTATTCACGAACAATGTCTACTGGCCCTGATATACTAGGTATTTCTATACTTACATTCATATCTCTCATTTACARAGCCCCGTTACAGGTTGTATATAGATTTAATCTGTTCTTCTGCCCATTTTCTCCCTCCTTGTTGAATGTGGGATGCTTTGACCTCTTGTTCCTTTCTTTTTTCTATTGGATCAGAGATAAGTCCTGCTATATTTAATCCTTATTCTAGTACCAATCTACTTGATAATAGTGCTATCAGAAACCCAACATGTAAGTCACCAGCCAGTCCACCTAAGTGGCTAACACAGCTCTTCAAGCACAGCAGCCTTAATGGCCAGTGGCACTCAAGGGAGAGAAGTGAATAATGTTAGCGCCCATTCACCTGTAACTCAGCTCAAATGATCATATGCTAATTCRCAGCAGTAAAAGCTTCTCAGTCTGCAAGACAAGTCTGAAGAAGACTTGGATTCTCATCTCCAAAGTGAAAGATAATTTCCCTGATCTAACAGCAAAACCCTCCTGCTCTTTCTGGAGAGAAAGGGCTCTCCTTGCTCCGAGTGTCCACTGTGCTCTGCATCTGAGCTTTACTGACTCTGTTAAAACTGTGCTTTCCCTCCCCTTTTCTTAACACCTAGTACAAAGGCTGAGGCGTAGAAAGCTTTCCCAACTACTGGAACTGGAAGTTGGGTCTTCTCAATGCTCATCCTCCTTCCCATCCAAACAGCTCTTATGTGAGTGCAGTGCCATAGTGAGCTCAAATACGACACTGACGCAGAAAGCAGTGCAAACAGGGGTACAGCCCTTGCGTCACTGCAAGCCCTCCACTACTAACTCAGCCCCTCTGCTGATCAGATGCCCTGTATTGCTCATCAGATCATCTGGATGCACCTTTCTGAGCTAACTTTTTGCACTGGTGCTAAAGCCTTAAGGTACCTAAAGGCATGAAAGTCTAGATTAGCCTATAGGGTGTGTGGAGAGAAACTATTTATAAAAGCAGTCCAAATAAACTCATCATTCAGAGGAAGAAAACTGTCATCATAGGTCATCCAAGCCCCTGATAATGTCAAGGACTGGTACAATAATGAACTGAAAGATTCTATACATGGGGGAAAATGTTTACAGCTGGCATTATTGAAATTCTTTTGACTATAATAAGGTGAGACAGGTATCCTGCTTTGGACTGTATTTGTGAGTTACTGGGACTGAATCAAGCTGGAAGAAGCAACTTTTATTATCATCGCTGATGTTCTTGCCCCCAGATTTCTGGGATCTTCCACAACACTACTCTGACTTCATCAAGCAGGTGATGAAATGCATCCTGACCAGAAAAGGACAGAAGAAGGGAACTAGGTGCTGCAACACCTCCTTTGCCTGTGCTAAACATTGAATGTCACCAGTAACATATGACTCCCCCTTTTCTACAGTTTTCCTTCAGCCWTGTATTTCTACTCATTTATCCTTTCAGCTAACATTCACCTTTTCCAGTGCTGTTAACCTGTGACCAAAGTAGAAGGAAGCACCTGTTTGTACAGCCTAGCAACCCAGCAAGTGTGTCAGACCTTGGTGTGCATGATCTGCTTCTCCCACAGCAAAGTCAGAAACAAAAATCAGCCCCAGAGACAGAACCTGCCTTTTATATCTTTACTGTTCTTTTCTCTCCTTGTTTATGTTCATTTATTTTGCTTTATCTAACAGGAGATAGGATCAGACTTCAGCTGCAAGATCTCAAGTTGCCCTAAACTCTTTTTCTTTTCTCCCTTGAAAGAGAAAACAATAACATAAAAGACAACAAATGTGACCTTTGAATCCTTTTAACCATATGTGTTCATTCCAGAGGTAATATGAGTTGCTTGTTTTCAGGCTTGAACAGCCAAACTAGTCTCTCTGTGAGTGAGTGTATATGCTGTAAGACCATACTCAAACACCCTCAGTAGTGTTGCCCATTCTTGTTCAATCCTTTGGTATTCTGGGGACATACTCTGTGTCTCAATTGCACATTGAGGGTGCTTTGTGGATTAATTTATATTTCATTGTTGGAGCTTGCTGAGATGCACCCCCAGGATCCTAGTCTTATCTTGACTTCTGCAGCAAACCTTGGTTTATGTCTAGAGCACACATGTGGGTTTCCTTTTTGTGGAAATCAGATTACATGGAAGTCTGGTATGACGAAGACTGATGTTAGCATGTGAGTGCAGCTAGGACGTAAGCATGGGCACCTGCTGACTTGAAGTGCCTGAAGTTCACTGGAAAATCACTGATACTGTTGTCATCTACCATTATTTCCCAATTAATCATGAAAGATTCCACCTGCCCTGCTGGGAGCTATTAGGCCTGTGTGCTGTCTTCAAGGTGGGCTGTCAGCTCAGGAGAGAGCAGAGCCCAGCCTAGGCAATTAGCCCAGACTGACCCATCAAGAAGGTCATGTGAGAAAGTTTTGTGTGGGAAGAAAGTAGAAGCAAATTTAACATGAGCTATGCAATGATGGGAATATAATCTTTAGCTATGTCAGGCAGGGACTCCTCTGAGCTTAAAAGATGAGAAACAGGAGATGTTAAAAGTAAAGAGGAACGAAATTTTTAATTCCTTCTTTTGTCAGATTTTTTTTTCTTTTGTAAACAGATGACAGATAACAGTAATTTGACCTGAAACCGTAGACCACCAGTGACTATTTAAGCTTATAGCAGTAAGAGTTTTGTTAATGTCCTAGTCTTCAGGGTCCTGAGATCCCCTCCTATTACAGCATCAGTCATCTGTATTTGTGCAAAGTAGTCATGAAATACTACCGGCTCCAAACTGCAAATGTATTAGACCCAATTTACAAGATGAGACAATTACTATGCAACAGAGGCTCAGAGGTTTTGAGTCCTGTTTTAACATGCTTTGGCTCTAACAAACAACTCATCAAGAGTAGCAAGATACCCTTCTCATTTAAAAAAAAAAAAAAAATCGGTCAGCCACAAATGGAGTGAAAGCCTGAGATAAAGCACATAGTTTCTGTTGTCTATGTGATGTTCCATTTCACTGATACCTCTGTAACAAATCTGCCACAAAATGACACTCCACAGCTGAACRTTCATGAGGAGAATCACTGACTTAAACCAGCTTATCCTTCTTTTTTTCCAGTCTATTTCATATCCAATCCACACGGTCCTTCAGAAGGTGAAAAATGTAGTGCACTATCTCTTGGTTAACTCTCCAACTCAAGAATAATATTAATTTCTTCTTATTTTGTGGGGGTTTTTCCTCTCAATATTCATTTTCCTCTCATTAGAGGGAAAAAAATTGTTTCCCCAAACAGCTGCTCTTTCAAAAAGCATCAGATGAATCCCACAATTCTACCTGTTCATGCATACATATAGTGATATAGATATATAATTTGTCATACAATGCCTCCTCTTCCTAACAGAGTGTGCTGTGCCCAGTGAGGTGTGACTGGACACCATATGATTTTACATGATGTACCACCCTAGTTCTGCTGCCTGCAGCACAAACCACAGAGGATTTAGGTGGCCAAAAACACACCACAAAAACAAAACTTGACAGAAACAAACCAAAGTGTTCTTATTACTTTGTCACTACCTGAACTTAAGGGCATGGTTTTCTGAGAAATCAAAATGCACCTTTTCCTCTATCTGAAATGAAACGATGAAATGAATCATGCAGTGGTTTGTTTTACATGAAATAGTCTCTCATGGTCTCCTGGGAATGTCAGTGAGCCATAATAGGCATTGGGATTTTTCACTGGATACTTGCACTTCTGAGGAAACAGAGCCTTACATATGCTGTACCCATAGCCCTCAACAGAGTTACTTGATCCTTGGTGATGTGGATGCACAGAATAGCTAGCAGCATTCCTCTAACGGTTCAAAAAAAAAAAAAAAAAAAAAAAGAAAAAAAAAGAAGGAAAAAAAAAGAAAACAGAAAAGAGTAGCTCTTGCCTTCTTTTTCTTTCCTTACATACCTCCAGAAGATAGCAACTTTCAAAACTTGTATCTTACGATGGGGAAGACAATAAATGTTTGCTTTTGAAATGAGAGCTGCTATATCTTATGCAAGTTTGAGGAACATGTACAGATTTACAGGTTTATGTAGTATATATAACAGAGCCATGTTTTCAAGATCACCACTTGTGTAAACAAGAAAAAATAATGACCAGAATTTCAAAAGAGTTTAACCTCGTCATCATATTATCAGCACACATTACACTGAACTACAGACTGTGATCTATGATTTGCACCCCAAATTTCTACTGCAACATATTAACAAGTTTAAAAATAAAGGAAAATTCAAATGTAGTTATAAAATTATTTCAGAGGAAACATGCTGTCTGGCTGAAACTTTAGAGTTTATTAATTGCATTATATGAAAGCAATAGCCTACATGTTGCTAATATTTCAAAATTTTAGTGTTGTTGCAGAGATCTATACCAAGTGAATTAAAAGCCTTGTGTATTATAAAATTAAACTAGTATTGTCAAAGAAGGTACCTGACCTAGGTAGCTGCTACCTATAGAATCTTCTGACAATTCCAAATTAAATGCCTCCTTGTTATTAATTATRTTTCAAGCCACATCATGATTTTGGTACATATAGCTACTCATTTCTGCCCCCAATAATCACATGGGACTCTGTCTTTTTGAGAGTCTTGAAGTCTAATAGTCTTATTATTTATTGATGAATATTTACATTTTAATTCAACACATTTGAGGGGAATTCAGTTTGAGAGAACAACTCATACATCTAGGTATCTTAATCAAAAACTAAATTCCACCTTCCAGGTCTAATGCAACCTCATCATCTGCTGTCAGAAGCTGTTCAACAGTTCATACAATTCAGAAATAATACATTACAAGATCAAAAGGTGAACACTATGTTAGAACTGTCTTCCAAATGGAACTTCTTTGCGTACAAAATTCAGACTTTAAATGTGTCTTCATTTCTAAAGGGGAACAAAAGTCAAAATCTGAGGTTTTCCTGCAAGGCACAATGTTTCAAAAAACTTTGTTTCAACTGCTCTGAAACATTACATGTTGATAAGGTAGAAATCTGCTGCTCTGATAAAACTGGAAAAGTTGCTTCATCTTTTCCACTTTTACTATATATTAAATGATAATATAAAATAAATGTCAAAATAAAACATTTTGACCTTATCAAAATGTTTCGTTTTGGTAATTTTCCCATCAAGTTTTTAAATGAAATTGGTACATCCTTGAAAAACTTTTAGGTGTTGTTACACTGGCATTTTCTTCTGGCAACCTGTTACACTGGAAAAATCTTGACTAGTTCTCATCAACAGACACTGCCAAATATGCCATTTTTCTCCTGTAGATCTATATGTCTATTTGTTCTGTTTCAAGCTCTCTTTGTGAGGTAGATTTGCCTTCACTGAATTAGGTAAACTGAAATGACTTTTTCTAAACCATGAGTGTGGAGAGGTGAACTGTGACTTGTGCTGCCTGTGGTTTCCTTGTAGCTCCCAAACTGGGGTTATTTCAGATGATCAATGACATGACATAGTCATGTTGGGTGATTTTGGGTGCCTAGTTTTGGGTAGAAGGAAGCTGGTAGGAGCTGTAGCTCATAGCCAACTGTCTGTCTAGCCCAGCCTGCCCTGTGATGGGCTAGGTAGTCATTGCTCTCTCTCCTCTCTCATATTTGTCCTTCCCTTGAGCTCTCTGAGCATATGCATATATGGCTGTTGGCTGTTATGGCTCTTGACCACATGGAGACTCTGGTGTGCATCTCCTAGCATGACAACTGTTGGCCTATAAGCGCTTCAAGTTATTTTACTGTTCTACCTCCCTGAAGGACAACAGAGACATAAATGTTGAAATTATCAAATCATTTATTTAGACGTATTTAGTGGGCTCTTAAAAGATACATTTGATGGTTAAGAAAAAGGTATAGTCAAAACACCCAGATCTGAAATTCCCCTAAGTGAATCTGTGGCCTAGGCAATTAGAGTTTCTTCATAACAGTCTGTTAATTTGATTTCATGTTCTCCTGTGGGGCCCAGAAATAAAAGCCAAAAAGTTGCATAATGAGAAAAACATACAAATCATGGCAAAGTACAGAAAATAGTGACATCAAATAAAACTATTGGCAATGACTGATATATCCCTCAGTGTTGGTAGGAAGCTAAAAATCTGTCACCAGCTAACATTTACTATATAAGACACTTTTACTATACTCCTGTTCAATTCTAACTTCTTCACTCTGCTTCGTATCTTGATTAAAAGACTATCTTCTATCTTCACAAATGTTTCAGTTGGAAAGTTAAAACTTCTGTTCCTGGAAAGACAGGTTTTACAGTTACATTAACTTGTCTGTAAGTAGGAGCAGCAGGGAAAAAAGGCAAAGAAAGGGATGATAGGGAAAAGGACCTGAAGAAAACTCTTAAGTAACTTATGTAGTGTTCTGCATCATGTGGMACATTCGGGAGGCATATTTTGAGCAATGCTTTTTCTTTTCATTGTGTGCAGAAGGCATTCCAATCATATGCATTTATTCTACCTGAATCTCTTACAGAAAATAGTAAATTAAAGGACAGAAATAATTCCAGTTCAAGTGAAATACTAAATACTAAAAACAATTCCTTATTCCCTCAGAATCTCATGTTTCACTGTAATATGACAAAAATGTATTTTTGGCACTGGTAGACGGGATGGGTGTGTATGACAATCAATTTTATTCATAAACGTACATTAGAGACAAATGGTGTATAATTTAGATTCTCTCCTGGCTTGTTGAATCTGCAGGCAGTCATGCTTTCTGTTGCATTAACATTTTGATTGAATAAGCAGGGTCAAAACCATCACTTTTCTCATCTAGGGAAGGAAAACTATTCTGAAGCCAATCATCAATCAATGTATGTAATCAGCCTTTTTAAAGTACCTTGGGCTTTACACATAACTGGCTTTCTGTCGTAGTAAAATCTAAATATCAACATCTTTTTCATTCAATAGTCCTACCACATATACAATRAAGTGTTAAAAGGCCAATGAGGACCTGAAATGTGTTTTGTTATTAACAAGATTATTGCAATGGATTTATTCCAAAGGTTGCACCATTTCAACTCCATGACCTTTGGTATGTTAATTAATTTGCATATAATTSTTTATACATTATTGTAAGGCACAATATAGTCTTCTTGCTTTATTCATTTTCTTGAAGTTAATGGTTTTTAAAATAAAGTCAATAAAGTCAGAGAAAATGTCACTAATATCAACCAAGTATGCCYTTCAATATAATTTAATAGACACTGACACTCTATAAGCCATAAAAACACCATGCAACTATCTTTTAACAAGATACTGGTTTTAAACAATGTACTGAAGCCATCCAAAATTATGTTGGTGGCAAGTATCAGAGCAGTAAAGRTGGTTAGTAATTACATGGCAACTTTCATTTATAGTGCTTCACCAAGGATATCCAATTTGACACATGGGAAATGAAGATACTAAAGATTAAACAACTTGTCCAGGTTTACACAGTGAATCAATGGCAGAGGGAGAAGCTCAGTTGTTTATCTCTGCATTCTCATCCCTTCAGTCTTACCACCCTCTGTGTGTGATACTTTTAGGATAGCTGTTCTACAGACTGGAAGTTGACTGGGACAGGATCTGGTTGGTKGGTAGGATTACTTCTGCCAAATATATCGGGATCAGACTTGTAATAAGCACAATGTCATTAGTCCCCTTACTTTCTGAAGAGTAATAATGATGTTTATACACTTTAAACAATCAGATTATCATTATCAGATTGTATCTGTTGTTAATATAGATATCAATCAAACACAATTTTACTTCTACACAAATGTGTGCCCAACCAATAGTGAAAGAAACAACATCCATTTCAGTACACCTAGGTGGGCACTGCATGTCTAATTTCAGATTGCAGTTTTCTTTACTATTAGGATACCTCCATTGGACCAAATCACTGCTTCCTCTGATAACTTAAACATCAAATAACACCTCACAGTTACAGAAACCAGTGAAAAACTAATTCATGAGCTCATAAGACACACATACAAAAGTATGTCCAAGGGTAGCRTATTCTCTTTCACAGACTAGTGTAAGATCTAAATATCACACAGCAGTAAATTTGTGGAGCCTATAACAGCCCAAGACAATAATTTTAAGGTCTTTGAAGCTCATATGGCATTACCTCTTCTCTTTGAACTCCCTGTGGAAAATGGTTCTAAAAAACTCAAGTAGCGTGCTGTTCTCTGCCACAAATAACCTGATTGCTGAATGGTATGTTACTAGATACCTCTCTCACTGTAATTGCAAATCAGAGAATTTGCTTGTGATAGTTCCTGAATCTCTTGGACTTGCTCCAGGTTCAAGGTCAGAAAACAGACACCTGATGGTTACCCTGCAGATCTTGGACCCACATCTAAACATCTACCATTCATCACTCGGAGAAGTATCATGAACATTTTAATTAAAAAAACTTTAAACATGTAATAGTCAACACTAAATGTAAGATCCTACCCTATCATCCTTGTCAGGTGAATATCTATATCCTTGGAAAGTTGACAGAGCCATTATTTGGCTATTCAAGACAGTAATCAGATTTTCTGAGCATCAATCAGCAATCATGAAGTCAGGAACATTTTACCATGAAGTCATGAATACAGAGGGCTTTCATAAGCTAATCAGCAGGCATCAAATAGACAATCAATTTAATTAGTGGATCACATTTGCGTGGCAATCACAGCTGCCAAACCTAGACGACAAATTTCATTAGTAATGAAATCTGAGAACTATGATTTGTGAAACCTATCATCAGACTKGAATTGTGGTTATTTTAAAAGGAGAGTCGTTATGGTAGTTTGGGACATTTGAGGAATTTAAGTTGCATGGTGYGGTTCACTTTCCGGTGTCTCTCTTGTTTTCAGGGTAAATCAACATTCAGGGTCACAATTTTCAAAGAGCTCATCTCTCAGTGTGGACCATAGTTTCAAACAAAGTTAGCATTCAACATTTAGACCTATTGAAAAATACTAGGCCAGAGCTAGTTATACCCAGACTACTTCTAGTGCAGTAAATAATTCTAGAGATGAAAATTTGTGCATATTCATGCATAAATTAACCACCTACAAAGGAAAAAATAACCAACTAAATCAAAAGGAGAAAATGTTCCTGACATGCAATATGCCACTTATTGAGAAGAAGAAGAGATAGTAAGTCCATTAAGGAAATGTGTATTTGCTTGAGGAAGCAGTGTCTCTTCTCCACTGAACACAAATACTTGCTGGGTTATTTTCCTTGGCTATACACTATGGCCCAGTCTTCAACACATTGTAAAATTAAAGGTGTTCTGCTTTTGCCTTGGAGTGAGGGGATTGACACAAGGTCTTCTTCAACCCTATTTTACTAAGACTCTATAATGTACCTATGTATTACCATTCTAAGCTCTACTCTCAACAGCTAATATGTACCAATTCCTCTAATCAAGCAGTTGAAAATATAATCTTTTATGTCCCTGTAGTCTGAGAAACAGAAAGAAACACTTGGAATTTCAGATCATTAATGCCCTAGATGTTGCAGCTGTGGAATCTAAAAAGTGACAGTGACCTTGAGAAGGACTCTATTATGATGCTAGTTATGTATTTAGGGTCTACTAGCCCTGTATGATATACTGTCACCTTACAGCCATATTCAAGCTTAATTATAGAGCCTATTTTAACAGTGGTACATCTTTCGGCATTATACTCACAGAATAATGGAAGTACTTGACATACACGGAAAAGAGAGGTACATATTTAGGCTGCTCTGTAAAATGCAGTTGAGGCATCCTTATGAATCAGCTTTGAATACTGGATCATTACCTTATTTGAAATGTTCACTGATTTTGACTGGAACAGTCCCTGAATTCTTGACACAACTAATCCAGCTGCTGCTGACCCAGCTGCTGCTGACTACCACCAGGATTAACACTGCAATGAGCACAGTGCTCACCATCAACTTAAAGATAAAGCTTTATATACTTTAGTTTAATCACATATCTATTGCTAAAATTATAATTGTAGTGCAAAAAGTCAAATTTCTATGTTAGCAATATCTAAACATTACAATCAGACCTATGTTTAAATCAAATTTAAATGGATGGAGGCTGCCAGGAGGCTCCAAGGATTTGAGCTTATCCATGCTTTCCTAGGAAAATTAAAGATAAATCTTCAATCATAAACTTCTATGTTTTCTCATCTTGCAGTTTAATCTTTTGTGGCATGAGGTTGCAATCGTGATTTTAACACCCTTTCCTTACAAATGCACAATGTTAAAAAATGGCAGAAATACAAAATATTAAGTAAAAGTTGCTGTAGAAGGGAATATATAAACAGCTTGGACTTTTTTTTTCTTTCAAACTAAGAATCACAGTGTGAATTGGACTAAATGCCAAGAATAAAGTAACAGCTTAAAATGAACAGTTGAAATTAACAGGTGCTATAGCATATGTTAGATTTAACTGCCAAGTATTTCACACCTTCATTAAAACCTTTCATGTCAAATTTAAGGCAATGTTAAAATAAAGAGGAAAAGCATAGCTTAAAAATGAATAACTAATTGTTAAGTTTCAGAATCAGGATATATGSTGGCAGAGAAATTCTCAGTTCATTTTGTGTAGGAATATATTTTAACTGGGAAGACACTCAGCTAGAGTGTATATCACACCCAATTTTAATTCACAAAACTTTGTGTTTAACCTTTAGAAAGTAATGTAAYCTGCAAAGCGTTTCACTAGGGGAGATAATGGAACAACAATGTATTCCTGTTTCATAGGGGTATGATAAAGGCAAAACAGACCAAGAGCAGTGAGGTGCACAGACTGAATGTTGAAAGACCTGGAAAACTATAGCCCAGAAATCTGGTATTGCTTTTGTTAATAACAGCCACTGGCTTTCTACTGAATTTGCAACATCTCAGGACTTGTTAGGATAATGTTGTGTTAACTTATCACTGTAACAGCCTTTTTTCTCCTGAGCAAGTGGCTATGGCTAATTTGTTTTGTTTTGCTTTTCTCATTATTGTATGGTACAATCATATTTTCATACAGATATGAGTAACAAGTAGTTATTCTGTGCAGAAGGAGGTATTTCTGAYTCTAACAACGTAGTGTAGAGAAATACAGACTTGGTATGATAGCAGAGACTTCGAGAAGCGGAGACACAGGATACGGTGTAGAAGAGTAACAGCATRGGGTAATAAGGCTTGGCACAAGTTTGGCATTAGAAATCCCACTGCTATAAACAACTCACCAATGGTCAATTAAAGAAATGCAGACCTGGATCTGGACCACACTGGTCTTAGGAACGAAAAAGAGAAGAAAGAAAAATACTATCTAGCATACATAAAAGCCACCATATATAATAAATTCAGTTGTAACATGGAGTTGCAGGCCAATGAAGAAAAAGCAAGGTGTACAAGAGTGTTAGCAAATCTATAAAAATAACCTCAAGTGGATCCTAGTCACAGAGATAAGGACCCAGCAGGGAAGGGAAGGGTGAGCATAACTCCGGGAAAAGGGGTAGAAACTGAGAAGTGTGTGTATAACGATGTTAACTTTATCATTATTATTGAGACTTTTTCATCATAAAAGTGTTCTTTCTTTTTATGTAATAATTAGATCTGAATTAAAAGTAATTCTTGGATGAGGCCATTAAGATTTCTTTTATACATTCAATGAATTCTTGGGTTTATGAATGAGGAGTGTCTCCTCTTTGCCCACGCACAAGATTTTGAGCATAACAGACTCCAGRTAGTAACATAGACAGCATCAACTCTCTGAGACTTGTACTGTTTTCCCATCCATACAAGATCTATTTGAAAATTCCACATGAGTTTTGTGCCTAGTGAAATCATCACCAATGAATTTTTAAGGAAACATTTCCTGTACAGAAATGTTTTTCCCCAAGTTGTTTTTTGTTTGGKTTTTTTTGTTTGTTTGCAGAAAACCATGTTATTAAAAATGTCTAAATCAATGGSCAGTGCATGCTTACATTATTTATGTCCTTTTATCTGCAGCTTGAATTACAGTTAAGACATGTTACAGACTGATTCCCTGGGTCACTGAGCCTGGAGTTGTTTTTATTGTGAGATTATTATTCTGAGAGAGAAATGTAAACTTTGTATTATATTCCCCCCAGATATGTGTAATAAGGAGTATTATCATTTATTTGCACTCCAGTAACACTCAAAGACCAAAGTTGCATTGTTATAGGTATTGTACAAATATATAACAAAGGCATGACCCCAAAGTTTATAATCTTAATAAAGAGACGGGATTTGGCTATTCAATACAAATGAGAAGTGAGATGTCCATGAATATGGGAACAAGCATTACCAGCGTACATTGGTTGCTTAATCAGTCCAAGTATTTTAGAATTTCAGAACTACCACAGTCTTTAAAATTGTGATGTAATAAATACATATTTGAAGCATGATTTCCACGCCAGAAAGCTTTAAAGGAAATAGGAATATTTGAATGTAGCACAAAACTAAAAAAAACCTTACCGTTCACTGTACTACTTGCTTTCTGGCTTACGCAGCTGTGCCAAAGGACAAATCAGGAATATAATATCAAGCATCTTCCAAAAAATAGTTAATTCAGGGAGGTTTTACTCCCACTTTGGAAGTTGCTCTAGAACTCAATTCCTCTGGTAGCTTTATGAATGCATTCTGATAATGCAATTCTAAAATATTTATTTTATTTAATAGCTATTTCCTTTAGGTGAACATAAACTGTGCTGAAGAGTGATGTAAAGAAGAGACTAGGAATGGAATCAGAAAAAAGTATGTTAGTCATTTTGGATTTTGAAAGAAAGCAAAGTAATTTTTTATTGCAGATGGATGTTTCTAAAATACATTGTCCTTAGCCAATGTGAGGGGAATGTTTAAATATGTAGCTAAGCATGAATACACATCTCTGCTGCTAATAGAGTAGCTTATTATTTTTCAACTTTTGATGAAATCATAACATTTTAAGTTTTAAAAGGTGATTGAGCAAATTTTTCCATTTTTCCCRTTTTCCTCCTTGACTGCTCTTTTAAAATAAGTATGTTATGATGCATTTTTTCTGTTCTGGGGTGGGGTTTGCCCTCCTTTTTCCCCTTCCATTCCCTGATTTCCCAAAACTATAGAACTAGACACCAATTTTAGTCAGTGGAGCATAGCAACATCTGAATAAAATCTAATAAAAATACAGTTACAGAGCTAGAGGTACTTCTTGAGTTAGTGAATTGTTGGGTGCATTCTTTTTGTTGAAAAATTATCATCTTCTGAGGTCAAAAATGCTTTCCTTTTCAGTTTTCCTATTTTCAATGGAAATAGTAGGCAAAAAGTAGTGATTTTCCAGTTCATTGTTTTTCCTCAGCTCCACTGTTTTTCTTCTCTTTTTCAACTTGTAAATGGAGGAAAAAAAAGGAAAAGGACAAAAATGGAAGTAACAAAAAATTGGATAACAATTATTAAAAATAAAATGTGCATACTTTGTATAGTAAAATATATATATAATATTTTACATCTTTTCCATTCCCATTTTTGCCTCAGATGCTCTTAGAAAGTGCATCGTTCAAGTAGTTTACTTATCTACTATGCTAAAAAAGAAAGACAAGAAGCGGCTCAAAGTATCACTAATAATAGAGATTTTTTAAAATTTTCATTCAGTGTTCTGAATTCTTAACCACTGACTGAAATTCTTTGCTACATTATGGTTGCATAGTACCTAAATAAATTAAATAATTTGTCTTTGCCTACTTGGTACTAGACAAGGTGTACATCACATCAACTACCCTAATAAATAGTACTCAACTGTTACATGAAAACAGCCCAAGTGCCGGAGAGGCCTGTCCTCAAGAGAGGGCTCTTGATGGCCGGGTTTGCGAGCATTTATACCTTTGGAGATTTGAATTATTGTTGCTCATACATCACATGTGACTAAACAATAAACTTAATTCCACCGTTATACCTATATCTTTTTTATTGTCATCACTAAATTTACAATGAAATTGTTAATGGAGGGAAGATTATCATCTCCATGTTCTCCTGTTGGCTTGTTTCAAGACAAAAGATCAGAGCCATGGAGACAGACGCCCCTGACAAGTTTGATAGACTTCAGAATGGGAGTCTGCATAGATGAAGATTTCTGTGTGTATGTATAAAAATACAGACTGGAACCTTCAGCTAAAATCTGAGCAGTCTGGTTTCTGACACTTTTAAACAGTTGGACAGTAGGTTGACCACAGTAAAACAGAACTTCAGTGCTTTACTGTCAATCTAAATTCATCATATGGAAACTATCATTTAATGCATATTTCTAAGAGCAATTAAACCAGRGCACAGACAATCCACATTTTCTGAAAAAATAAAGGGTAATTCTGTATTTTAATTATATTACATTTTTAAATATTCTTGCATGTGGCTTCTGCTAAAAAAGAAAGATCCTTATGAAAAATAATTTTAAAAAAATCAAGTTCATATATTCTAGCACCATACTTTGACCTGCAATAATCCTGGACAATCACAAAATATATTGCCTTGTGAATGGAAAACATACTAGATGAGCATCCTCTGTGTTATAAAAATGAGTCACAGACTACTCACAGCTGGGTAGCTTGACACTGCCAGGTTTTTTTTAGGATAATTAGATTCTAGTTAGATACTGGAAACATCACAAATTTTTAACCCAGCTTTTGTGTATAAATTATATATTTTCCAAAATATCAGCCTTTCTATTTTGAGTTTGGATGAGTAATCTGTGTTTAGCACAGTAGGCAGTCCTTGTGCTGTCAAAAGCCAAAACATGTTTAGTTCACATTCTTCTTCAGGAAGAATCCTTCACCATAAGGCCCGCAAGGAGCACTAGCATTTCTGAAGGGACCAGCACATCACAGCCCAACAACATAAGATTGTTCCTTTTGTAACGCCTGAAAAGGTTTCTCTTTTTTTCAGAGTGACTCTTAAATCAGCTCAGTGAGCTTTTGGAGTGGTCCCTGAGTTTCCCTAGGTTGGGGGTCCATGAAATGAGGTCTTTATGTGGAACTGCCATTTTGCTCAACTGAAGATCCCAGAAAGGAACTTCCTGTTAAGTGACGAGGGATCCCAAAAAACCCAGAATTGTGATATATTTAGTTGGTTCCTTTTTTAATACATAGGAGAGGAAAATAATCAACTGTCCATGAAAACTGGATGTCTGTCTTAGTATTCAAACAGCAGCCTGGGGAGATTTTCATCCTGCAAGAGACATTCATGCAATTTGTAGAACTTTTTAAAGAGGGGAATGAATGATTTGCTCTGCCCATCTTTATCTTCCATAAAGGTGCACAGCTTCTGTCCATTATTTTAGATATGCTGTGCTAAATCCTTGTCCACCCACTATGAGGAGGAGCAAGTTGCTGCTCCCATGACAGCTCAGACAGCCCAGTCCCAGCTACTCTCTGATGTGGGTGCAGAGCTCACACTTAGCCATGTGCAGTGCGTGCTGCCATCAGGAATGACCCTGGCCTGGCAGAGGTGAAGAGACCACAGCAAACAGTCCATGCCTCCCTCTAAGCAACTTATGAAAACTCATCTTGAATTCTGAGGTCTCACAGTCCTAAGATACATGTATGCCGGGCGGGGGGGCGGGGAAGAAAAATCCTGTGCAAAGACAAGTAACAGGGCACTCCCAGCTTCAAAGCAAACATCAAGACCCCCATTAAAGCATATTTTCCATTCTTTGACTTCCGGGATGTAACTTATTCAATTCAAATGGAAAGGTCACATGCTGGATACCTGCTCTCTTTGCTTATTTTAAACATGTTAAAATCAGTCAAATTTGTTAGTGTAAACACATGTGTTCTGCTTGCTAATTTGCCCTCTCAGGAACTGAGATCACGATAAGGGAGGCAATCCTGGAAAGATTAGCATCCTTGGACACAGGTACCTGCTTCAAAATTCCCAAGTGTTGCTATAAGCAGATGAGATGGCAGTTCAGTGCCTTGAATCCTTTACAGAAGTGCAGCTTGACTCAGAAATAGCCCTGTGACTATGGAAAGAAATGAGTTCATCTTCACATCCTGTGCTTTAAGCTTTATCTTGGGGCTCATAGCAATTTCTCTGCTGTAGATTACGTGGCTGGGTACCTCTGGGATCCCTTCCCAGTTTAAAAAGGCCAAGGGAGCAGCATATAAAAAATGAACTCTTCCTGGCATCTGATTCAAGACATTGCTTAGTCACATGTTCCTCCATCTTTCTCTTCAATGCAGAATAAGAGAAATATACAGTTCAGTAGGGTCTGTGAGCATCCTTGCCACCAGATGGAATTTTCTTACTTCCTACTATGAAGAATTGATGGATGGTTTTGCCTGCCCACCGGCTCCATGACAGAGTGCCCTAGAAGTATACTCACTTCTATAACTGTACTATGATTTTATTACAATTACTCTTCATTCGTTTTCTGATTTTCATGTATGGTACACCAGCACTGCCTTTTGTCTCTACTGATCACATTATTAATGCCCAGTAATTGGTATTTTCACAATCAAACACTTTKGTGAAAAGATATCGCTCTGGTTGTGGGAGGCCTTGAGCTGCAAATCATCACCCAGGTGGGATGCCAGATATGGGAAATTTCAGAAATGTTATGTACATACATATGTGTGTGTGTAAATCATATCCTAAGATTATTTTCAGTATTCAGTTTTGGCCGTTGCTGGAGACAGGATAATAAACTATAAAGGCCTATACTGGACTAGTTTTACTCACTAAAATGTTTTTTTAATGCATTTGTAGGCAAGAATAAGAGTCAAAATATCAAATTACTGCTTTTGAGCTCTTGTTTTTGACTTATGTACTACCCATTCATGCTGCTGGCCCTTGTGAAAAGGACAAARTAGTGTCTTCTATGAGAAAGGCATCATGGTAGAAAGGGCTTCAGCACTGAAAACTTCTTCAAAGATGAGTCACAGTTGTGTAGGTTTCTATTGCCTTTCCAAAAAATGGAAGATGAAGAAAAGAAATGTCATTATACTCTACATCTCTTAGACAAAAGAAAAGCAGAGCTGGGTTTTTTCCTGTTTCTCCAGCAGCTTCTGTGTATAAATTATACATTTTCTTAAATATCTGCATTTTCTATTTCAGGTTTGAGCTGATAACCTGTGTTTTTGCACAGTAGGCAAACCTCACACTGTCACAAGCGGCAGTGATACAGCCTCACATTTCACTTCCCTTCATCCCAAGGAGCCCTTTGCTATTATGCCATTAGAGATAATGCGAAGCTTTGAAATGAAACACCATAGACACCAGTGGTGCATGACAAACTTTCTAGCCAATGAGCTGCCACTGTACAACGGGACCTGCTCAGCCACAGCAGCCCTTGTTGAGAGGAGATAATCATTTCTGTAGAAAACAGTGTCAAGCTCTGACACCTTCCCCTGCTAAGGAGCTGAAGGAGCYGTGAGATTCTCCTCTGAGAAGATGGAAATGCACATATGTCAAGATTGCAAAAATTATGTCGATGCACTAAATACCATTTGGAACAGTTCTTGCTGCAGTGCAATCCCCAAAACACCTTGGATGGGGAATGGAGGGTGGGATTGTACRTGTTCTGTGAATTGCTTGTATTTTTTTAGAGCACAGGGACTCAGAGGCAAAGGTTCTGTCATGACTTTCTCATTGCAGAGCTCAGAATGGATGTACACTCTCTGGGTGCACGGATATGTGGCCAACTAAGTTTTACAGCAAATTATCACTATTAAAATCTTTTAAATCTTTTATGAAAGATACAGAAGACAAGCAAAGCATTTGTTATGTGAAGTATTCAAGGAGACTTTCATTTTAACAGCTTCCATTATTCCTCTTTCTTTAGGCTGCAGAGCATTTTTATGAGGAAAATTCCCTGGTTGATAATGTCTTTTTACACAGTATTAAGATGATATTAACTCCCCCTTTGGGAGAGAAAAAGAAAATAAAAAGTAGCTGAGATAGGCTGGAGCTGTATTTGTTGTCTCTTTTATTGGAATCTGGACCTGCTCCCTCAAAAATAAAACAGGACAAGCACATACACAAAGGGAGTGGGTAAAATAACCAAGAGAGAAAAAAAAAGCTTCTGTTTGTACTGTTGATTTGTAACCTCGCTGCTGGAGGAAGACAAGCACAGCACATAGTCTTATCAGCCACTCCAAGACCTGGCAAGCTTGAACCAATGTCAAGCTGTTTAAGACATTAATATTAGCTGCCTTTCTGGTCACAGGGTTAACAAAAAAAAAAAAAAAAAAAAAAAAAAAAAAAACAAAAAAGACAAACCCCAGAAAGTAAAAAAGAGAAAAATAAATAAATAGCCAAGCTAAGCCAGATTCTGTTGAAACAGAAAAAGGGCTGTAGGGGCAAAGGCAAAGATGAGGAAGGACAAGGCTGAGAGTTACACCAAGGGCACAAGTCCCATGTTGTAACCAGCTTTCAGGACTCATCCATAGCTGGTGGTGGAAATGCTGTTGTTGCACTCTTCCTGCCTCTCTTGTCCACTCAGCCCATCTCTGCTTCTCTGATTTTTTGGGATCAGAAGCACAGAAATATAAAAGTGCCACTGTGAATTCTGAGCTCCTAAAATATAGTAAGCCTGGCAGCTGAAATGAAAAATGTTATTCCTTTCTGTTTTGTTGTCCTCCCAGCAGTACTGTCAAACTATCACTGCCAAGTATGGCGACTGGCATAATATCCCATCTTCTCATCTTTACATTCATCTGTTAAAGTTAACTTTTGACGTGCTACTGTTTCTCCATTGCTTTCTTATCTTTGTTCTTCTAATTTACCAGAAAATCAGAATCATCTTCCAAGGTATCAGGAGGCCTCCTTGTTTGGACTGATTTCATTATTTACATGTAAGATTTATATACTTTTGGAAACAATGTTTTATAACAAGTTGCCTTGGTCTTTTGCTGTCTTGAGTGACGGAGATCATAGATGTCTTTGCTGCAGCCTGAGTGAAATAAGAATTCCAATACATGGTCCATGCAGTCCTGTTACAGTGCACCTAAGATCAACTTCCCAGAGGAGGCAAACTGTGAAGTATTTTATGCATCCTCTGAAGCACCCTTGCAGTGCTATGGGGAGCGAGAAACTTCCGGAGCACTTCACATTTATTTCACTTACAGGAAGCCCTCAAACAAAATAAGATATCTGTACTTGATCCACACCAGTATGAATTGTGCAAGGTCTGCCAGGACTTCTCTATGAGCCATTTGGTTTGACCCCTGTGTTTGTTCTTGTACATCCTGAGCACATCGAGCATACTGGTCCCAGCAGGAATGAAGGGGGAAGAACAACCTTGGATGGCAGCTGAGCATGGCCTGGAGCTCTTTGTGAATCTCAGTCCACCTCTGAGAGGCCAATGTCATGTGTTTACTTTTGAGAACAGGAAGGTATTTTATACTCAACACCAGAAAAGTATTTCTGTATGTTACAGCAAGTCTGTTTTCTTGACTTATTGCCCATATCTTTATTATTACCTCCTCCTATTCTCCCCCTGCTCCCACCACAATCCATTTGTGTCCAATCCCTAAGGGAGAAAGATCATTTTCTGCTAATTCTGGGGCAGGGTAAGGGTCTTGCTGAGAAAAGCAGCCCCACACAACATGAGTACAAGTATAAGATATGGCAGTAGGATGTGACTCCAGGTTCAGGTAAGCTAGAGAAAAGTCAAGAGATAAAGAAAAGCACTGGCAGCGTGCTTTGTATTGGCCTTGAGAATGACCAAGTGAGTGGGGTAGCTATCTGCTTTACCTGATGTTGGGCACCTATCTTTCCTTTGCCTATGACAAGTGGCATGACTTAACATGGTGATGGGGAGAACAAGAGGTGGGGAGAGTGCAACACTGTCTACAATAGGGGATGACAAGGTGGCTCTGTCTCTCCTGATTCATGTCACCCTTCAGCAGAGCTGAGTTTAATTTGTATCCCTGGAGAATGCATTTCTGAGGAAAGGAAAGCATGGAGGACAGCCACAAAACCCATGGGGCTCTAAACCCTGTTCTATACTGTGCTAACAAACTCTACAATGTCAGACTAAAAACCAAAAACAAAACCAAAACAAAACAAAAAAAACAAAACCAAACCAAAAAAAAAACCCTCAAAGAACCAGTTTTATACTATATCAGGCATGTAAATTGCAGAGAGGAGGTCAGACAGTCCTGTGCATAACATCACTTGACTAGAATCATAGAATATTTCAAGTTGGAAGGGACCCATAAGGATCATCAAGTCCAACTCCCTGCTCCTCGCAGGACTATCTAAAATTAAATCATATGACTAAGAGTGTCATCCAGGTACTCCTTGAACTCTGACAGACTTGGTGCCGTGACCACTTCCCTGAGGAGCCTGTTCCAGTGACCAACCACCCTCTCAGTGAAGAACCTTTTCCTAATGTCCAATCTGAACTTCCCCTGATGCAGCTTCATTCCATTTCCTCATGTCCTGTCGCTGGTCACCAGAGAGAGGAGACCAGCACCTCCCCCTCCGCTGTCCCCCTTGAGGAAGCTGTAGACTGCGATGAGGTCACTTCTCAGCCTTCTCTTCTCCAAGCTGAACAACCCAAGTGACCTCAGCTGCTCCTTGTAAGTCTTGCCCTCGAGACCTTTCACCATCCTGGTCGCCCTCCTCTGGACACACTCTGATARAGTCTTCTTCTAAGCAGATCTTCAAAGAGCCATCAATTAGTCTCCACCATTCTCAGGGATGTTAAGTCCATCAAACAGTAAATATTTTCTGTGAAAATGTGATCCTACTATACTCAAAAACAAATCTGTCAGAAGATTTAGATGGTTGTATATTTCTTCCTTTACCTCTAATATGGAAAAAAGCAAATTCTATTTCAGCCATTATGTTTAAAAAAATACATTTCCACCTTTGTGCCAACCAGTGAATAATTGTTTAAGTTTTCTAGTCAAGTGCTTCAGTACTGAATCTTTATCCTAGCTTTTAAAGATTTGGATTTAGAGCAATAGTCATATTTAATCACTTTGTAGTGTGCTATCTCATTTAGGCATTTCTGATAAGTAAGACTTTTAATATCTTTGCCTTTCTTGTTGTTCCTTGTTCAAAAGAGAGTAATCATGATTCAAAATGAGACTGTCGTCACATAAAAATAACCTGCTTTTCTTAGGACATTTAACAGTTATTTTCTTTCTTTCATAGACCTGCTTCACAATAAAAAAAGAGAAATGAAGTGAAAGCCAGTAAGCATTTCTAGGAGTGGGTCTGGATCATGTGGTACATTTCGTGTTACTACAAATGACTGATATAAAACTGGGCATTGCATGACTCTACCCCAGTATCTACTTCAGAAGACAGAGGGAGGCAGTAAAAAGGAATGGGTCAAACACATTTATATATTTCTAAGGGTAAAACAGAAGCTAAGCAGAAACGCTAGTTATGTAGTAACTTTTTAATAATTTCTGGTTTACCTTGGTTGTCAGACTGAAAATCAGTTGTAGTTGGTAGCTGCAGAAAGAAAGGAGTCAAACATGAAGGAGTCACATGAGAAAGAGACAGTCAGCAGAGGGAAGACCTATGTGAGACCCTCAGAACATGCAAACTATGACTGTTGCTCTCTCATTTCTGTCTCAGGGCTGCAGGTTTGAGTTGTCTGCCTCCTGTTTCTAAAACCACACAGTAAGGAGACTCATCCTGCAGTAGGTGCTTTCAGTTTCTATGGGTTTTTTTAACACAAATCTAGAAACTACATGTTATGTATAAAAGCAAAACAAAATAAAAGTTAGCAACATGACTTGTTCCACTGCATATTTCAATACTTACTTTTTTGTTCTTCTTTAGTTGGCATCCCTACTTGACTAAATTTGGGGGTTTTGTTCAGGAAAGGATCATACAGTCAGACTCCTTACTTATTTAGAGTCATTCAGAAAGCCTTCTTAACAAATCTTCAGCTGTTGGGACTTTAACATGTTTCAGAAACCTTTCTTCAATCTGTGCAGGTTTGCTGAACTGAAATTACTTACTGAGGGCCATGATCCAAATCCTGTTGAAGTCAATGGAAGTCACTCCAATTATTTCAAGGGAACTGGATCCAGTCCGTAACACTTTGACCGCTTCAAGTTGTTTTGCAAATGTTGAATCTCTCCTTATGTACAAAGCACAGTCAGTAATGAGGAACAGGTTGTAATGGGGCTGAGGGAGTATATAGTATATGTATACAGCACTTAATTAAACACATCATTCTATACTGTCATAGAACATTTCCCACACTAAGTGTTGTTCACATTACTCATAGAAGATTTAGGTTTTTGAAATCCTACATAAAAATGTCCCAGCTGTTCTATAGACTATATCTTATAGTACTTGTCACTGTGTGTAGGAAGGGTAATTAACCTAAAGAACATTATATTTCACTGCCAAATGCTAAATGTCAGTATTATAAATTTCTTAATATAAACAACACATTTAGAAACAGTAGGAGAGATAGAGATGGAGTATTCTTTGAAAAGGTATTTCACTAAGGGACTGGATGGTCCAGGCAATTGTTACAAGATACCTTAAAGTCACCTTTTCAAATTCTATAGTGTCTAACAAATCAGCAGTATCCAGCTGTGATGGGAGGTACTCAAGGACTTAATGTGGTAGATCTGACTGCACACAGAAGTAGTCCTGTCTTTTCTTAGTCACACACTATAATTCATAAAGAGCCTAATTCCTTTGTGAATTCTATGTTCTTGAAATGGTTGAAATATGGAATTTCTGTTCAGTGAGACATTTCAATTTTTTTAACAAATGTATCCCAAGTTATAATGAAAAACGAATATTGCATAGTTTTCAGTAGTTTGGGGGGTTTTGTGTGGTGTTTGTTGTTTGGTTTTTTTTTTTTTTAATTTAAAAAATAATCAGGCTTCATTGTTTTTTTTCTCTAAAATCAACCTTGAATTTATGCTTTTCATATATTCCCAGTCTCTCTCTTGTTCCGAAAATGTTAATTGAACTTCCACAGATTGTGAGAGGTTTTGGCAAGTTAAATAGAGTTGAGTATTTCAGAGTCAGGGAGCACTCTGGCTATAGGAAATCCACACCTCAAATAGAGGTACTTTGGACTCCGGAAATTGTTGCTGCAGAGTCAGGAGAGTAACTCGGGAACCTCTGCTCCAGCAAAGACACTCGGGGCTTGAAGGTTCCTGACTCTGCAGAAGGCTGTTGGGAAGCTCTGGATTGTTTGAGTCCATTTCCATCAAGTTTGGTGAACTTGTCCCAGACATGTGGATTCTGAAGTCCAGTGTTCAACAGGAGCTACACTGGGTCTTTCAGACTTTGGCAAATCAGTTCTCTGAAAACAAAATTAATTAGAAATGTTTTTCAATGAGAAAATATCTAACCAACTCTGATACAATTACCCTTTCCTATTATGTGGTCTTTGTTATTTTTATAGGAATAAGTAACATAAACTTGATTCTTGGCAGTACTATCAGAATTGAGCCTAAAGTAGTTCTGTTGCCACCAAAAGTGGCCTTTGCACTCAGGCAGATCTTGCCTTATTTTCCAATAAGAAACCTTATCAGAAGTCAATGACTGAGCAATTCTGACTGCTTGCCCAGTATCTCAGAGTGCTTTACCTAGAGGGCAAAGAACTCAGGGCAGAAAAAAAAGACCAAGAAGAAGTGAAGGAAATAAAAGAAAGTAAGACGAGCATGGAAGAATAAGCAAGGTTCTGAAGTAATTGGATCTGACTGTAACAGTAGGGGCATCTATACAGAAGGCATTTCAAACTCATTCAGGAAATCTCTGATGGAAGATTAGTATTCTTTCCCAAGTCTGATACTTTAATTAAATCCCCTGCCTTCTGATTTTGAACCCTTCAAACCGGAAAAGAACAACAAAAAAAACACTCACTATGATGAGGACTGACTATGCCCCAGTGCACTCAATGTACATTTTGCCAGTGGCTCTTAGAGGAGTAGTTCTGGGCTTATGATTGCTTACTCTACAAACTCTCATTTCTATAGTTCCATGCAATTTTTAAGAAGCAGTCTTAAGCCACAAGTCATCAAAATTTTCTTTCAACAGCAACACAGCACAAAAAGTAATAAACCTGACTTGGCAATGATCCTTTTAAAAGAAGGGGACAGTCAAAGGCTTGGGTCTCTATTTTGCATTTCTTTCTTTATTTTACTTCTTTTATTAAAATTCTCACTGCAGTCAGAATTTTGAAAACGAGAACCCTGACTACTGGCAACACATACAATTATTACTGTGACTTTTCCATGGACAAAARTGCAGGTGCATTGTTTTGTACTTATTCATCTGGAGAAAAGGCTTTTCTCAGCATCGTGACAATTATTTATGAGATGAAAATTACTAAGTAGTTCATCTCATTTTTCTGACTGTCAGTTTTCTTCACTGTCTTTTTCTCCTTGCAGAAAGTGAAAGTGTCCAATATGGCTTCCAGTTCTGTCCTTAAGACCAAGTATCGAAGAAACCACTAAAAATCTTTTCTCCAAGTTTGAAATATATATGAAACTGTTGACACAAGCTTATCACATGAGTTTCTTGTCACTGTTAGAGAATTTTCACATGAAAGGTGCCCTAAAACACATTTCATGCTGATACTACTATAAGAAAATAACTTGCAGCATTATTAACTGATTTATATAGGTTTTAAATAGATATTCCTGAAACTAGATGTTTTGATTACAGAGATAATAGAGCAGACTACACCATAATGAAAAGATAGAACACAGTTTTATTAGTTGTAAAATATTGACAGGTAAAACTGTACATTTAGAATGAATTTAAAAATATAGTACAAAAAAATGAGTAATGAACTTGAACTCTTTCATTTAAATGTGAGTTGAATATCTATGAAAAGGATCTTTAATTCTGAATAACACATTCTGAGTAAATTTTGCCCATTGAAAGCTAAGCAATTTCTACACAGTGATAAACCCTCCTGGTCCTACCTACAGTGTTATACTGCAAAGGTTCCCAAACCTTCTTGCCTAAGCGCTTGTTATTTACTCACTTATAGTACGGGACCAAACACTTACAATAAAGCAAAACCTGTTTTTTTGCAAAAGCCATTCTTTGTAAAAGACATCAGGAAAAATAAGGAAAGACTAACTTTGATTCAAGAAAGTGCTGTGCTCCTCTGGGAAATTTGAGGATGACAAGTACGCATAAGTACATAAATACCCACATATTTGATGTTCACATGTATTTTCTTGTGATCCTATCAAAATGTAGCTCCTGGTTAATGAAGGAACATAAAAGTTTGTATAGCCACAAAGAAGTAATCTTCTCTATAATTGATGACTGTTATCTTCAAAATTTCCTTCTTGTTTAAGAAAATGATAACATTGTATTTCAGGACAGAATCAGTTCCTCGTTGTTAATCCTTTTATCAACCGCATAAAAATGACCGACTGGATCACACATTTCTGATCCCGCTAATGATCTGTGGTTATCTCTAGAAATCACTCAGGAGTGTGCTCACAGAGGATTTATGTTTCATTCTTATGGTTTATGGGAAGACTTGGATACTGCAGTATATATCACAGGTATCACCAAGAAGCAGCATGCAGCTACTGATATGGTATATTGTCCTCTAAGGAAGTAAATAAGAGATTTTGAGAGGTATGCTGTGGAAAGTCTACCTTCCATAAACTTTTGATGAGACTTTGAGCCCATAATTGTAGTTCTGACTTTTTTCTTAAATAATCCCTTATAAAATATGACAACAGGGGATTTTTTTCTTCAAGTTAGAAATGTTAGGTACTCCTAAGTACCTGTCTAACTTCACTTCTGTAAGTGAAACTTCTGGAAATTTTCATAGGCCTAAGTTACCATCATAATGAACTAAAAGCAAAGAGAGTGGGTATTAATACATTTCTGTCCTGAGTGTGACCCATTTATCAGAGAGACTTATCCCAGGTATATAGGTCACTGTGAAATCCCTTCCCATTTTATTTCCTCTATATATTAAAATTTCTTTTCATCATAAGCAGACTTAATAAGAACAAAGATGTGCATCTACTTAAATGCTTTGCAAGACTGAGGACCTCTTCACTCCTTATTTAACCCCAAAGTAATTCAGGCAAATCTGAAACACAAAAAGAAAAGCTGGAATCCACAGAGTTCTTTGCTTTCACACTGTATAAATTTATGCTGGAACATGGGCACTGACATTTCATTCTTAGCTGTTGTCACACAATACTGCATAGCAGATCAAATGTAGCAATTAAAAATGTTTTGAAACTGCAACTCCTACTCCATAAATTACTGCAGTCTTTTGTTACAGAACAACCAAGTCAACTTCCTGTTTGTGCTTAAACTATTTACTCACAGCTTCAGCCGATGTCCTGCAGTGTCTTTTGCAAAGGTCACACCACAGTTTTCGATTCACACATTTGATTAAAAATATAAGAATCACAGTGCCCTGGGAAATGATCTGCAGTAAAAATAGATCAAACTACCTGCTGTTTCCAGAATAAACCAGGTTACTGTCTCTTTTCCCCATTCAGTTAGCATTGCAAAAAGAGGAGGTTATATGCATGTTTGCAGAAATCATATTGCTAAACTAGGGAATTATATGTGAGGTATTGGTTTTATGATTTATTTTTTTTAGAGCACAGCTTCTGCAACTGATAAAAATGTGCTCAGTTTAAAATACGGTTAAGGAAAACCAAGGGGCAGAAAACTGAGCACTTAGATTTTATAAGGACTAAGCTCTCCTCTCATTCTTCTTCAACTGCTGCAACAGAGTTTTGCACAATTGCCTTCAGACCATATTGTCATAACTTTCCTTACACTGATGAGCATCCTCCCTGAAGTCCTATTTACATTTAATGAAGTTACTATAGAAGAGACTATGCAGAGAGAGTCTGTATGTTGTCTTTTCTTTCTTTCAAGATCACGTCCCTCAATATGTGTGGTAGGATAATTAAATGTCTACTCCTATTATCAATAATCCTAATACTATAATGTCCAACAACCAGAAATTTTGAAACAAYATTTGTAGCATATGGTGCAAAATCCTGGCCCGAAGTGAGCGGAGTACAGGAAGAAATGCCATGATGAAATACATCTCTGTCAAATCACAAATTCCTTTGAGAATTCCTTTCCATTTTCAATTCGGGAACTTTATTTTATGTTATGAGCTTAATTAATCTAATCTCATCTAATCTAAAGCAAGATAATGATATTGTCCAGAAAAAATATTCACACCAAACGAGATGACTATAATTAAAAATTCATAGAATCATAGAATCATAGAATCATAGAATAGTTTGGGTTGGAAGGGACATTTAAAGGTCATCTAGTCCAACCCTCTGCTGTGGGCAGGGACATCTTCAACTAGATCAGGTTGCTCAGAGCTCCATCCAACCTGACCTTGAATGTTTCCAGGGATGGGGCATCTACCACCTCTCTGGGCAACCTGTGCCAGAGTTTCACCACCCTCAGCGTAAAAAATATCTTCCTTATTTCTTCTAGTCTAAATCTACCCTCTTTTAGTTTAAAACCATTCCCCCTTGTCCTGTCACAACAGGTCCTTCTAAAAAGTTTGTCCCCATCTTTCTTATAAGCCACCTTTAAGTACTGAAAGGCTGCAATAAGGTCTCCCTGAAGCCTTCTCTTCTCCAGGCTGAATAACTGCATCTTCATAGCAGAGTTGTTCCATCCCCCTGATCATTTTCATGGCCCTCCTCTGGACCCACTCCAACAGGTCCATGCCTTTCCTGTGCTGAGGGTCCAGAGCTGGACACAATACTGCAGGTGGGGTCTCACCAGAGCAGAGTAGAGGGTTTTTTTGCTGTGTTTTCAGCTTTCCTCCTGCATTGTCCAAGGAGAGATTAATGCAGAATCTCCTGAAGAGGAGATATCCAAATGGTAGAGTGAGCATGTGGGGTGAGGGTGCATTTTCAAGGTCCAAAGGCTGATCTKCTTCCCAGAGGAAGATTTGGATAGATTGAGAACTGGAAAATCCTGACTAGACTTTATCCAGACCCTGTAGTTACACAAAGAAAAACAGGGAATGTGGTGTTGAGACATTTACAACAGACTGGTGAGCATTTTGAGTGGGAATGGGCCAAGTTTTAAGATCTAACACATGTTCTCTCAAATGTAAATTGGATTAAAAACTGTTCCATTTTACTTACTCTACTGTGAAATGACATTCTGGTTTATTAGCAATGCAGGTCCTGACTAAAATTTAGTATGATTTTTATCGTAAGAGTGAATCTGTGGGCAACTTTACATTTCTTTGATGATTTTCATTATAGCTTTAGCTATATTTAAACTGAATTTTCATGTGCATAGAACATCACATTCTTCTTTTAAGCACAAAGTAAAGTTGTCAGAACAGATTGAAATAGCTCTTTGTGAGCCCTGGCTGTGACTATATGCTTGCACCATTGGAAAATAAAGTAGATCCATGTACAGGTAAACAAATAGTGGCTTTGATCTAGTCAACCCTGCTTTCAGAAACACACCAGCCAGTCTCTGCTTCCAGTGATAATCCAATCCCCTCATTTACAAGTATCAGTCTGCTAGGGGATCTGCTGGTGCTGAGCTCCACAAAATCTCCTTCACCAGGCCTCCTTTTATCTGGGTTGGAGCTGAAACACACAGTTTCATAATGAATATGATTAAGCTGATAGACTAGACATTAACACAATCATTTACATGGGTATTGTATTTGGTGAGGCAAATGCAGTGATTTACTCTGATGGCTCTGTTACTGTGCTGAATATTAGCAAAGTATGCACTGTCCCTTTCAGGATCTTTGCCTCAGAAGAAAAATAATTCCAAGTATTGATATTCTAGTTTAAATAACCATTCTTTTAATTTATTCTCCTAAAAAATACTTTTTTTCATCGCCATTAAATATATTTTCCTTGGTCAATGTAAGATCTCAAATTGCAATATTGGAAAAAGAAGCCTTGCGAGCCTCTACTTTTATATTCTCACAACTTAAAAATAGCCACAGCAATCTTTTTTGCCACTATATTTTCTGAAACTATACTGTATAACAACACTACATCGTTTTGATAGCTCACAATTGCAAGTCTGTTTTCCTGATCCAATTTCAGCTTGATATTTCTGCAATAGATCATATCACAAAAGCGTAGCAGTCAGAGCAAAGATTTAGCATAATTCCTATATTTAGGGTTCTGTCAACAGATGTTGAAAATACAAAGAAACTATTTTGAAACTAGAAGTCATGGTAAACTGACATTTGTCTATCAAGTCTGAAAGTATGGCTGGCTACCTGGCTTGCTAGCAATTGCATACATTATTGTCCTTGAACTGAAGCTGTAAATGCACTAGCATACAGTGATGCTGCCCAGAGAAATAAATCAGTTTGAAAGTAACCTACTTCTTTCTTTCAAATTACCATTAATAACATTTTGCTTTTGTAAGATTAATGCACCTTAGCAGACAAAGATACAGTGAAACCAATTGTCTTGTCTGTGCTCCAGCTTTCAGTCATGTTGCTGTCTTTTTCAGCATTACTTATGTATGTATATATTTCTAAGCAAATTTAGAGCTAAGATGTACAGTACAGAAGATAGGGCAGATAGAGATGAAGCAGCAGTAGCAACATAGCTTTCCTAATACTTTCCTTCTAAGATAAAGGAAAAATTTTGTGATTAAGAGAATGTCTCTCTCCCCACTGAAAACTAAAGCTAATGGGATTTTTTTTCCTGAGAAAGAACAGAAAAATGCCAAATCATATGGAGAATGTCATCCCAAAACTTTATGGATTCAGTGGTTCTTTGATGAATAGCAGGTGGTTTTTCTGACAGTTCTGGTTTTTGGGGTCCCAGTACTGCCACTGTGCAGTCCTAGAGCACACAGGCTTGTTACAGAACAGTCAGGGCACTGCCACTGGGAAAGTCTCTTTAATGAAGTAAAGCTCCATATGTGCCAACACCTTCGCTTTTAAGAGGAACCACAGAAACAGACGTTTTCTTGCCCAGTTTCCTGCCTTAATGCCACTGTAACTTTTACGAGCATTTTCCCATCTTTTTCGACTCTGCCTGCTCACCTTCTCAAAGTACAAAATCCTATTTAAATGAACACACCTCTGCCTGAGGTCTAGGTTGCCATGTCCAGCAGTGAGGATTTATCTGCACCTTCACAGAGCCCTGCCTGGCTCTGAAGCTCACAGCCCTAAAGCTGGAATTTGTGGAGTCTTATGGGTTTTCAGCTCTACTGAAGCATTTCAAGACTTCCAGACTGCTTTTGTGAAACCAAGACTGTAGGGCAAGATTCTTGGGACAAGTTTCCATGATGGGATTCAGCTGAGCAAGAGTAGAACAAAGATTCAGTTCAGGGTTAAGGACATCTAAACGACGTGCCTAGGGGCACACTTGGGGTCTGACCTCCCCTTGTGGTTTATGGAGGACTACTCAACAGATTGCAGCCTCCCAGCCACTGGGGGCACAGCTCAGTTGCATAAAATTGACACCTAGTGCTATTTGAGATGACCTGTGGTGTCTGAGACATCCTTATGCAGTTGACAGGTACAACACAGGACCTGCATAAAATAAATCAGCTGTTGCAAGGTGGAACATACCAGCCCAGACTGCGACAGGGACCATCATGTGAGCAATTGAATTCATATCTACTTTAGGATGAACTGAACTTGCCTCCAAGCTCCAGTGGTTGTATTGATTAGACTTCCATTGACTATAACTGGAGCTTTGGACACTTGCATGCCTGTATTCACCTACTGATAGACATCTGTGTTTCAGTGTTGACCTATGTGTCTGCACATAGATTCCTAAATTTACATGTCTAAATTTGTGAGCTGATCCCATTGCTGTATCTAAACTAATCACCTGAAGCTCTCTTTAAGATGTCAGGAGAGAGATGCACTTCTAAAGTGAAATTCATCCTGTCTTAGCGTGATAATTCAGAGCTTAGATGGATGTACTTCTCTCCTTTGACATCTAGGGATCTTTGGTTAAATCCAGGGGTAGGTGTTTACATGGGGGACATGTGAGGGGAGGGATTCCATTATCAAAACACAGACAGATTTGTCATTTTATGTCCTGTGGCTTTCCTCCCTTATCTCCAGCTGTTGGCCCGGAAGAGCAACAGCCTTCTCTAGGCTCTGTGCCAAATCTGGAAGGCACACATAAAGGACAAAATGGTTTCACTTTTTTTCCCCAAAATGCCTTTTTTTTTTTTTTTTTTTTTTTTTTTTTTACCCCTAAAAGAAGGCATTAGATCTTTTCTTGAATAGGAGACTGACTGGCCATCACCTTATTTAGAGAAAATATTGTTTCCCTTTAGTAGGTGAGTAAATGGCTTTTTGTTACACCAGGTGCCATCTCTTGAATTTGGTTGGTAATCAGCTCTTTTTTCAATGAGATGTAGAAGTCTCCACCCCTCTCTCTGGTGGTTATTCAACATTTCCCAGCAAAGAATGCATCATTCCCTGAACCTTAAATTCAATAAATTTGTCTATACATTAAAAATGTACATGATATGAATATCTTAACAGCCTAACTGTTCAGTGGAATTTATGTATATGTTTCTGGTTCTTCACTGAGACCAGACACAATAAACATTCTAGAATGACAATGCATTTGGAGTGATTTCTAACCTCTTCAGAAATCATAGCATAATATGGCAACAGAAGTAGTTTTGACATACTTGACTTTCATACAGAGGAGAAAGGGTCATCTTTTGGCTTGCCCTGAAGGATAATGCAGGGCCAAGCTCTTTGTCTTCCCTTGCTGTAGAGTTTGCTTGTTGTCCAGTCACGATCACAGATTTATCTCTGGAAAGATTCAAAAACAAGGTTAAAATGTGGACTTGCAAGAGCTCTGTGCTTAAAAAACAGTATAGATCTAGACTTACTGTCTTATCTCAATATTTCATTAATAAAATGCAAATAAAAATGCTTCTTTGTCTGCCTGCCTTCATTTAGATTTATCACTAACTCTCTTACTAATGCATTTCTGGCATCCTGACCTCATTCACCCTGGGGTCTGCAGTTGCATTTGCAACCATATCACTGGTTATGAATTTGTTAACCTTAAGAAGTATCGGGGAGATACTAGATAACAATGCAGGGAGCTAGCGCTGAGTGGGAGTACTGTGCCTAAAGCACCCAGATGTGGAACAGCTGTGTTGTTCAGCAAATCACCAGAACTCACCTGGGATGTTCAATGACTCACAAATTTCATTTCGTTCCGTAGGCTATTCAGACTGTTGGCACCACAACCATTTCAGCGTATTCCCTGCACACATAGATTTTCCTCCCTTGAAACCTTTCAGTGAATCAGATTATTTCAAAGCTCTTGCTGCTGTCTGTTCAAACGCTGATCTGTTTGCCTTCAGAACCTCATTGGCCTCCTCGCCTATGTATCTTGTCACTTGTCTCTGTCAACATGAGCACCACTGCACCTGCAGAAGGATAGCAGATAGTAAAAGTTCTAAGGCTAAGTGGGCAAGTGAGAATGAACACAAAAGGACATTTAACTCAGCTTGACATTGTAGGTGACATTTCTAATTTCCAAAAGCCTTTCAGCCCTTGCAAAATGCAGAATGACAAAGTTTCTATGAAAGACTGGCAGACCCATCTGCGTTGTTATAAATGCTAACAAATTACATCTGTGATGAAGGTCAGAGAAAGGCTGGATAGTATCTGTCAGAGAGAAAAGAAGTGAAATAAAATGGAAAGTTTTTTTCCTACTGGGAACAAACCGCTGGTGGTTTGTCATCTCACTGGATTACATAGTTAGGGTCCTCCTCGTTTATAGTTTCCCTGATTCCAGAAATTTTGCATTTAATGCAGTGTGAGAATCTTATCTACTGAGGTTAGGACTGTATCCTGGAAAATGTAAGCTGTGGGTCTGTATCATCTCAGGCTGAGGTGAGCCTCAAACGTGTGTTCTCTTGTCTGAATAAAGTTACTCTTATCTGTGCAGAAAAGACAGGCTCTGTGCTGTTCAGGTTTGGTATGATCTTTCTTGGGAATTTCAGTGGAACCTCCCTGTCCTCAACTCCTGACTACTGACAGCTTTTAAGTGTCAGCTAAATACCTACCTATTATTTGGTTTATTTCTGGTGTCTGTGCTTAGGCTGCTGGGAGAAATTAATGTCCTAAAAGGGAGGTGTTGCTAGGTTTTCAGCTTTTGAGGATAGGCAGCGCTAGATTATAGCTTATCCGGACATCTAAATCCATTCTAGTAGCCATAATAGTTTTCCCAGAAAGTAATGGAAGGATTTAGAGAATTTGTAATATGTTGCAGGAAGTTACATGAAGAATATTGTACTTTCTAGAGTTTGTGAAATCTAATTAAATATCAAAAGGTATATTCTCCTATTTTTAAATTGTACTTTTCCCCAACACCTTCTCTATCTTGCCCAAATTTGCATCTTTTTATTTTTAAGTATTTCAAAGAAAATACATCCCTCCAATCCAAATGTCTATATGAACATGAATTTTCACATCCTTTCAACATGAAAGACTTATCTATAAAGTGTGATCACTTTCACTCAGCAAGGCAGATAGACTCGATGTTTCTTCCACCTTCTTGGGATACAACGTCTAATTTTACTTGAAAGTATGTGTACTTACTCCACTCAGATAAGCTTATATTGATGTCTGTAATAAAATACCCAAAACTTGAATTGCTACCAGCTTTGCATTTCATTAGAAATGCTTTGTATGCTTCTGATAAGTATTTGCCAGTTTGTATTTTACCCAGACTGTTAGAGTCAATGCTTCTGATACCTCAGAAAATGACTGTTGGTCTTTATTAATAACGGGTCTCCAGGCACCAGGTTTACATTTTATATAAGAGTGTCATGCTTCCAACAATATCATGCACTACARAACAGTGCTGTGTCGCTGATTTAGTGCCTGCTTCCCTCTAACCGCAGCAGTGGTGAGCTGCTTTGCAGATCTGCTATCTCCAGGTGTGACTCAGAGCTCCTTGTAAATACAATGATTCTCATTGACTTCACCTTTTATAATAACATTTGTAATTTTTATAACACATAAAGGCCCCAGCCATGACTGTCACTGGTTATGCATCTCATCAGGAATTCTTTGTGCTCTGCTATAACTGTTCTCTGTTGCTCTAGAGCCTGACAATACCCCTAGCAAGAGGCATCTTTTCTCTAAAAAATTTATGATGCCAGTTGGATGAGACAGACAATCAGAGGCCCAAATAGTTCCCAGGATTGCCAGATCTGGGTACAAAACTAAAACGGTCTGTATTTCAAGCCAGTTCCTCAGTGACTGTTATACATACCACTCTCATGACCCTTTTACTCTTACTTTCACTTTGTTCTTCAAGGTAACGGCATTCTCCTCCCATCCCCATGCCCACTGAGTCAGGTGCTGCACAAATATGCGCAGTATTGAAAAGTTTAGGAACTTATGGTGTTTTGGGGTCAAGCTCTAAGCTGACGAAGGATGAATTCTGTTTCACTTACTAAACATGACAAGACTGTAAAACATATGTCTTTGCCATGCCAGTAACATCAATTTTGTTGGTAACGTGCTTTGGTAATAATACCAGGAAAGTAGATGCTCTTGTGTGTGAACACAAAATTAAACGCATCACAATAGTGATTCTGCTCATGAACTGATAGGCTTGTCTAAGTAGAGATGTGTTCAGACTCTTGCAGATTATTTCACACATCTCAGCTCTGGATATATACAACAGTTACAGTTGGAGCAGCTTAATCTGAATTAACTCAAACTTAGTATTTTGAAAAAATGGAAAAATCATGATTTCAAGTAATTTTTTAGCTTAGCCAACTTCTAATATTTTTTGTAGAAAACACAACTTTTAGGTGAGGATAATGAAGTTCTTTTCCATAGTCTCATCAATTTTGGAAATGTTACTTTAACTTAGACCTAGAATGTTTTCAGAACCTGTTTAGAATGAGAATAAGAAAAAAATCAGATATACAACTTCTTATAATAATAACACCGGTTTTTAACTAATGCTGTCTTACAACTTAGCTGCTCTGTGTGAGAAACAAAGAATATTTTACATCCATATCATTCAAATGAATGTTATTGCAGCCAGCAATAACAGAATTCCTAACAACAGAATGACAATTGTTGACTGCACGTAAAATTTCAGCTGATAGATACAGATTGAAAAACAGTAAAAGCTTCAGGCAAAACCCATCATTATTTATTTGAAAGATGCATAGTCAGATTTATTGAGCTGATTAGAGTGATAGATAATCTAAGACTTGGCAAGGCACCCCCAAAATTTTCAAAGAAGATTTACGTGTGGATTTTGCTCTTTGCAGTTGATAGAGTCACACAGACTAAATTACATGCATTACTCTGAAAATGTAAGGAAACAGCCATTGAAGGGGAAATGGCTCAGAGAACGCTGTATAAGGTGACGTGTTGTTTGCATACTATTATATGGAATTGCAGGCTCTGCAGTAACTCCTAATGGGGGAAATTTATCACTGCAGAGAGGACCTGTCAAAACATAGATGAGGACTGACAGACTGTTTGACAGGGAGGAACGAAGTGACCAAGCAAAACCTGTTCCACAAATGGAGGACAGTATGGAAGAACAGAACAGGGATATTTGTGGGGAAATATGGACATCAAGGAAGATGTCACTGAACAGGAATCACTGTAACAGTGTGGGGAGAGTGGGAGCAATGCACCCAGAATATGCAGAAGGACTGATCAAAATGAGAACATAAGGACTACATTTTATATAATCCAGCAAAAGGATATGAGAGGCACAGAACTGACTCATCTGAGGTCATGGAGATGAGATTTGCCCCTCTAAAACTAGACCAATACTTCAATCATTTGTGGTTATGTTCTCACATGGATGACAATGCCTTCTCCAGCCCCCCCAGGCCCGATGCCAGTGTTCATCACCTAGCTACAGGTGTTGTATCAGTGTGGTGGGTTAACCCCAGCCAACAGCTAAGCACCACAAGCCACTCACTCACTCCCCAACCAAGTGGGACTGGGCAGACAATAGGAAGAGCAAAAGCAATAACACTTGTGGGATGATCTAAAAATAGTTTAATAAGTGAAGCAAGGAGGGAGAAAAAAGTGATACAAAGTCAATCACTTACCATCTCCCACAAGTAGACCAATGACCAGCAGGTCTCTAAGCAATGGCTACCTCTCCCAAAACTCCCTTCCCTCCATTTTGACTGCTGAGCATGACACTATATGACATAGAATACCCCTTCGGTCAGTTGGGATCAACTGTCCTGGCTGTGTCCCCTCCCAGCTTCTTGTGCACCCCCAGCCTGCTCACTGGGGAGGCAGAGCAAAAAAAAGAGGAAGCCTCAATGCTGAGCAAGTGTTGCTTAGCAATAGCCAAAACTCTGACGTGTTATCAACACTGTTTTAGTCACAAATCCAAAGCACAGCACTCTATGGGCTGCTGTGAAGAAAACTAACTCCATCCCAGACAGACCCAATACTACAAACAGTACCTCTAGCTGGCTATTGTTAGACCTATTGCTCCTGCTAAACAAGAAAGCGCAGTTCCAAGGTGCGCCTTAGCACAGGTCTGACATGACTGGCCTTCTTCTGCCATCGCCCCATCGCACCACACTGCATTCAGTTCTGCACTCAGTTCCGCTTTAGAGAAGTCAGTGGAAAGGTTGTGCTACTCAAAACTCAACCTGATGTGAGATTTGGTCCAGTATTGGTCCACAGAGGAACCAGGAACAACCAGGAATGAGGAGGTAAAGAAAGGAAAAACATCCAACTTTAACACCCATATGAAACTGAGATGAAGAAAGCATGATGGTGTTCTGAGCCAGAGGGAAAAAAGGGAGTAAAAAGAGCTTTCCATTTAATTTGGGCAATGCTAAGTTTCAGGTAATGGGAAGAGAGTTAACAGGAGATGTGAAAGTCATAGACTCAGACAAATATGTAAAACACATACTGGATTTGAGCAGAGAGCAGGACCAGGAGCTGGAAAATAAATTTGTGAGACAGTATCAAAAAGATGGCAACAGAATGGTGTGACCTGGTAAGATTAGAAAAAGCAGAAGTGTAAAGAGAGTTATATATTATTTTCCCTTTTTGCAAAAAGGGGTTCTGACTCGATATACTGTCTGCGAGAGTGCCATCTGGTGATCCACAATTACATTACAAAAATGACCTTCCCAAGCAAGCTACAGTTAGAGCTAAAATACAGATATTTCAGTAGCTTAACCCTCTGCTGGTTTCATTAGACCAAGGCACTATTATATGCATTGTACTGAGAAAATAAAAATCATTAGAACTCACAGGGGAAAAGGCTGGAACAAACATACTCAACATTTGAATAAAATACAAGCAAATCTCTAGCAAACCTTGCATAGAAGGTACGCATGCAAAATCCTGTTTATGCTATAAGCATGAAAAGGTGCTTTATATAGAAAGGAGAGTTTGGAAGAGTATTTATATAGGTTTTTAACACTCTAGTTAAATCCTCACTCTAGAGTATATAAAATGTTAGGTAGTAAGCAGTAAAGACAGATTCAGTAAGGCTAGCACTTTGTCTTTAAAGCTCTTTCTAAATTTACTTTATTGCTTTTCAGTTTATCTCCTAACCTTTATAACTAAAATTCACTGGTACTTCCCCCTCTGACTGCCTGAAAAAATTCTCACAGCCAAAGTAATTAGCTTTGTTGTTTTCATCTTATACAAAGACTGAGAAGAAAATATGAATTGAATTAGTGTCAATGATTTCTTCATTATCACAAGGGGAGGTCCCCGTTTCTATCAATTTGGTGTTTATGCGACCTAGAGGACTTGCTTTGTGTAAAAAAGGAAATGCTTCATGCAGAAAACTGAAACAAAATTAATATGTTAAGAATCTCCAGAAATGGTGTTGAGAGGAAAATTCTCATAAGAGTTATATAACTGACTCCACTGTCTAGAAAGTAGTGACTCCATGTTTACACCAACGTGAAAGGCTAGGTTAGGGTTGGACCCAACTCATAAAATACCACCCTAAATAAGATGCATTGCAGTTTAAACTCTCCCCTGCTGCAGGAACATCATCTCTGAGCACAGACAATCTATCCAGAAGGGAGAAACAGAGGTCCCATGTTAACCCTTCTAACCAGAGGGTTTGACTGCTCATTGGTAAATAAGRTGATTATGATATTACCTGTAAGGGAATGGAGACACGGCGAGATAGTGACTTGCCAAGTATGATACAGTAAGTCCTTACCAGAGCTAGTAATAGGGTCCACCTAAGCCTCCAGGTCTGAGCCTGGCCTTAGACGTTAGACCACGCTGTCTTTCCACAGAGACCTTTGACATCCCAAAGCAGAACCTGAATCTGGGCTAGGAGCTGCAAACTCTTGAAAAATAATTTCCATAAACAACACTAATTGTCAACTTAATCAGTTACATTTATCTTCATTTAGATGTAAGTGAAGATTAAGTCTCTCCAGGGGGTAGGAAATAGCTGAAATAAACACAAAGCATTGTCTTTTGAGACACTAACCACAGACAGTTGCTCATTAAAATCAGGTATATTGCAGAAGACTGGGAAGTAGTAGATGATGTACCTAGATCGAAAAAGGAATAGATTCTAGCAATAGTAGTCAGATTTTCCTCAGTACCTGGTAAAAGAGCTGTAATACTAATTAAAGATAGAGTAACCAAACTGCACACATGAACAGCAGTTAGCAAGGATCAAGCAATACAGTTTGGAGTAAAGCAAGTCTTGCCCTATATATGCTAGAATTATTGCGTTTACAAAAGAGTCAATAAAGAAGAGCCAGTTAAAACAGTTTATTGGAACCTCCTGGAAATCTTTGACACAGTCTCTTACAATAGACTGTTAAAAAGACAAAAATTGACTCCACTGGGACCAGGATTTTGCTCCAAGTATCTGGAATGTGCAGTATTTTTAGAAAAAGGCAAGGCCACAGAAAACCAACTCAATGGAGAAAGGATCAATTTGACATATGGAAAAAAGTTATCAATGAGACACTCTGAACTTCCAAGTTTGGCCCAATGCTGTTGAATGATCTGTGTGAAAGAACCACTGAAACTTCTATCAGTAACAGATATATTTAGGTGTTTAGAGAAGACTTTGGGAAAAACTTGAGAATATCTAGTAATGATACAAAAATATACATAAACATTAGGTAATTTAGCTTGTAAAACAGATTACTTGAACCTTCTGCTAGGTTTTATATTAATTATGACAACTAACAGAATGAACCACTTGACAAGGATCACTTCAGCTCCCTAAAATAAACAGGACCTCAGGCAAAAATCATATTCTGTTTCTGTTGTCTTTCATTGCTGACTAATTTTTTCACTTCTATTAATAAAAATAATCCCTGGTTCCTACTTATTCATGTTCCAGAGTCCATTTTGCAGTAACAAAGAGACTGTAGGCTCACAAGTTTGCATACAGTTACTGGGTTGGCAAACATCTTTGGATATTTGTGCATAGAAGTTCATTACATACAAATCTTTGAGAGTGGTGATACATGGTTAGGACAGCAAATTTGTTCTTTTTCTTTTTCAGTTGAATTTACAACAAAGCATGGCTTGAAGACAAGAATTGGCAAGGGGATTAAAAATCTACAAACTTTAGGTACAAGTGAAGAGATATCAACACTTTACCTGTGGAACAACATGTATGCCATCAACGAAAATCTCTTTTTAACACCTCAGAAACACTGTTAGGGATTGTAATTTTTGCCTCTATGAGATCTCGATTGTCTGCTTCACAACTTAGCGCTCACACATCTGAGTTATTGGAATGGACTAGTATACAGTTGTATAATTTCAGAGAGAAAAGCCTTAGTCTAAGCAAGTGATTGCAGTGTTGATATAAGTTTTCTGAGAAACTTTGATAAGTAAAAAAAGCCTCTGTCATTCAAGTTAAGCCTTAATTTTGCAATAAAGTCCTATTGTAAAAGAACTGGACAAATCTGGAAATAAACATTAACTCTGTTTAAAGAACGCTTAATCTAATTTGAAAGGTCAAATTACTATGACAGAAAAAAAGGCCAAAAAAATGAAGACTGATGACAAGTGGACAGTTTATCGGGTAGCTTTATACACAAGCTGGTGTTTGCCCCTTATTGCAAAGACTGTGTTTCCTACATAGGTGCAAGTGAGTTAGGTCACAAATCTTATTGCTAATACAACTAAAAAGGCCTAAAGGTGAGACAGGAGCAAGAACTCTGAATCACCCACACATGTATTGTAAATATACACTCACAGTTATTATAAATATACACTCTACACTTCTTTTATGGATGTATACACATATACATGATCTACATGTACGTGTACGGTGGCTGGGCACAGGCTTCTTGTAATTCCAGACACAGTTAACCACACTGACAATGCAACCACATGGACATGTCTGTATAAAGTGCTCAAATGGATGCCCTTTTTACTCCCTGCACATCTTTCTAGAGATCAAGCCCTGAATCTCCTTCTCTCTCACGTCAAACTGGTTTTAAAGAAGAATGAGAACTGCTTCAAAATGAATGAAAGGGAATTCCTATGCTGATAGTGGTACTGAATAATGGCCATGGTTAGCACTATGTATTTTTCTTTTCTCTCTGCTCAAATCTTCAAAATTATGATAAGCCAAAAGCTCCCTTGAGAGCCATTCACAGGGATTTTATTCCTGTATTGTTATCACACTGTCCCTCAATCCCAGCAAACCAAAACTACCATCAAGCCAAAGTTAATTGGATCTTATTGTGCCTGCTCTCCATCAAGAGTGAGGTTCACATGTTGTTCTCATATTAAGTGTTTAAAAATGGGTTCTCAGAGTGTCTATTTGTATGAAACATATATTTTCAGTGCATAAAAGGTTATGTACCAAGGTTTGAACTATGCCCTACAACTCCTCATAGAGTCCTTCACTCACAATAGGTAAATGATTTCTTAGTAGTTGAATATTAACTCCCTACTTAAAATTTGCATTCACATTCAGTAAAGACTTTCATTTCCTGGCCGTGAAATGAATCTTTTTTGTCTTGTCAAAGAGACATCAGCACTTCTAAAGCCAGAGTGGAAGAGCCATTAACCCTTTGGAGAGTTAAAAACTGATACTTTGATTAAGGTGTCGAGTTAAGGTTTAGGAAATTCTTCGTGGGCAATTGAAATCTGTTTAAACAGGTGGGCCTGTCCTAAGAAAAGGGATTTGAGAAAAAATAAAGGCTACCATATGAAATGATGTTCCTTTTTGGTAGAAAGTACAT
Organism: Oceanodroma leucorhoa; assembly: GCA_030449065.1. Taxonomy (NCBI): domain Eukaryota; kingdom Metazoa; phylum Chordata; class Aves; order Procellariiformes; genus Oceanodroma; species Oceanodroma leucorhoa. The sequence continues at coordinate 826,980 of JASVER010000055.1, read as the reverse complement.
ATGGGTAATTTTTTTCCCCAAGGATTAAAGCCCGGATATGAGAACTACCAGTTGCAAACCACCCTTACCTTCATTACTCCTAACCTGGGATTTCACTGTCACTCTTTCATATCTGCACCCTCCTTCATGACACACACTCTGCTAAGCTAAACGAGAGCAAGAAAGCATGTTGCAGCCATTTCATTAAAAAAAGTCATTGTTTATCCTTAACTTTTATATTTCAACTAAATTATTTGGGTTACATAGTGCTTTTCAACACACAGGAAAGAATGTCCCCTATGATACCTTATTCCAAGTTATCATCACTTCCAGGTAGCTAAGAACACAGTTTCATAAACAAGCATTTCCTGAGATGTTAAATCACTGAGTCAGGAAGAGGCAACAGCCACTGTCATAAGTTTATACTCATGGATCAAAGTTAAACCACCAAACAGTTACCAGCTGAATGCTGGTTAATGTTTAATATCACAGCTAACACAAAAAGCTGTTAGATTTTGTTTTATATCAATTACGTATATATACATACACGTATATGTATAAATCTTCACAAAACTATTGCCATGAAAGACATCCTTTAATTCCCCTGCGGAAAACACTCCAATAAGTGCAAAATAAGTATGTATGGTCTAGGAAAAGGCAAATTCAGCTGCTCTCTGAGAGGAACAGTACTGAGCTATAAATCTTTCTAGAGAGAGATATGCAAAGAAATCCTATTCATTATGCTTTCTCTGTGTATTTCAGTATTCCACCCTGAGTTAGGTAAGAAAAAGAAGATAGGTTTGGCTGCCAGATGTGAATTAAGAGATGTTGTACTCTGAACTGATACAGGGGGCTCAGAAAATGGGATGTGCTCTAAATTTCTGAGACCGGGAAAATTATATTTGGGGAATTAGTTCAAATTCATTCTGATTTTTGAGACTTTGGGGGGAACAGAAACCACCTTTTCAGGTTTTCTCCACAAGGACTGGAAACTTGCACATACATATTCAGACATCTTATTTTAATAGATACATGCACATATAACTTACTCATACACAAACACTTCACACAATGGTTAAATCTTTATGTTATCATCACACACACAGATTAAATCATGTGATTCCCTAAACTGCTGCTTCAGAAAAATCTCAAATTATTGAAGTTCTCTCTTGTCATTTCTATGACTATTTTTATTATTGTCAAAACATGTCTAGGTAGATGTTTTGTATTATAAAATTGGTAGTCAAGGATACTCCTTGCTTGAAGAGTTTATAACATAGATAAATGAGACTTAAAAAGGAGGTGAGAAATAAGAAGTTTTGTCTCTGTCCTACAAATGAAAAACAGAAGCAGAAAGATATTAAATTACTTCTGCGTAGGAAATATATGACTGAGCCGGAACAGAAACTATGCTGAGCACTGAGGATTTAGTAGCTAAAGCACAAGACCATCCTGAATTTCAGAACTTATTAAAAAAAAATCTGATTCTTCTGCCCAAATCTTGCTTTCAAATCTGTCAAGGTTCAACCACTGAAAGCGGAAAATACCAGGAAACTTCTTTGTATTTTTCCAGTTCAAGAAGAAACTCTTAAAGGCTTTCTTATAGATTAAATTTATGATGCAATTTCCACCCTAGTTTATGGCATTTTATCTAAGAAAATCTCTCAAGATTTCTTTTAGCTTTGCTTTACATCTTCCTCTTATCAGTGCATTAATGTTATGTCTTTTTGTCCACGTATTCTTTAAATCAGCTTCTGCTCCCATAATTTCTGTAACTCTCAGTGTGAAATTCAGAGGGCTAAATCCAGTGAAGCAAACAGTAACAGCAAAAGCAAACTTGTATTCATGTCAGTATGTAATGGATAGTGAGATAAGCTGGAATTCTGAAACTATGTGAAAGGAATAAGAAATTTAATAGTAATCCACCAATGAGCTGAATAAAATGCATGTAATTAGACTGTTGCCTGAGAAAAAAAAATTAAAGATCAGTGTCAAAACCCAGCTACCTTACCCCTGAGCATAAGCAGGTAATGTACCTATATCCATGCTTGCATTTATGTATCTGTACTATTTATGTATCTCATTCAATTTGACTAGGCCATGCTGTAGGCTCCAGAGACTAAACCATATTCATTCTCTCCCTGAAAGCAGTTATGTATGTTATTGTAATACAAAGATGTTTGGACAGGTTTTTAGAATCCTATTGTGTTTTGTATTTTGAGCCAGAATGACATTTAATATTAGCATCAAAATGTATCAGCTACATCATTGTGATTTATTTTTAAAAGATTCAGCTTCTAGGTCATCAGAACAGGAACTAATTACTGATTATAAATTTTTCAGACTCAACTGTACCACAAGCTTCTCACACTCATAATAACCTCAATTCTCATGCAGTCCCACATTCTTTTTTCAGACTTACAACCGTGAACTGGACACATCAGGACAAATAACGATACTCATCACAAAAGAGCATTTAATACTGGTCTAAAGCAAGATTAATGCAGGGAAACCATAGGAGTAATAGCGGTGACACCACAGGTCTGGCCAGTACCCATCACCAAACAGAGCTCAAGGAACGCAGCGCCAGCAGAGCCCGAGGGCGGTACCTTCACATGCCGTAATACAACTTGGTATTGATATGCCATGTGGACTTTCCTGCAGCTTTAGCACGGGGCTGCAATCATGCAGGTAGATAGTCCTATACTTGTGTAACCTTATGCATGTGTGTGATCACACAGGAGTCACCATTGCCGTTCCTGTGCTCAAAGCAAGTTTGGGAATTGGTTCAATCTTGCGAAGTCTCCAGAGTTAATCATAGGCAGTGTGAGTCATCTCACTCGCAGTGTCTGTGCCTGGATATGAGCTAGTCATCCTAAATCCCGTTTATATTTAATTGAGGACAAACRGGCACTGATAGGGTGTGATTCAGAAGGTCTGTTTGAGAAGTCTACGCTTGGTCAGACGAATTGGTTGCGGTTGAGCAGAATTTAGGATRGGAGATCTCAGTTTCTGAGCTCAGCCCACATTATCCCTGGAAGGAACAGCTTTGGTCTGAAGTCGTCTGTTCCCTTTTCAACCTGAAGTCTTGCAGGCCAGAAATGGGAACCAAAACCCCTTCTTAACCAGAAATCTAGAGATTCCTCAGRGCCACAGCAGCAATACCCCTCCCTCCATTTCTCATGGGAGACACAAAATCTCCTTGTAGCATTCATCTTTTYCCCTTTTCAAGCCAAGATGGATCCTTACGCTATTTCTTGCCCATCCCCATGCAATTCCTTGCACAACCAGCCTCAGACCCTGYCTTTCACACATGTCCCAGGACTTTTTTCTTCTAGGAATGCTTCAGATGGTCTCTTCTCTCAGAAAACCCTGCCCTTGACATGCCGCACAAGTACGCTGGGAACAAAGGTTGAGCCAGGCCTGAGCGCAGGTAAAGAGGTGTCTTGGCTTGCAGGCTGGCAACAGGCACTCCCAGAGGACGTATTGGCCTGGCAGAAAGTGCAGAGGTGTTTGTGAGGGAGCAAGGTGCTGCTGCCACTAGTGATGTGCATTTGCAGGAAGTGTCTGCTGCCATGGAAATAAGGATTTGAAATACCAGATTTGAACTTCTGGGAGGCGAAGGCAGAATATCATCTTCACTTTCCCAAAAAAAGGTGAATAAAACTCCCTGGTTTCCTTTCCATGGGGGGGATGTTGGTGGCAGGATCCCCCTGATGGTYTCGCGGCTGGCTTACATGAGGGAGTAATTTTCACTGGAAACTAATCTTTACTGTGTCAGAGTCTCAGTATCAATTTTATCTGTGTTTCTTGCTGTCACTGCTATTTTCCTCAGCAGCAGTGCTACTAGCCTTGCTATTTGCCACTGCAGGGCTTTACTTCAGAAAAGTCCAATGTCTTTTTGCTCAAAAAGTTACAGAAAGGGGCAGCCTTAATAACAGTAAAATGATGTTAAAGGCATTGCTGCTGAAGGGTAAAAGAGGTTAACAGGGCAAAGCTATGTTGGCCTGACCCAGGCAGGGTCCCAATAGTAGGCTTAAAGTTCATTAATTTACATTCACATMCTAACCTGAGCTTTGCAACTGGAGCCCATTTCCAAAGACCTGTCTAAATAGAGGCAATCAGGAAAATGAACCTGACTTAACTAAAAGTGTGACTTGAAAGTGGATTAGCTGACGTGCATTTGTGAACACTCCTAGGAAGAATAAAGRTGGGCTTGTTTCTATTTATTTTATTTCACTTTTGGCAGGGAACTAATTAAAACTAATATATTTTTATTCTCAAAAAGGATGTTAGCTGTTGAATTTAATACAGTTTAATGGAACCACTTTAAAAGCTGAGTCATATYAATGTTGGGGTTATTCCTTGTAAATGAGATCTATTTTAAAAACTTTTACCAGAAATTCAAACTTCCTAATATCTTCCTTGGGTCCTTTTTCTGCAGCAACCACAGCTGATACCTTGAATAAAGTTCTCGTGAAGGCCAGAGGCAGAGGGAAACCTTTTTTGCTAAATGCTAACTGTAACAAATGGCGGCGGGGGGAAATTAAATAATTTGATGGAATAAAGAATGAATGGCAGATGTGGCAGCTGAATTCTGTTCCATAATAATGTTCCTCTCTGAACTCCAGGAAATTATGATGCATACTTCTTGCTGTAGCTTGTGGTCAGCCTCGCTTGCTGTGGACAAACCTGTAGACACAAATCTCTACCAACATAAAGACCACAAGGAACTGTAGTTACACAGTTGTTTGTCTGTGGGATCTGCATAAATCATTTGTAATGATAATCCCAAAGGAAATGAAATCCAAACAAAAGCATCCATTCCTTTAACAAATAGAAATGTCCTTGTCTTGAAAGCCACAAGATCTCTATTCTTCTGTTTGTTGTAGCTCTACTTTGCTTAATACACATCTTTCCCCTTTGTACCTGAGTTTCTCCCTATATGCAGTGGTGTACATGTTCCTGTCTTGCTGAGCCATTATACAGGGGAGCTCTGAATGACAGGTGCTGTTTAATAAGCTACAGTTGCAGTAGTTACAATGCAGTAATTTTCCACAATAAATAATTTGAATATACAAAAACAGTTGTATGCATCAAAGTATTCCATATTTTTCAATACAAAGATATTATCAACATTTTTTTAAAAGAAAATATCAAAGCAACTGCACAGTAAAAGAGGAAAAATACTCACCCACCTGAGTATAACTCAGAATAATAACAATTTCGTAAGACATGTTCATCTTTAATCTCTTTYAGGAGCTTCTTGCCAGTCTGCAGAAGGCAGGAGATTATTGTTTTCCTCCCTCMCCCTTCCTCCTTTATTTTTTTCCTATTTAAAAATCTTTTGGCTTCATCATAATCAACACAATATATGTGCAATCATGAAAAATAGCCTGCAGCTCTGCTGGATGAAGCATATCAGCTTGTTCTCCAATTTTAGAAAATTCTATTTTATGGCTATCATAATTGCAATGAAGCAGAGTTGCAAGGAGAAGCTGTCTGAGAAACATGCACAGGTCTATCTTGACGAAAAAACTAAATGATGACAAAACAAGGTCCTTATCAAATCATTCAAAAAAAAAGTAATAAAAAGGTATAATTCACCAGGGAAGCACTCAGTTTATATTGTTATGTATGTTGTTTGAGAAAGTAAATTGACAAGTGGAGAAAGAAACATAATCTCTGATATACAAGCAAATCTGGAGCTCTTTCGTGGTGTAGAAGTTGATCTTTGTCCCTGCAAAACCAAAATGTAAGTTAATATAGCAACGAAGTCCTGACCTTTCATCCCCTTATTGCAATCCTCTGACTTGTAAATTTCCTGCTCTAGTGTCATTCTGTGAAATTTTGGATTAATGATGCAAAGAAATATTTGCCTTGATAATAAAGAGTTTTCAGATTCTCCGTCTCTGTTTTGAATGCCTTGTTATCCATATTTATAGTATGTAAAGTCTGTAACGAGTCAGTAACGCTTTACATTTTACAAGTCTGGAGACAGAGTATCCTGCTTGTCCTCTGCACATGTTTAGTACTGTCAAATCATTAAAGCTCTCCCAAGGGTATCCCTCCTTGCCAGATTTGAGACCTTATTAAGATTTACAGGAGGAGTTTGAGATTGGTGAACAGCAGTAGAAGGATATTTCCCAAGTGAATTTGCACCAGACAGCTAGCTTCCAGTCTTAGAAGTTAGTCTTATTTTGCTGAAATTGCTGTTTCTTAGGGCTCATAAATAATGATAAATAACAGTGACAAAAAATGAGCTGAGAATAACAAGAAAAACTAGAGGATAATCTAGAAAGGAATCAAAATGAAAAGAGCACTGGCCTGATTCAAACCTCACTGAAGTCAAAGGGATGTACAGATTGAGTTAAACAAGCTCTGCACCAAGCTATAGGAGCAGAACTTGTGTGAGAGGCTTTGAAGCCCACTGACTGTGTGGAACTCAGAGAAGTCGAAAACCAAACATTTCAGTCTTCACTCCCATTCCTTATACCCTCCTGCCATGTGGATCTCAAAAACAGCCCCCAACCCTCCGCAAATATAGACTTCTATAATCTCCCTTTTTCCAGAGAATTACTCATACAGAACTTAAGATACAGTAAGAAAAGTCATCCAAGTAATGACTATAGAAAAAGGTGTCAGGGGAAAAAAAAMCAACAGCCACCTCCCACTGCAATACCACATAGTTCTTCTTCCTTGATATCTTTAAAGAAACAAAAATTTAAGGCTGAAAACTACTAAGATGGTTCGTAGAAATCATAGTGGGAAGTAATTAGATAGGACAGTGATGGAACTGGCAGACCTGGGAGAAGATGCAGCTCTCCATCCTGAAAGAACGGGTAGGACAGAGTAATAGTGGTAGGTAAGGTCGCATATTTTAGAGTTGATGCCTGTGGTAAAAGGGGATGTAACTGTTGAATGTCAGCATATGAGATCATGGAAAGGAGRAATTGGAAGTGAATTCTAGCAAATGCAGCTGGGGTGCATGTGTGTAATTTTGAACTCTAATTCTGTCCTTCATTGTCCTTACACCTTCTCCCACCTTGGTATTTACACGCATTCATGCAGACAATGAGACACTGACTCCTGCTCTCTGATTACGGTTTTACAAACTGATTTTCATTAAACATTTAGCAGTTTATTCTAGATCCAACTTSCATATACAACTGGCATGTCAAAAAAAGTCTAAATAATGATGTTGAAACAGAAGATGTCTGCTGATTCTCCTTTGCCCAATACAGGAAGGGATGAAGCTGTGGGGAAACCATGGAGAGAAATTTATGGCAAGTAGATGTATCACCAGAAGGAGAAATTAAAGTCTCACTGTGAAATCAAAGAAACAGAAAGAAACTGACTTTTCAAGTCAGTGTTTGATGATTTCAAGATACACCGGAGGTTCATTTCACTCTGCTGCAAGATTTTGGTCTGGATTGTTTCATCTTGTAGTGAACCTGACTGCAACATCCCTTCTTAATATATTTATTTTAATGGCAAAAATCCCTGTCCTTCATTCCCAGATACCATGCACCTCTTTAATTCCCTTGCATTTCCGTTAAAAAACAAAAGCCCTGAACCTCAGCAGGTGGTAGACAAAGCCACTAGGGCAGCAGCTGATTAAAGTCCATTGGAAAGCATCTGTTCTGCTACCTGCCCCTCTAAGGGCTCAACCTTGGGCTCTGCCACTTAGCCAGCTATTTATTTTTTATGATGTTAAATTCATGCTTAGAGGGCCTTACTATCAGTCCCTTTTTTACTTTCCCCCACCCCTCCCCTGAACCATGAGGAAATCTACTGCCCCTTCACCTTCAGTCCCCTTCCTGCAAGTGTCAGCTTTGTCAATCACAGAGAGATGATCCAGTTCATGAAAACGTGTCACAGCAACCAGAGTTTCTGCTCTGACCTTCAGCTCTGCCCTCTGCTGTGACAAGTTTCATTTGCCTTTCAGAGAAATCTGTTTATTTCCAGCAAAATATAACTCTTTGCTTCCTAGGAGAAAGTAAAAAATGATCTCCAGCTGAGGAAATGCAATAATTTCCTCATTTTACGTCACTTTTTGTTCAGGTCTAGGTACAACTTCTTTATATACCAGAAAAATCTATATGAAACATTAAAATTGGAGCAGGAAATCRATCCTTCAATTAGTTTTCATCTCTTGTTTGCTGGGGGTGGGAGTTTTCATATAGAGAATGTACAGTGCAGAGCTGGTTATAACCAGTGACAAAGAAATGGATTTTCAAATAAAAAAGGTGCTATTGTTTCTTTGATACACTTATGCAGGATCTTGTTATTTGTCATCCATGAGCACTCAAATGATATCTGCATATTTTATAAATATCCTGCAAATGAAGATTGTTATTACATGTGAGTACATGTCCAAAATTCCTGCTGAAATGTGTATGAGTTAGAGGATAATGGATGTGGATGGCTATTATACAACACTGTAGGATGAAAGTTTCAAAGTGTCCACATGATTCAACAGCTGAAGGGCTAGACCCACTCCCAAAACGGACTTGGGGCCCAGAACAGAGCTTGAATGGACTAGAGGCATTTGAGAACCGACCTGAATATTTAAACACTTTGTGACAAATCTATCTCTCATCTGACTTTAACYTGAAAGTTTCCCTTGAAGCAATCAGTTCCACTCTGCACATATCCTATGCTGAACACCTGGGAGTTTTTATGCCAACATAAATTGTTGTAAAATACAGAAACAAAGGACAGCATTATCTTAATAGGAATGGGAAAATGTAGATAGATAAGCCAATACTTCCCTTCTTTTTGATGAGTGTCTCTTTCTTACTGAGCTCTCACCCTCCAAAACTGTCCTGTGCACTGTTTCTATCTATGCCAATTTTAATAACTTCAGTGCAAAATTCTGTATTCTCCATATAGAAAATACGCTTTCTAGTCACTCTTGTATACACTCCCTTTATGGCAGTCTTACTGAATTACATAGTGAAAATTGAATAGTTCAGATATAACCACTGCATGTCGTGATTGCATAATCCATGATCATGCCATAAAACTGTTTTCTGAATAGCAGCATATAGCCTTAGTTTTAATTTCCTTGGATAAAACATGTTTTAAAGCAATGTATAAATATCCACTGAGCACCCACAGACTTCTGTTTCATTGCTTCTGAATCCCAGCACCTAATCTTGCTTGTATGTCATGTACTATATTACAAGGAAATGAAATGCAATTCAGTAAATTATCCACTTCAAGTTGTGACCATTTCAGCAGATAAAAGAAGGGTCCTTTATCTTCTATTTGTTTTAAATCCCACTAGGATGCTGGCTTTATATTTAGTCTTAGCTTGGGTTTTGCTGTGAATCTTCAAGAAGGCTTCAAGTAGAGTTATAATGAGCAGAGCTGTCTCGAACAAAAGTAATCTCTGACTCTTAACACAAACACTATTTATTGCACATCTAGCGGCAGCAGCACTGTGTCTAATTCCTGACAGCTGAGACTTTGGTAACTAATAGTGGTGAACCTAACATTTTACTCTTGCTTTTAACAATTATCTAGTCAGAACACTCCAGAAAAGGGATTATCGTTAAACCAGGAAACAACAGCATGCAGTGTGTGAACAGCTGGAACCCAACTGAGTCATGCTACAGCACATCACCTTGGAGTTTAGGCTACTTATCGGAATATGAACACGAAGGATTTCTTTTTAATCTGTTTATTTTAAGACTCCAGAATTATTAGCAATTGTTTGATCTACCAGTTAATACTAGTCAGTGCGAGAGACACTGGGAGCATAGTATTCCATATGGGTGAACCATAGCCCCTTGTCTTTGGCCCCTAACTCAGTGTACATAGATCAGTATTTTTCTGCTGGTAACTGTTGATGCCAGGCACCTCATCCTGTGCTTAAGTAATTCTACTAGTTCTGGTCTGATGTTCAAAAGTGCAGAAATTTCCTTTTGAATCTATTTACTCCCTCCTGAAACCAGCCTACTTTAACTGAGATGACCAAACAAAAATCCAGCGTGTAATTTTATGCATCCAGATTTGGAAACTATTTAGTTTTCGAGAAGAAGGGGTACCAGTTGCATTCTGAATGGATCCCATTCCAGATAAACAAGCCATGGCCAGTGCTTATCTTCTTGAAATACCTTGCTGAGAAATTTAATATTAATAAAAATGGTTGGTATTCAGCTCCTCTGACAATCAAGTCCTTAATTAGTTAAACAATTATATCCTCATACATAACCACATGCATGTTTTGATGAAAAAAAMCAAAACACATTGACTTTAAAAATACTGCTATCTACTTTCCCCCATCCGTTTGACCTTGAAATTAAAGGCTTTTCTTTTTCCTGGCTTTACTCACCTGATGTATTTCAGAGCAGCAATATTACTGAAGTCAATAGAAGCGTTGATACGGGTAAGTGCTACTCAAGATGAGTAAGACTTGCACTATCAAGCCCTAAAATTGTTTGCTTACCAACAGCCTATGGATGAAAAGATAATGGTGTACGTGGAAAGGTGAACTAGGTTTGATATGAGAACTATATATGCTTCCTCTGATGAAAATTATTCTAATCTACTTGTAGAATAGAAATTGCTGGCAGCAAGAAGTTTTTGGTGGCTAAATTCCTCTTTGCTGCATTTTAAAGAGACCATGGTTTGGAGAAAAGGGAAAATGTTTCTTTAGCAAAGTATGATATGTTCTCAGAAAACAGTAGCTCAAAATTAAATATTCTTGCAAAGTTCACACCCGTAGTGTATTAATAATTAGTACTATAACTATTTAACCCCTAGGAGAGAAAAGTAATTTTTGCATTTAAACATTAGCCATCTCTATCCTAAACCAGGCATTTCTGACTAAGCCTAAACAAAAGGATTATATTATATACATTAAAAAAGGAATATTTAAACATATATCTGATTCTTCACTAGGAACACTGCTGCAAGTGGACTAGAAAATTAAGCTTTTCATATTTGCTTCCCAGTGGAAGCTATGTAAAACAGAATAATAAATGATTGTCACTTCATTTCAGAACATAAAATTAATCTTAGAAAACAGAAAAGTCATGAACAATATTGCAGCAGTATTTCATGGTTCACTGGTTATTATCACTTGCCAACATTAAGGTCACAAAAGAACATTTCTCATTTGTTGCCTAGAGTACCTGTGACTATATTCCTATTGTCAAACCTAACCTTTCGGAGAACCACAAAGGGAAAAAAAGGAGAGGGGAAAAAAAAAAMCTATTTAGAAGTGCATTTTCTTTTGCTGCAGTATGTGTAAAAAATAATATTAAAATCAAAAGCCTCAAGCTTCTGGAGGTAGAGCAGGTCACAAAGTTTAAATATTTAGTCCCTGTTGAGAGCAAAGCATTACAAATAAATTAACAGCAACACCAGATGGATTCCCTAGAGTCCAAAACCACAACTGCCCAGACCATCACTGGTAGCCAAGGCTTCACATAATTTAAAGTTTTGTTAAAATGGGCAATGTAGAAAATAAATTATTTTTGGGGGGTAACAGAGAACTGATTATTTCTTGGTCAGTGATTTGAAATTAACCATGGCTATTGGTGTACACAAATAATAAATATAACCTTTATGGTTCATCCAGAAAACAAATTCAAGAACTTGTTTAAATAAGAAGGGTTGTCTATTCATCAGTTATACAGAATTCTGTCTTTCTATGCCTCTTGGGTGAGAGACTGAAATAAATTGCTTTGCTCAGTCTTATGCCTAATAGCAAAGTACCCACTTCATTCACTCACGACATTTATCACTAATTGGTCATTTTAGGGTTCGGGAAGGAGATTCCGCACAATGAAGAGCCTGTAAGAACTATTGCTTTATTCCTACTTGTATTTATTCTGGAAAGACACTTTCAGCCTTGGTAAAAGGTTCTCAGATGAAGACATGTGATTAATGGCAACAGGATGCACCCACTCTTGCAAAGCTTGGGAACTACCTAGGTTATGTAACACAATAGACAAAGAGACTAAGTCTATGCTAGTAAAATTAAACTTTCTCCAGACTGTTCACCTGTCAAGAAATAGCCTGAACCAATATTATTAAACTCTCCTGTCCTTCAAAACAAAATGTTTGCACCGAGGTAACTGTTTGAGAACACTCCTCAGCTCATGCTAACTCCCAAAATAAGCCCACAAATTATTTGGTGGAGTGCTAGGTGGCACAGACTTCCAGCATGCCAGAAACATTTCCAGCTATTTAACAGCATGCACGATTGAACTGCAGTGTCTGGGAAGGCTCACTAGCACTCTTTCCTTTACTAATACAGTTGCAGCCAGAGTCCTCCAGAGTTTCAGTGGCGTCCTTTACAAGATCTTTCAACAGTTTCATTAAAGAAAAGCAAATGCAAAACAAAACCAACYCACCCTGTCTCCCAACAGAAACTACATCAAAGTGAAAATTAGTGAACAAATCATTCATGTTCTGTATATTTAAGAAGAAGAAAAAGTAACTCTTCAAATATTGAAAGATCAGGTTTGAGTTTGTGATAATGGAACATTAAGCATTTGGTAGACTAAAGTATCTATTTCCCCACCGATGTGTGGGTGATTTATGAACATCATTTCCGGTAACATCAATGGAAATTGCCCAAGTCAACCCCCCAGTGCATTATATCAAGGGCAGACTCCTACATCATCAGAGTTTGTTACTAATTCAAATACCAACTGTGAATAGACCAGTCCACAGATTATACTACAGCTTGAGGAGTGGAAAAAAAAGTCCCTGCATACTATAAACAGACTCCCTACTTTGATTTTTTTTTTTTTTAATAAGAGACAATATTCTTCAAAGTGACAGGCTGACTGAGACTCAGTACTGGAGGGGTAGGGGAAAATAAAATATTAGGCTTGTTCCTGTTAGCTATTTTTTATTGTGGGGTCATGCACTCTTTCCCCCTGACTAGCCTCACTCTAAAATAAAGTGACTGGCTTGGATATAAAAGTGTTTGTGTTTTGACAGCTTTCTTGCTCTGCTTTTTCAACCTGAGCATAATGGGCAAACAGTGATGAGTTGGCAAAGTGTTTCCAATTAAGCATATAGGGAGCTTCTTTGCCAGTCTCTAGCGAGCGGTCCTGCCTGGAACCCCCAAGTGTTCTTGGCCAGAAATTGATTTTGAAAGCTAATTAATTCTTGCATTAAGCCAAATTTTAGAACATCTTTTTTTGATATATTATTGGTAATGCAGAGCAAGTATTCAGGAAGGCCATATTATCAACAATGATAGCTTTTTGCATTTTTTACATTATGGTTTTTATATTGAGGGATCCCCAAGCACTTTATAATTATTAACCTAAGGTGGCAATTGCCACCATCACTGGGAGGAAGCACGATGGCTGGATGAACACCAAAGATGCATATTTCACTGTCTTCCACACTCTTCACATTATCTATTTTAAGCAACATTCAGTTCTGGGAAATGCAAATAAATGAATAAATGCATTTATAGTGCGTTATAAATAAAAATCCCTTAAGCCCAAGTGAATGAAGCATTTCTTGTAGGATGACATCCTCCTGTAGCTACCTGGAAGTCTCTGCAGTTGAGCAGAAGTGGAATAAACATTTTCCCATATTCAGCAGAGAAAGCATACAAATTCATACCTGACCTAGAATCTTGTTAGGAAAGTTTTTTCCTGAACACGCTGTTAAAAAAAGTAGAACAATGATTGATCTTTTTAATAAATAAAGCAAAGGTCAGAGTATCTTCTTTCACTGTCATATTTCAGAAGCAGCTGTGCATAAGATTGGCTCTGCTATGAACCCTAAGCTGAGGACATGTTTATCGATAGGTCCGTTAAGGTTCACGAGGCTTTCCACAAACTTGGACTGAGATCTGAGTCACTTCTAGGTGCCAGAGAAAGATACAGACGGCATTTTGAGCAAACCAGGTGAAATACAAGAGGTTTTGTTTCCTTTCTGCACAGAAGGATTTTTATCAACATCAATTAGGTTTTGCTTGGATATTTTGGGTTTCTTTCAATGGAAGAAACAATGTCAATGTCTCCTCCCTTTCTCTGAAAGGGAAGCAAAGTCCTTAAGTGCAAAACCACAAAGTTTCACATAAAACTGATTGAAATTATTTAAATTCATCCACAGTGAGATGATTAATTGATAAATGATCAATTGCTGAGAACTTAGTAACTGCCAAAGTATTCAGTGCCAAACATTTAGGGGCAGTGAGAGTTTGCTCTGGGTTTGGCTGGTATTATACAAGCAATGGTCAGGAACGATTTTTCCTCTCCAATTGGATCTAGCCAGGAGGTGGGTCTGTTTCTTTCATGCACCAATTTTACTATCATTCATATTTTTACAAAGAATTCTGTCAACAATGCACATTTCCTGACAACAAAATACTGATAAAAAGGTTTCTATAAAGAATCCAAAGAAGAAAACTAAAAAATTGGAGGTAATCACGCAAAATGTTGTCTGAAGTGTTATAAGTAAGCCAGATAGGTAAGCTCTGGAAGGGTGATAATGATTACTATTAGATCTCTCTCCTTTTATAGGCCATCCCCTACAGGGTGCTGAAATTCACATGGACACCAACCCTACTCACTGAATATATTTTATTAAAACATTTATAGAAAGCCTCCCCACGGACCACACAGGATTAATAAATAAGTCTCAAGCAGCTAAAAAAATCAAAGAGAGGCTGTTTGACTGACCAGGAAGCAGGCTTAAAGAAAGAAGGGGATTTTGCCCCAGAAATAAGATATTCCTCTTTTCTCTCTACAAACGTTAAGGGAGTTATAATTCAACAAGTTCACATTAAATTATTAATACTGGCTTGTAGTAGCAATTTATAAAGCAGGTGAAAAGAAAATGGTAAGAAATTCATTAATGGCTTGAAGCATTGTCTCCCACTGCGAATTTATACCCCTTAATCCACAACCTGCCAAGGTGTAGAAGCCACGTGTGTGTAGAAGCCACCAAAGACTCATATAGTCACCTATGCCTTGGCACTGCCTTTGCTGGGGTGACTGTTGTGGCAGGCTGGGAGTCCCCAAGTGGAGCGTGGGATCTGCTAAACTGTTAGCAAATCGTTTGGAGATTATTTTCTTTTTCAGTGACTTTCAGGGATGCGGTCAGCTCCTGTTTGGGCAGTAGTGGGCACAGCCCATGCCCATGTCCTTACCTGTGGGAGGCACAGGATTGGGGCAGCCTAAGCTCCCCCATGGCCCTGSCCAGCCGAGGCAGCCCCTCTGAGAGCACAGCCTCTGAGCTGGTGGAAGTAGGACCCCGCTCTCCTCTCGGGAAGGTGAGTCGTGTTTTTGAGTGGGTAGAATGTTTTGAAAAGTAATGAAGTTTTATCACAATGTGGTTGAAACTGCCTGGCTGGCAAGACAGAGAGAGACATATTTCTCCAGCCAGTCAATACTAATGGCATCCACACTGCCTTTGCTATGGATTTGTATGGAGTTTGGGCTCTACACCCTGACCCAGCAATGAAGTGGAGGAAGGTTTTACCACTTTTTTATTATTTTATCCCACACTCCTCTTCCCGTTCATCCCCTCTCCTGCAACATTAGCATCACTTGATCAGCAAAACAAGGGAATTAGTCAGTGAGGTCTAACTTGGAATCAGACCCTTCATCTGTTGCCTACTGAGAGGACAGGACTGCATCAGTGTCCTCCTGTTGAATAAACTCATAGTCCTCAAGATCCTCACTACAAGGAGGATTGTGTGGCATAAGACTGGGAGTTCTCTCTTCCTTTGTCCCACCTGCAACCAAAGTTGGCCTGCTGTAGTCTAGATTTTATAGATATATATAAATTTTTTTTCCTATATATGTACACATAGCCAATAAACATATATTTACACCCACTTTTCCCCTCAGAAATGTTTGACAGATAGAAATGAGACACTGGTTGGGTAGATCAGTTCTCCAATAGGGTGAAATGAATATTTTATTTCTTATATCCTTGGGTACTGTCTCTTGCTCACATGACCAGGATAAAACATTTCCAGATTTAGTGTTAGTAAGGAAATTCCCTTAGGTAAGGTTGGATGGGACTCAGCAGTATAGGATACATGTGCCCTGTAAGCTCATCTAGATATATTTTATCCAATTGATTCCCTGCCATTTCAATGGCCTCTGGCATTGTTGGTATTTCAGTTTCACCTGATCTTTACCTATGGCCCATCTATATTTATATCTATTGAGAATTAAAAGTGCTTTAGCTTATAACTGAGGTTACTGAGTTCTGTATAGGGACATATTTCATGTCCTGTCCCTTACGGGTTTAAATTCCTTGTAAGATATAGTGAAATACTTCCATAACCTGAAACACCATGTACTTTCTAAAGCAAAACCTTTCTACAGTTCATGTTTTGCCAATGAAGATAGGAATTCATCCAACAGGAATATTTTTCCCAAATGTAGAATTCAGAAGATAACACAGAGTGCTCTGATTTCTTTCCATCACTGCTTTCATACATATTTCTCATACTGTCTCTCTCCACCATTTACTTCACTTGTTCTTTTCTGATCAATATACTAAACTGAGGGCAAAATCAGGTTATTAGTCATCTGCTTGTAATTGTGGAAACAACATAATGAAAGGACACCCTTTCATCGGTGTCTTTTCTGTCCATGCCTATTGCTCTGCTAATAATGTGGGAAACTCAACAGAGGTCAAAACTCATCCTGACCCTACAGCTACTGTGTTGGCTTCAGACTATTACTCTACAAAGAGGAGGGGAGAGGCTGTTTGAAAGTGCTGCATTTCTATCACTTAATTTTCCTTTTCCTCCACTCACTCTCAAAGTTTTGGAAAGTATTGCTCTACAGTTAAACAAGCTTTGGACTGTGTTTCTGAACAGCTTGCAGAGACTACCACATAACCTAATGAATGTTCTACTTGAAGGCTTGGCCTCATTAATTGGCACTGTGATATCCTCCTGATCTTTTCCTTCCTGCTTCTCAAAAGAAGTGTCAACATTTAAAACTCAAGATTTGTCTGCTGATATTTTTAAAGAGATAAATAATTTAATTCATAAGACTGTGAAGTACCTATTCAATCATAAATGTGATTACAACAGAGTTGATCTCTGTAGAGGGAGGACGGAAAAGCGGAAAACTTAATTGGGGTTTTCAGGACTACGCACCAGTCTGTTTCTCAGTTATGCTGAGCAAAGGGCTAAGTTTTGTAATGTAGGACTGTGGAGAAACCTGATCTAGCTTGGGTGTTAAGTTCAATATGGACAGGGTAGGATAGATCTCGTATGCCTTTAGACAGCATTTGCAAAATGAAAATTTCTATCTATATCTAAGCTATGTATGATAACTTTTTATGATCAACAGGGRAAAGTAGGCTTTTCTAGAGCTCAATTCATCTGATCTCTTTTAGGTGTCTGCTCTAGGGAAGGATGAATTACTGCATGGAAGTGCCTTTTCTTCTCTGTAAAGAGAATCAGAGACAGAATTCCATGTTGCAGCAGTTCAGTTCTGTTCTTGGGACCATATTCAGTCTAGGTCGCTTCTTTAGCTTCTCCACCAACATCCCAGACTGCATTCCTCACTGGCATAGTCACACGTCCTCCAGTTCTTGCTCAGAGAATTCTTCTGGGAATTGTTCTGCAAAAAAACACTTTGCATTTTTAAGGTTATTCTGGTAGCATAGGCAGGAATGAACAAATCTGCAGTAAATCCATCTAGTCTAACAGYGTTTGTCATTCCATGCATGGCTAAAGTGACAGTTTGGCTTTCTAAGGACACATCTAAGGGCACAAGAGGAAGATAATTTCTGATAATTTCTAGACATAATCCAGGGTTCATCTGAAGCTGTCAGTAGCTCTTAGGCTTGTAATACTTACTGGTGGTGTGTTTTCTAGAAAAGTTACTACTTGCTATTTTATTTTATTTTATTTTATTTTATTTTATTTTATTTTATTTTATTTTATTTTTAAGATATTTAAAAAAAAACTTATTAAATTTCTTAAAGCTACTGTTTCAGTCATTGACATAATTTGTTTTTACTTTTCAAAAATTTCTGTCAAGAAAATACAGCCATATATAATTCTTGCTCCTCTTCTGCTTCTGCTCATTCTGATTCTCAAATTCTAAGCACAACAGAGCAATAGACCTCTCTCACCCCAGGAGATTATCTATGTAAGGATTATAGCCTTTAAAAAACCACAATACAATACATAAAATATATTACCATTCCCTATCTATTTTTTCAAAAACTAGGTTTTAAATTACTGAAGAAGGAAATGCTGTGTATAGAATTCAGGTGAATAAATAATATAAAAATAAACTTCCTTCAGAGCACAGTGTCAAAAATATAAGGAAATGGCAGGGTGTTACCCCAGGAATGAACTGTGCTTGATCAATCTAACACCATCTTGCAACTTTTCTTCTTTCTTGATACATTCTTATGACCTACAAAGATCTCAGAAATATAGATGCTTTTCAACTTTGCCACTGCCTACAAAGAAATTTGATGGCTGAAAAGGATGGGCATCTTATCAGAGCATGTCAGCCTGAAAAATACAAAAGAAAATGTTCTCTAGAATTTGTGGCCAAGGGAAAAAAATCCCCTTGCAAAAGAGGCAACTTTCTGCTTGCAACCATGTGCTTCAAATATCTCCAAAATAAAAATCAACATAGAAGATGGCTTGTCATGATATCCCAGGGGAAAGAAAGTATTTTTCAGGCAATTGAGGTAACATAAAATCAAAGATATATTTATTAAAGGCAAGAAGAACTATCTGAGCAAAACCACTGATGTTTGAAGGTGTATGAAGTATTTCATTTTTCCAAGTACCTACAAGATTTTCGCTTTATCTACATACACACAAACAAGTAGGATTAAACTGTGTTTGTCAGACTCATCATTTACCCCACTGAAATCCAGAAGTAAAGCAGATGCTACATGAGCCTCAGCCTCAATGAATTCTACGGTTATTAGTTAGGCTTTAATTTACTGCAGCTTTCTTCCTAATGTACTGACAATTAATTATTCTATTGGCTATTCAAAAATTATGGCAGATTACTGTGCTGTAGGAAATATATTCTAATTTATAATGTTCTAGCCCAGGAATGATATTGAATATGGTTACTTCATTCAGCCCACTTGCTTAATACACAACTTAAGGTGCAACATACACTTTTAGCAGATGTCCTTAATAATTTAGTCTCCCCATCTCTGCAATGGTCCTGCGTAAGAGGATTTAATTCTAAATGTAAAAGTATGTTGTTGTTTTTAACATGGACATCACAGTTATGACTGAGCAGTCTGAAAACCCTTTTACATCCTCCAAGTGTGCATCCCACAGCTGACTGGTGTGTAATCTTGCACACCACAGTCTGGTCCCATCAATCTTAAGGGGCGGTCTCAACTAGTAATAAAAATGATGAAATAACTATGTTAGAAACTTACAAAATATATTGTTCAGAGAACCTCAAAAATCTCACTTTGAAGTTATTACATACAAAAACTCCCCACAAAAAAATACATACATATTTTCATAAGATGCATAATGTGCAAAGTGAAAAACAACAGGAATTAAGGTCTCAGTTAATATTTCCCTTTTTCTTGCAATTTTTTTCAGGCTGTGATACATTCCATTCACTTGTTACCTCCATATATAGAAAGACAGAAGTGTACTCTCTACTTGCTGTTGTTTTCACATCCTTTTCCTCTACAGACAGATCTCCATCTGTTGCTGACAATCCACTGAATCCCCACTTTTTCTCTAAGCCACCATCTTTAAAATATAAGCAATCCCTTTCATCCCCAGCGCAAGCATGAATGGGAATAAACCCTACTACCCTGATGAGAATCATAGAGAGATTTCCCTGCTGATAGGGCATTCAGTATATCCCAGACTGAAGGTTATCTTAATACTAAAATACATATACAACCACTCACTCACATAGAAGTATCCTCTGATTTTACTGCTTGCAGTCAGTTCAGATGATATCATAAGGATAACCTGCTGCACTCAATGTATATTATTTTTACATAYAGCATCTTCACCCCCCTAAAGGGTCTAAGCCTTCAAAAGTTGGTTACATGGCCAAGTAGTTTGCACACAGAGTAATCAATGCCTACAATACGAAGACATGGTCCTCCACATCCAAGTATAAAGAGCACTTCCAAAGTATAAAAAAGGAGACAAAGTTCTATGAGATCCCTGAAGATGATATATATATAAAAGCATATACCCAGATATATTGTAGATTATCCAGACACATAACCCAATGATACACTTTCACACATTTCCACAAGAATATCTTCCCCTTAGATGTGTCCCTAAACTGGAAACAACTTCTTGTGAGTTGTCTGCCTTTCTGACAGTCTCTGAACCTCAGCATGGGATTTCCCAAAATCATCTGTTGATCACCTCCACAAATCTACCTTCCATGAAAAATAACTAATMATTTCTTAAGCACAATTTTAAATTCCATTTTATTTTGTTCCAAGGTTTTATTTTAAGTTTAACCTTGTTAATTGCCACAGTAGTTTGTATTTCTCTTGGAGATAACTGAATATTCAAGAATATCAGTCTTTCTTTTTAAAAAAAATAATTCTGGAGTCGGTGATGAAAATTGTAAAACTTCTAGGCTCAAAAGTCAAAAGGCAAAAATTCTCCCCCATGGTTAATTACAAAATGAAAACTGAATTAACAATAGTCTCTGGATTTTTAAGTCAGTCTTTTTTTTTTTTTTTTCAGGCGTGGATTTTGAACAAATAAATTTGGTAAATTCAGCACATGTCCTGGACCATTTTTTCAACTGGCAAAAAGAAATTGTTCCTTTCTGTAAGGGGACTCAGACCTTGTAACAACCCAGGCTTTGTTGCCAATTTGGCAGGAGCCTGGAGGTCTGAGTGCTTAATGCGCTGGCATTTACATATAAATTGACATATTTTTTGTCATACTAGATATTTGCTTGAACATGTACCCTGTGTGAGATGGGAATAGAAATCTGCTTGTCCAAGTTCAGTACCAAAGCAGATCTATAACTGATCAGCTCTTCCCTTACCCTCAGGGTAAGATAAAGATGTGTGAAAGGACACATTTTAGGACATGTTCGCCACACATTATGATATTGATAGGTACTGAAACACAAAGTAAATTGGCATGCAATATACCAGTGTTCCTCAGCTGCTGCATCTTTGGAACTAGTGTGAATGGCTTAAGAGCTATTGCATGGAGGACTAGAGGCATTATGGGACATTTTTCTTCAGACCTCTTTGTACTAAAACAAATTCATCCTGTAAAGGTTTTGCCCAAGCAYGAAAATAAACAGTGGGTGCTCAGAAGACAGTCCATATCATACCTTATCCTGTTTATAAATATTAACTTTTTAGTGCATATCTATTTCCAAGTGTCTTTGAAATTCTGAATGTCCTTTTCTTCAAGTGACAGAATGAGAGTACCTATGAACATCTCCATGTATATGTGCTTAATACTCATCTGTACCTCTCCCCAAAGCTGAAGGACAAAAAAGATGGGCTGWTGTCATTGCATTATCATGCATTTTCTGTGCAGCTTTCTTTAGCCTTGTAATGCAGGGGGTCAGATAAAATGGCCAGGAAGGTCCCTTTTAATTGGAAAATCCATTAAATAGACAGGGAGGAGCGGGAAATGTATACTATGAAAAATATCAGCATTAACCTAATTTTTGCTTCAAGATCATATGCTGGAAAATATTTACCAGAAATACACAGAGCTCAAGGCAAGGGTCAAGCAGCAGAGAGCTGAACAGATAGTGTACCATTAATATAAAGGATTATAGTCAGCATATGACTGAGAATAATACTGTGGATGCTCTGGCAAAGACACATGTACAAAAGGCTTCTAAATGAAATCAATGAAGCAGGAGTTCTGATAGTTTAGCAGCACACTCTGGCATGGTGCAGCTGAAAAAGAAAAAAAAAAAAATCACTAGGGGAAAAAAGTAATAAACTCTTGCTACCCATGGGCAGACTTCACAGCAGTTGAATAAGACAAATAGAAGAARGCGTCCGCTACTGCCCAGAGGGAAATGTAATGACCCAAGTTATGACCTGCTATAGAGAGAACCCTACGGAATAAGACAGAAGCAGAAATCTGGGAAGTTATGTGAAACTAAAATAGGGTCTGAATTAAGTGCAAGTCAGCAAAGCACTGATGGAATTGAGAGAAAATTTTGATAAAGAACCACTGCTCCCTTCCCCCACTCAAAGATAAATTATTGCCCAGTCTACTCAAATCCAAACATAACATGTGTAATGGGAAAAGCATTGTGACTGAATTGTYACACTAGCATTGTTTATGCTAGAAAAAGGGTAAGTTTAGGAGTCTCAGAACAGAGATTGAGAGTGGCCCAGCTGTTACATCCACATGCCATTAACACTGAGCCACCAAGACCATTTCCAAGTCTAAGACAGTATTTTTTTGTTCTCTCTGCAGTACAAGACCTCAAACTTCATAAAGGCTTTAAAACTTTACTGTCCTTGCTGAAACAAATCACTGCTGTGAGAGAAGTCATTGCTTGTGGAAAGTTTGACTTATCTTAAGAACTGCCTTGGTTTTTTTCCTCTTGTATATCAATATCAGGAAGTGCAGGCAGGGAAGTTTTCAAGAATAGAAAATATTTCCCTGTGTATAAGATCCATGTACGTCTTTGGTTAGAGTTCTTCTCAAGTAGCAGGCAAACAGTGCAGAAAATATTTGGGTTATGGATTAGAAGAATAGTGATTCTCCTATTTTTAATGGTCTCACAGATTTACTTATTTTCTGAAAATAACAACTCATTTTTCATCATGCAAGGTAGTTAAGCTAAGCACCAGCATGCACTCATTCTCTACTGCTCTCTCTTTTTCTTTCTGGCAGTCTTTATCTATTTGACAGGAGAGATTAACATTATTCCTTTGAAAGAAAGTATCTGGCCCAAATCTTCCTCCACAGTCTCATATCCTACATCTCTTTTTAAAAMCAGACTGAAAAAGTGAACTTTTCATGGAAATGCTAAAATGAAACATATTGACCCATTCTTTCTCTTCCCCTTGAATTGCTGAAATATTTGTTGACTGTGACCTAAATGTGTCAATCATTTAGCAGTCTTGAAGTTATATTTTCCAGTAAAGAAAGTTTCTCTGGAAAAAGGGAAAATTGTCCCCACTCTGTCTATATTATAATCCGAAGATTATAAAACACCACTTCAGTGTACCTCCTTTGTATCATTCCTTCTATATTCTTTCACCACAGGCCTTGCTGATCTCCTCTCTACATATAACAAATTCTTAAAAATGGACCTGCTGACATCAAGATGCTTACCCAAAAGATGGAGAAAGGCATAAAAAGAGAGTATTTATTAGCTCCTTTATTTGCATCTGTGATAATGTCAGGAGAGATTTCTCTTCTGAATCAAGAATTATAGACTTGACCCAAAATACACAGGTTTTTAAGCAAGAAAACAAAAATGTGGTTAAKAGGTGGATGTTCATTCTTTTATTTTTTCTTTATCCTCAGTAGTCTTGTAGCAATCTTTTTTGCATCACCCTCCTTCTCTAACAGTTAGAAAACATAATCTAGTTTCTGCCTTCAGTTTATTCTTTGGTGATCCATAGCTATTTGTTCTTGTAGTGACGTTATCCTCTGCCTTAAATAATTATATCCCTTCCCTGTTGTTTATTCTCTTGAGTTTGCTTATAAKAATCAATTATGCCCCCTTTCAGCCTTTAAGAGGCTAACCAAGCTGTGCTCCCTTGAACACATCTATATTGCTTTCTGTTGCAATGAAGTGTAGTCCAGAGATCTCTGAGCTAGAAGAAATAMAAGCTAGTCTGCCTACATGATTCACTGCAACATCCCATGGAATTACCAGTTTAGGTCTGAAATTAATATAGCGTCTCTTGTGCAGTACTATATTCTTGCTAATAATTTACTTTCTTCTGTCTTCTAACCTCCTTCCTCTCTTCCTTCTTTGCCCTGAGTTATCAACTTACACACACATTTCTTTCTTTGTCTTGCTTTTTCTCACCCCCTAATAATGTTCATCTCCCACTGAAAAGAATCAGTGAATTAGTGTTTTAATATTATCAGTGGAGGAACACAGAGTACAACAGAGAAGAGGAATGCTGTACTCTTAAAAGGGATCAATTGACAAATGTGGTGCCCAAAAGGCAGGCTAGAGTTAAGATAGACGATGTGAATCATTTTGCATTTATTGAGCTGATAATGAAAGACACTGAATGCGCATCACATCTACTAAGCTCAATAGAAGCTGAAAACAGCATTTGTTAAGAACTGGATGGAAGAAGGGGAGGCAGAGGAAGATGAAACAAGTAATTAAGATACTGTGAGAAAGCATGATCAAGTCACAGAAATTAGGGACAGAAGGGATTTTAGGAATGGTTGTCTAGTTCATTAATAGCCAAAACAACATTTTCCCTTGTAGCACATATTCTACAGATTCTAAAATCAAGTTCTAAACATGGGCCAAAAAATGTCGTTGCATGGTGAAGAATGGTCAATCCCAAATTTCCAGCTCTTTCAGCTGGAAATTTTGCCTATCTGAAAAAAACAAACAAACAAACAAAAAACCCTTATGACTAAAATGACCATCCCTGTTGTAAATAGCAGACCAAATTCTCTGGAACTGGGTTTATATGAAAAAAAGAAGTGGTGTGAGAAAAAGAGGAGAGGGGGAAAGAAATCACATAGTCTTCTTAAAGACGGATGGAAAACCCTGCTGAGCACCACCGTGGTGGCCACCTGCTGTGCTCTGAATGGTGGGTGATAAATAGCATGCAGCTGCAAAATGGTGGGTCAGGCACTCTCAAGCTCTTTTACTTCTCATCTCTGCATATCACAGATTCACGTTGTGTCAGTTCACTTCAACAGAGATCATTAAACGTGTGTTCCGCACTTCTCTGTTGATAGACATTATACATTCTTTTTGAATTCCTTCCTATAGTACTTGGGATTGAAAAGATCTTCTCAATGAAAAATGGCTTGAATGAGTATCTTGAAAATTTTCCTGAAGACTGTTTAAGTGGGAATCAAGCTACTTTGGTTTGTGTCAGGGAAATCAATGCAATATTTCTTGAAACACAAGAAGGTGAAATATGACTGCTTGGAGTTTAGGGTTATCTTTTCAGTCTGAAAAATAGGCAGTCATAGAGTTATAGGTGAAATATTCAGGTACCTCAATCTAACTGACATAGTCCTATAAATAAATTTAATTTTAATGGGAATTTTCCCTGGTTAACAGAGGACTAAGGAGCACTGCATAAAGCCCAAAGGTAGTAGCTAGTATTTCAAAGACATTTTTTTCTTCCTGAAGGGGATTGGACTATATAACATCTACATGTAGCAGTTATGAAATATACATAACTGGGAAGGTAGAGATAAAGAATAAAAGAG
Organism: Oceanodroma leucorhoa; assembly: GCA_030449065.1. Lineage (NCBI taxonomy): Eukaryota > Metazoa > Chordata > Aves > Procellariiformes > Oceanodroma > Oceanodroma leucorhoa. The sequence continues at coordinate 801,635 of JASVER010000055.1, read as the reverse complement.
TAAAATGAGTGCATTTGCATATCTGGAAATCATGCCAGTCCCTCATTTCTGTACATATCGCCACAAGTGAAGAACTGCACCGACAGTCACACATGCTAAAGTCACAAATCATGTTTCAGAAGTGGCTTTGAAAACTTTAAAATATTCCCTTAGTAGAAAACATGTCCAAATACTCAAGAGGCTGTGGAAGAAAAAAAAAAAAAGTTAGAAGACAAAGAAAAGAAGAAAAAGGAACATGAGTCTATGTAAATATCACTATGCTGATCTAGGGTTTTAGAAAGCCTAGACTCTCTATAAGAAAGCTTAGAAAAACCTGTTTAAAACATAAAAAAAACTAAACCCAAACAAAAACAGTAGCAGATCAGAAACACAAAGCTGCTGGACATGAGACTCTAAGTCTAAACGTGAGGAGAGTTAGACAACAAAAAAGAATTAGACTAAGTTTGGGCTTGTTTGGTTTTGGGTTTTTTTTTTTTTTCAGGGAGAGAAAGAAAAAGACTGAGCAGCTAAGCCTGAATAAAGGAAAAGATGTTTGTTATTACAGGGCATGGGACATACTGTCACAGCCTTATGAAACAGAAATGCTTAGATGGAAATGCAGGGGGTAAGCCCAGCTGATGGCCGGTTACTAGTGCCATCCTCAGGGTCAGTRCTGGGCCTAACACTGTTTAATATATTAATTAATGACTCGGGCAGTGGGGCAGAAGGTACCCTCCAAAACCTGGGTGGAGAAGTCGATGGGCTGCTCTTCAGAGGGACTTTGGCAGGCTGGAGAAATGGTATGACATGAAATGCAAAGTGCAGAATTTGAGACAGATCCACACCATGCGGGAGTGCAGGCAGGGGCTGGCTGCACAGAGAGCAGCTGGGAAGGAAAGGACATGTTTTAGCAGCATAACAAAACACTGTGGCCAGACTTTTCCCTTCTTTTACACAAAGTTTAATTTATTCATTTTTGCCACTCAATTTAAGAGCTGGAATAATATTGAAAATACAAAAATTAAAAAATGGAAATGGAAGGGTTAATACACTTGAATATTATAAAAAGCCCTGCCATGTGTTTTGAAAGCCATTTGACAACACAGAGCAGGAGGTGTGGTGCCCCATAGTTCAGAGGGTACATTGTTTACCATGAAATGCCGGATTTGCATATGGTAAGTACTTTCTTTTATTAAAAAGCAATGCAAATAGTCACACAAACTCCTCTGTAAATAGCAAAGGAGAACACTTAGCCACCCATACTGAGGATTTACACCGACTGAAATGGCAGCAGAATCTGGCCTAGACATTGAAAAATACCCACCTTATGTTTGAGAAATTTCTCTAAGTAATTTTTCTTTCCTCTGTTTGGTGGCAGCTTTGCTCCTTTATCACCTRTACAAAATCAAAAAGAGGTGAGCACATGAGAAAAAAACTCTTATTTAAAAATAAGATTTCAGACTATTGTGGCTTACGAAACTCTACTGGCAAACAGAGCTCACAGAAACCCTTATAACCTATAGGATATACAGTTTATCTTTGCTCTGATTAGATCTTCCATACGTTTTAATCTCTTCTCTTTCTTTATGCACTTTATAATAACACTCTCTTCAAGCAAACACTCTTTAATCTTATAATTTGAAAACTAATTCCATTTCAGCTGTCTTTTTGGCAAGTGACCTTTTCTTCTTTTGCTACAGGTGAAAAAAAAAAAAATCCTGTCTTTCTGATTTTTATCCTTGCTCAGCATTCTGGATCTCAAAACTGTTCATCTACTGAGGTTTTTGTCAACTATAATATTTCTCATTCTGAATTTCTCAGTGAACAAACCTCAGAAAACATTCCTTCATGAAAGCCATTTGATTAATTTGTCTAAATGCATTTCTTTTGTAAACCAGGTTGATTATTTCAAAATGTCAGGGTCTGGGAGCAGATTTGAGAGCTATCCTGGCAAACACTATTGACCAGATTAAAAACAAAGTGTAGAGACATGACAGCAAGGTGGACCAATGACTGGCCTGCCATCTGTCACGGATGGATTAAAATGGTCTTTCTGTACTGATATCTAGAAGACACTAATTCCAGTCCAAATACATGGATTGGCTCATGCAGAAGGAGATTTACTCAGAGGAAAGTTTTTTTCCGGGTGGWTGAAAGTCAGCTGTCATCTCACGAACACAAATTGCTCATCCTGATTGCAGGAAAACTCTCAGGTCCTACGTACTATATTCTAACTACCACACCTAATTAATTAAGTGAATCGTTACAAATGATTTGCGTACGTCTTGAGTGGACTACAGATAAAAAAGTTAAGAGCTGTAAACCACTGGTTTAATTTTCATGGTATTTTTACCAGTAAAATGGCCATCGATCATACAAAGCCTGATGGATTTTCCCACAGAAAAGAAGTTAACAAAGGAAGATTTCTCTGTCAGTTAAAGCAGCATGAATCCAATTTAACTCCATTGGTCTCATATAYATCCACTCCAGATGGAAGCAGTGTTGTGGCTACATAAACAAAATCTCAGTCACTCCACCCCAGAAATTAAGCTGCCTCCATTCTTTGATGGGGCTTTTAGGTGGAGGCTTAGGCTGTGATGAATAACCTTTTTGGAGTGACAGCTTTCTCCCTTAAACACAGACAAAATCCAAATATTTTATTTGGACTAGTTGATACCAATACGATTTGGTATCTCTGTTAGCAGCCTGGATGATGGGACAGAAGGCACCCTCAGCAAGTTTACAGATGACGTCAAACGGGGGGAGTGGTCAACATGGTGGAGGCTGCCAGTCAGAAGRACCTGGACAGGCTGGAGAAATGGCCTCACAAGAACTTCATGTGCTGTGTTCTTTTTGGGTGCCTCATTACACAAAGGATGTTGGCATACTGAAGCAAGTTCAGTGGAGGCCACCAAACCAGCCAAGGGGCTGGAGCACATGGCATCCCAGAAGAGGCTGAGAGAGGTGCGTCTGTTCAGGCTGGAGACGAAAAGACTCACAGGGGACCTTAGTGCTGTTCACAACTACCCAGCTGAAGCACATAGAAAGGAAGAGAGAGTCTTCTCAGAAATGGACAGCAGTAGGATGAGAGGCAACAGAGATAAGTGAGGACATGGGAAATTCTGATTAGCTATATGGAAAAAAAATACCATGAAGGTGGTCAAATAATGTCACAGGTTGCCCAGAGAGGTTGGGGAACCTCCATCCTTGGTGGTGTTTGAGAATCAACTGGTTAAAGATTTGCACAACCTAATGTGAGCTCTGTGCAGGAGCTTGGACTAGATGACCTCAAGAGGTTGCTTCCAACCTGAACTATTCTATGATGCTATAGCTGATATTTGTATGGCTAAAGTTAGCTCACATGAATCCTACCTGAACAATTTTTCACAGAAATAAGATTAAACTTCTTAACAATGGAATGAAGGAGTGAAAACCTAAATTTCCTAGATAAATCTTGATTTTGCAACATAAGGCTATTAAGGAAAGTCACATTATCATTTTTAGGTTACTGACAGCTAATCAACTCATCCTTCTACAGAAGATTGGTCGGATTACACAGAATTAGTAAATATGATAACACTGGACAACAATAACTGCAATGGTACAGGATGGTTTCATCCTTCCTTTACTTCAGCTCTTTTAAGTTAAGTTTAGTAGTAAATATACCTGTCAGGAAAAAGTACTTCCAATACCCAGGATTGTTCATGAGTCTATCTCCCATTTGGCTSTAATGTGAACTCACAGATTTAAGATTGGAAATTCCCTGTTTTGATCTCTGTTCTGTGCAACATAACTTGCCGTCTAAGCAAATTAGAATTTTCCTCTCACATTTTCCATTTCTGAAACAATTATAAATGTATCTTTATTTAAATGGGCTTTACTAAATCATAGTCAAAAAGGTAGTGTCGGATACTAGGCTGAACAGGGCAATAAAAGAAGTCAGTATCAACGTAAGAATCCTCTTCGTATTGGGCTGAAGACTAGGAGAGTAGAGGGGAAAGCACTGATTACATCTGTGGGTTGATGCCTTAAAAAAAAAATGGTGAAAAGATCATTCCATCACAGGATGACATCTCTTCCCTATTCCTCTTTGCCAACCAGCAGAACTAGCAAGATCTGAGAAGAGAAAGCTGAACTTTGAAAACAAATAATTCCAAATTTATATTGTCAGCTGCTGCCCATGCTATAAATCACCTAATTTGCCCTCTACACAAGACTAYAACTAAATTATTCTAACAACACTTCAGAAAAGATGAATTTTCAACAGCAGCTAGATTATTTGCAGTTCCTGAACAGCACTTAAAGGGCCAGGAACTTTTTTTCAGTCCATTCTCTAATCAGTTTAGAAATCTGAATGTCAGGGGAAATGTTTTGACTGACTGAGATGGTTTCTTCATTTACTGTAATGRGGGAGAGGGGGGTAAGATTTGGCCTGCTGCAGAGCAAGGCTGGAGTAAGGGTCTCTGATAACCCTCCTGCATCAAAATTCCTCTACAGCCATCCAGGAGAGAAAGCCTCAGCAGCAAGTCAGTTGTTACACATGCAGGTGACTCRGTGCCTCAGCAAACCAACACAGTTTTACTGTGCCTCCTCTTCCTTCTCCTTGCCTATGCCTTATCGAACCTGGGCTATAGCCATACTAGTAATCTCAAGAGGAGCAGGACCAGTTCCTTGGTTTTGAGGCAAGCTGGCATAGTCTGGCTATGCCTACTTATCACCCTTAGGCACCCGGGTGGCTTTGTCCCTAGGACCTTTTGGGAAGGTCCCCTAACTCTGGCTGGCTTACTAACTGTGCTGGAGAATTATTTGGAGGAACACCATCTGTACCAGGGACCATTTAAACAATTCAACAGTCTAGAATACCAGATTATAATGCCTGGGCCACAGCCCCAGTACTGYTTAACTTAACTGAAGTAAAACTATACTAAGTATCCAAAAGCCCAGGATTTTGCACCTTCAAGAAAAAAAGAAGAGAAAAAGTGTCAGAAATATGAGAAAAAAAAATCCTCTCTTCTAACTTCAGGTTAAAATTCGATGCTGAATGTTGATTAAAAATCCTTCATTTCTCTTCTGCAAGCCTACCTGACAAACACTTCAGCTATCTTAGCGTGTCTTTATATTAGCAGGCACAGTGGCCCAAAAGGAGAAATCTACAGAAGGAAAAAGCTGGTGTTGGTGCCTTGTCATCCTCACTAGAGGGATTTTGGAGGGTTCACTCTAGTAGTGGTCCACTGTSGCTGACTGAGCTTCCGTCGGTGGTTGGACAACATTAGTTGTACACYTTTTGGTTTAGTTTCATCACAAAGAAATCCATTTCGGGTGCTCCAAGACTGTTTCCCAATGTGAAGCAAAGCATGGTAAACAAGCACTTGCTTCAGTGGTGCAGAATTCCACTGAACTAAAATGCTGATGTAGATGCATCCCTGCAGGGCATGCAAAAGATCCCCAAAAAAAGATCTTGGATCATCATAATGAGGAAAGGAATTGTGTGATGTTTAGTGTAAGTCCTCAGTATAAGCACRAAACATTTCTGTCTGGAAGAATACCTGCATATCAGTCTGAAAGCAATGTGACAGACCTCAGAAGTCAGATTGCTGATGGTGGGCTTATGGCATATGTTGAAACAGCATCAAGGTATTCACACATTTCTGGGTTTGGAGTAGGGAAGGGCAGATTCCCCACTTTCAAATGTGGGGAATTACCTATTTTTAAGCTGTGACTCCTGGATGACACACTGCTTGCTGGTGGGCTTTCTCAATTATGTTGCATTAATTTGCAGACCACTTTTCTGATTGTGTCTTTTGATAAAGTACCTCCACATTTAACAAAAAAACTAATTCCTTAAGGTAATGTTTTATATGGTAAAAACCTGTAGAGTTTTGGTTTTGACATCATTTACACTGATATAAATAAAGATTACCACCACTGTAATACCTAATTATCCCAGTTTAGGTAAGACCAAGATGAAACACAAAGCRCTTGTGCTTTTTTTTCAGTTCTTTTCAGAAACATTTTTGAAATTAGTGTTTTTTCCACCTGACAACTGGCTAGATTCTTGAAGTAGTGGTATGTTCTTACTAGTATAAAGACTCAATTAATTTTATAATGCAAACTTACACTAGGAAAAATGCCACTTAAGCTTGAGGCAGTGTAATATAGCCATATCCTCCCCTGCGAGGGGTTCTTGAGATAGTAATTTGCAAGCAATTTGTGGGAGCTGTGTACGTTTTTACTGAGTCACTGTACTGAGCGATTAAAGTTCCAGGTAATAGCAAGATTCATTTTTCACAGGTATGTGATTCATTTGTACTTCATAAAAAGAGTTGAACAAAGAATTYAAAAATAAATTAGAATTTAAAAAGTGTCAAAGAATACGTGTAGGTAAGCTGTAAATGTGTGTGTTCCTAGCCATCAAATATACTCTATGCATCTATATAAGTGTAACAAAGTGGAATTTAAGAAACAAACATTAAAATTTCACATTGTGGTGAGAGGACAATAGGCATAAATTGAAAAAAGAGAGGTGCAGCTGGAGAGAAGAAAAKACTTTTTCCCCAGGAGGACAGTCCAACGTTGGAGCAGGTTGCCCAGAGGTGTTGTGCAGTCTCCACCCTTGGAGGGAAGACTCGACCCTGGTCTGATCTCACTGCTGACCCTGCTTTGAGAAGTAGGTTGCACTAGAGACCTCCTGAGTTCCCGTGCAACGTGAGTGAGGCTATGATACTTAGATGTGTCAGAGCTGTAGGARGAGTATCTGACATACTGTTATTTCATCATTTCTCAGTCATGATGTCAGTGCACTAAATGGCTCAAACCACCTCATTCTGACCACAGGGTATACACATACATACATATATACATACATKTTTACACACRTGGAAGGAGGAAATGAACRCGATAACAAAAGRGGATAGAACACCCTGTCATTTCTTGTCACAAGGGAAGATTTTTCATAACAGAGTTAGAAAGTTTCAGTAAATACTAAGTGGACAAGGTGCTGAGAGCGCTGAGAAGTTAATTATTTCCCGTTTGAGGGGTACTTGTTATAATTTACATGCTACATTTAACGGTTGTACTGCAATGATGTATATTTACATAATAGTATTCAATAGTATGCGCTTAGCTGACAAAAAGATAAATGGCTGATCATTTTTATATRTTAAAAGAATTTTCTAGCAAGTAGGATGATTAAGCCATTTGGGAAAAAAAACTATTTTCTTTGAGATAGCTTTGATACCTATTTTTTTCCTCCCCTAAGGACTTTTCAGAGGTGAAACCAACAGATGGTCACACTGATCATTTTAGATGATCCACAGCAACAGGATAATAAAAGTAGTATGATCAGTATGACCCACATTGAAGGAAGGTGTTATATTCTGCCCAGTTCTGACCCTGTTATTCTGGTCTGTGACAATGCAGGAGGAGTTATTAGATTTCAGATAGCCTCAAGATTTCTTATTGATTACAAAGGCAGGTTCCTCTTCTTATTGACCACATTCACTTTGTGTGCCGTAAACTTCCCTATTTGTGCTTTCTTTATATGAGAATTTATATAGGTTGCCTGTTTCATTGTTCTGATGAAAGTGGCTCAGAAAAAAAAAATCTGTCTACAGATATAGGAGTAATGAGCTAGCAAGCACGTATTTCACTGTAGTTTAACTATCTTTCAGATATAACCTTAAGAACCCTTCACAAGGACATTTTATGCTCCCTCACCTGTGCTTTTTTTAAATGAAGTTCCCACTTTGCAGACCTCACTTTGCAGGATTCTTACTTTTTTAGCCTTTTTAAGCATTTCTCAGATAAATAGGTAAAGTGGAATTAATCTAAAGGTTACATGCCTTATCTAGGCTAGTCATCTAAGGTTCCTCTCCTGACACTGGTGAAAGACTGGCACCTCCAAAGGGCAATTTTCATACCATCCAAAAATAAGTGTATAAAAGACTATAAAAGGCATGAAATCAGTTCTAATAGTAATGTTAAATTTTGAGTTTGAATATAATTTCTACTGAATTCATATCATATCTATACCCTACATGAACTTCATCTATTGCTTCATGTGTTAATTGTTCTCATCTGTATTAAATATTCTGTATAACACTTCTGAAAATTATTAGGACAGGCCAATAACTAACACTAAGAGCTTATCATGGGTTTTAAGTGTCCTTTGGGGGATTATTCATTGGAAAATGTTGATTAATTGAGACTGATCCTTTGGTCCAGGATGGAATTTCTGGTAAAACATACAAAAAGACAGCTACTCTTCTCAGAATGGCAAGTTGCCTAGTTGTAATACTAATTAAGTGTGGAAATCTTTTTCTTTAGGATGGGAACTTTATCCAATCTCTGCCATTCTAGGTAACTTACCTATTCCATTGGGATATGATGTGATTTCATGGTCTAATGAATCTTTAATTAATGATGGAGATTTGGATAACTCCAGTGAATACTACTGAGGACAGCCAACAGCTTATTGCTGATGTAGCTCACCTGGGTCTCCTGCATTTCCATAAAGTTCCTTAGGTACCAGACCTATTTGGGGATCCCTTCATTTTTTCTCACTTTTTATTCCYCAAAACAACCAAACAAAAGTTCCCACAAACCAGCCATAAACAACCTTTCACATACAAATTTATTTTCTCCCCCAAAGGAATAGGGATATGTTTTAAACCTTTAAAAAGTAGGATTGAAAATAATTTCTAGACTTCCAAACTTCTATTTTAAACAGAGAAGATGGGTAAAAGGTGATGCGGTTGGTTATAACATACAAGCATAATGAACAAGCTTGATTTAAAAGCAACCCATGATTTACAAGCATGATRTTAATTCTTTCATAGAAAAATGATGGAAGGAGAGAGGTAGCCTCACAGGAGCTGGTTAGTGGAAAGACAGACACATTTATTACAGGAAAGGGTGRCAGAGGATAAAAAAAAGAAAGAATAAGGAGTGTCATGGACAGCAATGGAGTGAAGTTGCCTGAAAGACGTTGATGAAKCTCAGGGCTGAAGGAGCATCCAGTCAGCAGAGATGTTTTTCAGAATACAATCCTTGGGTTGTCCTGTGATTGCCTGGGAGGCTGGTGACTGAGTTTTGGTGAAGTATCCTATCTTGCATATTTACTCTGATTTCTAAGCTCATAAGGCAGAACTCATCTCAACTTTTGGTATTGACATTGCAGATATCTCCAACAAAGACAGCCGCCCAAGGTTCCTTTTCTRAAGAAAAATAGCTACTGTTTGGTTGCAATTCACCTGATCTATTTTCATMGTATTATGAATCACACACTAGAGGATGACAGTGATGGACTAGCTTGGAAGCTAGCATCACTCTTAATTAGAGTGTTGCTTTCGTTTCTCTGCCCTTCCTCCACCRCCTAACATCTGCACGATAGGAAGCCACTGATTTGCCTTCCAGTCAGCTCCTCCCTGATAGATACATTTTTAAAACCTTTATGTTTTAAACTGTTTCATACWATGCACATGAGTAACAGTATTATTTGTATATGCAGCTGTCAAGCAGATGATCCCTGATGTATTGTCAGCTTTTGATAGAGAGTATACTTCAACTCCGCAAAAACAGTATTGGAATGGCAACCAGATATAAGAATAAAGTTATTGTTTGGGAGTATCTGTGAGAGAAAACCATGCATTCCTTCTATCCAAGCCAGTCTCCTTTCAACAMGTGAGACTTCTGAGTTACACAGAGTAAATTCTGTGACCAGTAGTCTGACAACTTGACATCTATCCCCAAAATTTGCTTGAAAGATTCTACCACTTCTATTACAATTCCAGAATATTTCAGACAGGTGTATGTTTTAGGATACAACAAATACATACCATGAAAAAAATATTATTAAAGAACTTCTAGAATAAGCAGATACCATGGAAGAGGAGTTGAAAATATACAGCTCTTTGCAGAAGAACAAAATATGTAAGAGGGGGAGCAAGAAAGAGAAACATCTGCATTCAAATCTGGTTTATCATCTGAAAGTAATTTAAACTGTTACTGTATGTTTAAAAAGAGGATAAGAAAGTTTAGACAGTTACTTGGAGTAGCTGTCATGAAGATTATTTAGTGRATAGAGTATTGACGATGGTACATGGGGAAAAACTCTGCCTTCCACGTTATTTACCTTTGACAAAGAAGGGTGAAGTCACTTGCTAGAAATTTCAACCCACTCAAGAACAGAAGGAAAATAATCTGTTGCTGTATTTTTAGATAGCTCCCATAACTGTGTGATAAAAAATATTTGCTTGATACATGTTATATACCTAAAATAACACTGGTCTGAGATCTTGAACCGCTCTCTTTTGCTATAACACTTATTATATTGTATAAAATGTTACCAAAAATGAAGTGAAAGTGGAAATAGAAATAGGTACCACTGGGAAAAAAAAATATTAAATGCTATATACGCACATAGCTTTAAACACAACAGAAGTACAATATATRTATAAAAATCCTTTGACAAAATGAGGTGATATGTAGAGAAAATTTTTAGCATATGTCTGAGTYTAGGTTAATACATTTTTCATGAATTCTCTCATGTCTCTTTATGGTTAGTTGACTATTTGGTTACACTTTTCAGAGAGTTTATTCATCAAGTACACTAGTAAAAACAATCCAAAAGAAGCTGAAGACTTACAAAACTGTGTAAGAATGTCACACAACTTTTTACCTCCCATAGGCAAAGTAAACCAGGAGAAAYATACAAACGGGAAAAGTATAGTCTCATCCAGTACTCTCTTGAATGAAAGAGAACTATATTCATTAACTTCACTTAGCAGAGGATCAGGCCCAGAAGGAGAGAAAAACTAGTGGTTAGTGCCGCAGGTAAACAAAAAAGGATTGCAATTCTATCCTTGATTCAAATTTCGAACAATCAACCAATAAGATTTCTCAATGTCTAACGTATCCATTAAATTATGTGTTATACACATTGAAATGTGTATAATAAATTGTGTTCGTCACAGAGAGCTATAATTTTTATTTACTGTTTATATAGGTAGTACAGAAAAATTTTSCAAGTACAGAATAAACTCTTCTACTTTATACTATGAGCTTTGAGACATTTGTACATGTGTTTTTGAGTTTACACAGAAATGTTTTCTATATTATAATGTTATGCCTYAGTGCTCAGGGCTTTGAGGAATAAAAGAATTTCCTGTAATGTGCTAGATAGATACAATCTTCCATTTTTTGGGGACTTGTGAAGCAAGCATTCATAGCAASGCCAACTTCCCTTTAGGGGTTATTTATATTTAGTGTGAAAAGTCATTAAAATTTTCAGTCACTGGATTTTCCAATAAGCCGACACATCCTAATGATTAGTACCACTTCACATTTCTATTCCTTCTCTTCATAAAAGCTATGAGAAACATAGCATTATCCTAAAATTTCACATATAGATATACAGGAAATATTAATAAAGCAGTTGAATAAGCCACTTTCTTTATCAGACCACAAAGTGGTCAAGTCTAAGCATTAAACTGAGCTTCCTCCCAATTACTTACTGTGGAAAATAACTGATTATTAATTAAAGCCTTGTTTTCTCTGGAGATTTTMTGCACAAATTGCCACCATAAGTGGCTAAATAACAGAATCATTGCAGCAAGTGTAGAGAGGTAAGGCTGATATTTGCATTAGAAGTGTTTACCCCTTTTTTCCCAGTCTGAATARATCCAGCAGTGCAAACAGCTGCTTCATTTGACTACACTAAGGATTTCACGAGGGCAACTATGCTGATAGTCCCAAATAAAAAAACTAAGACCTCACCCCCTTGGGTTTGCRGCTTCGGTTTTGCCTCTTCGCATCCCCTTGCATACAGAAATATTATAGTTCAAAAATTAAACAGGTGYATGAAAAATGGCAGGTGTTCTCTCAGATGAGCCCTTTTGCCTTGCCATGCATCTGTTGTCTGAACTCTCAAACTCCCTTGCTGTTYGGCTTCTCAAGTATCTGTCATTTGACTTCCCAACCTTGCCATTAGATGCCTTCGGTGTTATATTTTTTTCCAGGATGGATGTTTCTCAAATGTTACCTCTGCCCACACTAGAGACTGCAAGGCAGCAAAACTGCAAGTAAAGATTTCCTTTTTTTCTTTCTGTAAGCAACACAAYCTATTAATGTTAATGTTATGCCAAGATGTTCCTTAGATCCCAGATATTTTGGCTGCTTGTCGGGGGATCGGACCACATGTGCAAAAGACTAGTTATGTAAGAGCAGTTCTTCCTCCTCAAAACACTTAGCCCATGGTACTGTAAATATTTGGGTTGTTTTCATGCTCCCTTTGCTTTTTAAGAGTTTTTGCTTGACTTTGGCTGAATAGCAGCCAAAATTTTAACACCTTAGTGGCATCTAAATTTGTACTTAGGCAGCTACGTAGAAAGGTCTCATTATCAGAAGCAGTGAAAAGTCRGAGATTTCTCTGAATTTTGTGGAAACCATAGGTCTTCAGTAATTTTGAAAATATGCCTTTTTTACTTACGTGGTGAACTATGGAATCTATTTTATGTACAGTCTAAATGACAGCTAATGGGAGGGCAGTTTTCCTGCAAATAGCTTACATGCTCTTTGCTGTATGGTCARCTGCTTAATTGCTGTTACTATTTCAGCAGTGGCTTAAAGGGTCCAAAGAGTCTGAGCTCCTGATGCATACACCTAGTAAGAGGAACTCTCTTCACCCAAAATTTAGAGATACAGAAATAAGGTACAGTACAAAAAGTTGTCCAGGCATCAGCCAAAGCAGTTTCACAGTCTACGGATGAGGAGGCAGAGAGATGTAGTGAATGGTACATTTGCTCCGCTGAGTACTTGATATTCCTTGGCAAATGTTATGTGCCTGGGCTGTGACTCCCTACATAAACCAGGTGTGAGTTTCACTGGATCTGTTTTTATGAAAGGYTGCGACCATTCAATACTTTTGTCTGTGATTTGAGTCAATAACAAACTGTTGCTGATAAAGCTTATAGCTGATGCAAAGAGGGTAAGAGTGTTTAACAGTGGTRAGAAGTTAGAAATGAGTGATTTAGATAATTTATTAATGTGACCTATTCAAACAAAATAGTGTCTAAATCAATGAAAGTACCTTACGTGGTACATTAATGTATATTAAACAAACACACAAACAAGAAGAAAACGTCCCACAACTTAATATCTAAGATCTGCTGCCTCAGGYTTGAATAAATCAGTTACCAGTTTGGAGAAAGGGAAAAAAAAGAATTGTGGATGATAATTATGCTCTGGGAAAAAGAATGAACTCMTTGGCTGTGTTTAAACCATCTTTTAAGAGCACCATGAAGTCTTCTTTGAGACTGTTGTTCAAAACTTGCAGGCACAAACTTCAGAGTGTGCAAGAGAGATGCCCAAGAGGAGAATGCACACTGAAAATAAGGGGGAGGAGAAGAAAAAGAAGAAATAAGAAGAGATTCTGCTTATGGCCACTCCCCAGGCTGCTTGTTTAGTGTAGTATAAACATAGATCTTGAGTACGGACTATACAATGAGACTTTTGGGTGTGCCTAATCATACTACATCGACAATAGAAGGCATCGTGAAGTATTTTAAAAAAAGAAGTCATCGCTTGGTAGGTATAGCAGTCTGACCCTAAGACTTTGTAAAAAGATTTGATTGCCATCAGTGTGAAAAAAATATTTAACTTTCTATATTTCGAGGAAGTTCGAAAGACAAAAATGCAACTGTGACATTTGAGGAAATGAAAAGTCAACATATAACAATGTAAATCACACATAGCAAATACAGGTATAATAAACATACCTTTATCCATCTTAGATACAATGACAAATACTTCCAAAATTCAAATTATATTTTACAGCCTAAGTAAATATTAAAAGGCCGCCAAATCTGCTAGCATAAATCCCCATGACCTCATAAGTTTTCACCATGTGCGTTAAATAAAATGAGAATGAACCATGAAGGCATTTTTGCTCTGCTGAGAGAACACACAGGTAAAAAGAGAGAGTTTCACTGGCTGCTTTCATAAGTGCTGTATTTCTGGAAGACCTGTGGAACCGTGGGTATGTCTACAGTCAGGTTTCATATTATTTTACTGCTAAAGTTATGGAAATGGTTGCAAATTATTTGCATGGTGATGACACCTGCAGTGCAGGGATGGTAATCATCAATTACCACAGACAGCATCTCAAAGAGCTCATAGTTTGAGAGAAAACATTCCACTATTAGAATAATTTATACCGTAACAGGTGTGGTCACTCTTGTAGAGTGGATCACTTCAACTGGCTAAATTGTGTTTTTGCAGGCCACACTAGGGAAAACACTTAGCGTGGTAGCTTTCCACAGTGACTGTGTATGTGGATGCATTTACCTTCCGTGCAATGCAGTGTAACCGCGGTGAGAGGCACGCGCAGGGCCATCAGGGGCGAGCGTGCGCACAGGTGACTCCACAAAAGCAGCTGAAGGTCTTGACAGTTCATATCCTAGTTTTCCCCCATCTTTTTGTGCCCATGCCATCAGATCGCTTCCTTTGCCGTTAGTAAGCTCAGCCTGTTCCCATTAATAATGTTTGAGCAAGTCTTGCAGAACTGCAGCAGTAATCGGTGTTTCAAGCTGTAACACCGACTGCACCACATACAGAGGCTTAAAATTCCTTTTTCTTTGATAATTTGAAGCTTTATGTTTAATATTTATTGCAATGCATCGTCTCAGGAGATGACAGTGGATGCATGATAAATATGTTATCTCCCCCCAAACAAACAGACATCCATCTGTCTATCCAAAAGATGGTACTTGCCAGCTGTGCATATATAAAGAGTAAATGTAAAACCAGCTGTTCAGTCAGTTCATCCCATATAGTGAGGTTGTCACTGTAATCACTTTGGCTGGGAAAATTTCCAGTCATCACACTGCTGCTCCTCATGAATCACACTTGTCAGAAAAACGTCAGCATCTTTTATATGGCATTTGGTTATTTTTAGGATGAATGCTATGAGTGTATTTAGGGCAATTACTTTCAGGACTTGAGAGAAATCAATTGATAACACTAAAAAACATACGTCTGGCTCTCCATTGAAGCAGCAGACTTGATGTTTGAATAAAAGTATAAAGTAATCCTTCCAGTGCACTCCATCACAACAATCCCCAACAATAAAGCCTCATACAGTTTCCTGAATTTCTGAAAAATGGACAAGTTGGAACAGTCCTCAGAAAAGCAGTGATGGTGACTGGTCGGAGATCTAGAAAATATTGCTAGGAGGAGAAATCTGAACAATTGGTGTTGTTAAGGAAAAAGGAAAAAGTGACTGAAGACATGAGAACAAATTTCAAATAGGTTGAAGTCTGTCACAATATATAAGGCAATAATTTGGTCTTGTTTAAATTTAGTGGATAGACTGTGGCAGTAARTATTCAAGCTGGATATTAAGAGAAAACTGCTATGGATCAGGACGAATGGATTAGCTAACTTAAATTTAAGCATATGCTACATGTCTAAATACTTGGATAGAATCCCATGACATCTACTTGTAGAAATTTTTTAATTCTCTTCAGAGTTGTACAGATATAAGCTATAGATTCTAYAAATATACAGCAGTATGATAACAGAATTTCAGTGGAAAACTAAAAGGTGCCTAATGAAAGCTCTGTGGCTATCTGTTAGTACTGCTAATCTACAGAGAACAGGTGAACAACCTGCATTTTTAACTGAAACCAGAAGTTTTGATTAGGCACTGCAATGTCAGGGAAAACAAGTGAGTGTGCCTTCTTCTGGGACCAGCGATGTCAAATGTGCCTGGTCCAATTTTTCATTGATACTTTACCTGATAAAGAAGATTTTCTACATCCTACAATAGTATCCCAGCCCCTGTACTGCACAACGTAAAAGTGTTTTACTCYTAACTTTTCAGCACTCCAACAATTTTCCAAAGGTTCTTTGGTTAAAACTGAAATACCTTTGATGAAATAGCACATTTTCATGACATTTTTAAAGGGAAAATTGCTTCAGTACAACACCATTTTTCTGAAGTGTTCAACATGAGAAATGGTTGAGAATGTTTCTTTAATTAGCTACTACATTTTTATCTAAACGAAAATATTCCTGGCTATAGGTTTCAAGGTCTGCACCTGAAAATATTAAATTTTGGAACATAAGTCTATTTCATTGTGTTTTGACTTTCAGATTATATTAATTAGTCATTACAGYTCTGTACTTGATAATGTAGATGAACAGGGGATTTCTATGCTGTTTGACATTATCCAGACAAATTCAAAAAAGTTGAGTCATTATCACCATGGTTAGTCATTGTTTTCTAATATAAATTGTTGTGAATGTCTGTTYTCCAGGAAACATCAACATTTTCTATCCATTTAGTTTGAAAACATTTTTGAAATATGGAAATGTCTTGGCAAAGGGAAAYTCTGTTTTTACCATAATCATAGATAATGTAATCAGGGCTCAGCTGCACTATTCAGAGCTGTACCATCTCAAAGCTCAAGGATAGATTCCTTCTCCACAGATAAAATGGAAAAATGCTATAGGATATGAGGAAAAACGAGTTACTGAATACCAGAATAAACTGTGAAAGACTCATTTAAATTAACTGTAGTTGTGATTAGCCTCATTACAGGCACAGATATTTTTTGGATGT
Source organism: Oceanodroma leucorhoa (assembly GCA_030449065.1). Classification (NCBI taxonomy): domain Eukaryota; kingdom Metazoa; phylum Chordata; class Aves; order Procellariiformes; genus Oceanodroma; species Oceanodroma leucorhoa. The sequence continues at coordinate 785,035 of JASVER010000055.1, read as the reverse complement.
CAGTCTCTGATATTCTCTAACCCATACAACCCAATCATAAGATAAAGCTAAATAACTGAAAATGTACTCATGGCTTTTTTCCATTTTTTGCCAGTCCCTTTGCCCTTTGAATTAACTCCAGTCTTAAAATAGGATTTACCTGGATTTATCATCATTGACTTCCGCAATATAAACTATTCCTCTGGGGTTATTTAAATTCTTCTTAGTGTGGCATTTCTAATGTGTACACAATCAGGTGAGTCTGCAGTTTAATTTGGTTGCATTCATGCACGTGCACATCTGGCCACTCAGACACAGTTTCACATTTAGCAGGGTACGGCTAGGAAGAAAGAGGTGCGTGAAGGAGGAGTAATGAGGAGCAAAGCCAGGGRAGCATCTAACAAAGTCATAGACAAGGTTTTAGGAGATTATTCCTTTCATAGACTTTGCAATAATACTTCATAGTTAGTTAGGCAGAGACTTTGATTTGGTGAGAACAGGATTAATTACATCTAGAAAACTGGGATGTGCAAACCCTRTAGGAATTCGTGAGCTGAACCCTGAAGTTTGCTTAATAGTTGTTGGATTTGAGCAAACAGCTTCAGGCTCGCTTGGGGGACAGAGTTTAAAAAAAAAAAAAGAAACAAAAGGCTCCAATCACTTTAAGGGAAATCTTCCACAGCCTTCTAACCATCCTGTCTAACTGACAAAGCCTGGAAACTTCGCCTCCTATTTTAGTAACCTTCTAAACTATTTGTTAGTTTAGAAGTATGTGTGGAATGCATGTGACCCATTTTTTGCCATTATACTGTGCTGCAGATGCAGAAAAGAAAATAGCCAGCTTCGGGGCAGGGATCCAGAGATGTCCAGATCAAGTCAACCAAAGGTTGACCAAGATGGTCAGTTTACTGCTTGCCCTATGAACTACACTAGGAGAAAAAAATGTTAGTAACTGTTTCCAAATACATACATAACTAAAAAACAGAGCAGTTCCCATTGTCTTTTGGAGTGTTCTCACAAAGAGAGATTAATGTATTGATTTTCATGGAGTTTTACACCACCAGGTGTAAATGCAGTGTATATCACTAAAAACATGAGACAAAAAAGAGGTAAATTGAATGCTCTTATGAACTCAATGATAGCACCCATTTTATATGTTTCTTGTCAGTTCTTTTTTAAGTATCATGTTCTTTTTTAAAAAAAAAGAAGTGTCTGGGCCACGTGGGGACGTCTGGCTCATGCCCTTGGAGAACAATGGAGCTTCTATGAACATGAAGAGCTTCAAAAGTTCAAGGTGTGTCAAGCAAAGGAAGGGTGAGATTCAGGAAAGAGATGGGAGTCTGTAGATTGGCAGAGTGCCTGAAAAACTGCTGAGAGAAGCAGGAACAGATACATTCAGAAAAAAATCCCTGAAAGTCACTGGAGACTTTGGGGGAACCAGAAAATCAAGCTGTTAATAAATGAGTTTAGAAGCAAGGAATTGCTCTGCAAGGCCAGAACAAATAGGTGAAGAAGTTTCTATGAACTTCTTTTCAGTTCTCTCTTGTGTAGTCAACTTTGTAGTCACTTTAAGTCTTACAGAAGCTAGCTATTCTAGTTCTTGTTCAAACYTGGCTTTTGAGGTTATAAACCCCCTTGGTGTTTTCGGTATGCTCTTTAATAAGAAAAATGTTTAGGTAGATTCACCTTACAGGTCTGGATCCTGTTCCAAACCTATTTATACGTTTGACCTCCAGAACATCCTGTGGCAAAGATAAGCACAGTTTAGCTGTACTTTGCATTCACTTTATCAGCAGCATTCTTGATCTTATAGACTCTACCATCTTACAGACTCTACMTCTCTTTTTTCTCATATAGGAAATTCATGCCTACGATTGTCCTTGTAGACATCCTCTTTACCTCTTCCTAAATCATTATATAACCTGTTTGAAATGGGGTTTTCAGGACTGCAGGAAGTATTGAAGATATAGGAATATTATGGATTAACACACTTACATAAAGATGTGTTCTATTTTGGATGAAGTAAACTGCTGTGATAACTTTATGAAACCAATCTGTCGTATTTGTTTGTGTGATTACAACTTGAGTTCAAGAAGTGCTAATGAAATTATTCCAGTCAAGAGTGAATTGGTAACAAAAATATCAGTGATATAAATAAATGAGTAAATGAGGATTTTCCTGTTTCAGAAGGCAGACTGAATGCTCTCCTGATGAAAGTCGACAATAATGTTAATGATTAGCTTGGGAAGAAGAATTTCAAGTGAGCTAGATAGTGTTTCTGTTAGAGAACTTAAAAGAAACGTGGTAAGATGTCTTTGGGTATTCTGGGGAGACATAGTTCATTAGAACATTTTATGCTACCTGACCTGAGGGAAAGCATTTATTTAGTCAAGGAGAGTTTTGTTGTACACTTTGTCAAACTTCTTGCCTACAGTATGCTTAGGTAAGTCTGATGACATGTAAATAAAAATGATAGTCATAATAGCCTTAGCATTCCATGGTACAGTTTATTATTCTGTTAAATGGATATAACGAGTCCCACAAAGCTTCTGTTGACCTCAGTCAGTCTAGGACTTTTAAGGCATTGAATATTGCTGTGTTTAGAAATCTATCATCTGTTTCAATAAAGAAGCATGAAAGAATATTATTTAATCAGAACAATGAGCAGAGACCATGAAAACAAATATTAAAAAAAATGTAGGGAATGGATGCAGTGGCATACAGGAATGGAATTTTATTTTAGAAGTCCAGTTTTTCTGCTGTCAAATGTTGCATATAACACAGCCTTGGCTGGAATTATTTTGTGCAATATCAAATTCCTCACAGACCCACAATTGCAGGATCAGGCTGATTGCATTTACACATTGATTTTCATGCTCAGATCCATTGATTCATCTCACTGAAGGAGAAGGACTTTTCTGAAACTAGTACTGTTAAACTAACACGAGTAATTGTCAGCTATCAACACCCATGCTCCATGTTTCATCTCTCTGGGAATCAGGTTTGTTACATCACCTCTGCACTTATTTATCACTTGAGTTCTACCACGTTTCCTTATTCCCAACATGTACAGAGGAATGCAGAAGGGATGGAAGGACAGAAGAAAAGACAGATGAATGGAGTGAAGGAAGGAAGGAAGAGAAGGAAGGAGGGAGGGAGGGGAGGGAGGGAGGTTGATTGGTTCTGTAACCTCTGTGTATCAGAACAACTCATTTGGGAAAGACTGTAGAAATAAGTGTGGTATTTGGTCTGTGAGAGGTCCACCTATAGAGAGGTCTTTGGTGGCAAAAAACTTCTGAAGAAACACATAAATGTATGCAGCACAGCCAACAGAGAGCTGAAGGCTCCTTTAAGAATAATACATTCCCTTCTTGTAAAGGTCAAGTTGTGTCTGCTGTTCGCAGCCAGCTCTGGAGAACTCAAGCTTAGCTCCATGTGTTACCACAGAAGCTTTCCAGAACATTTTCCCCACTTAAAGAAGAAAACAGCAACAATGCTAATTGAAATAAACTGTCACAAGCAATGAAATGCTCATTAACTCTAATTGCCAGCACTTTCACTTTTCATGATAGTTACAGAAGGATAAATCAAGGGAATCAAAAACTTTAACAAACCTGCTAAGAAATCCATACAGTTTGACATCCCCTGCTCCCTTCAGCCACTGCAAGTAGCAGAAAATGAGATCCTTGCTGTGTTTCTGTAAAAAGAAAAAGACAAGAAACAGCCAGCCTCCACTGACCTCTTCACCCCCATTAAGCACCAACTCCATATGAAATCTGTAAGTAGCTCTGTCCTATATGAGATGGTGGAAATTTCTAGCTTGGAATACAGACTGCACACTTTATTTTCTGTTTTTGCATCTGACTTACTCAGGCCTAATGAAATCAGCCAGAAGTGGGTTTTCTTAACTCTATTACATTGTCATCTACAAGGGAAGAAAAGGTAGGCAAGGTCCCCTTCCTTTGCTCAATCATCTGTTAATCAATTTTCGTAATAGGAAAGACRTTTGATTGGCACTAGTGTAAGATATAGCAGAATCCATTCCTAGAAAACTGGACCTCTCTCTAGAAGCACTAAAAGCAACTGATAATCTACCAGGCAAAGAAAAACCCCTGGCCTAGTGGTCACAGACCAATCCCAGGTCAGAAATCACTGGTTTTATTGATAGCTCTTCTTCTGTAACCCTAAACAAATCCTTTCATCTCTCTCTGCTGGTTTTCTTTCCARACCTTCACTTGTTCTTCTAATTTATAAACTCTTCAAAATTAGTGATCTTTCCCACTTCGTGTTTTGTAGCAACTACCACAGCTAACAAGATCCCTGTATTTTGTTTAAACAGTCCAATTATGTTACAATAATTAACAATAACACGAACAGTACTGGTAGTCTTTCTTGAGTACATCTTCACACTGTTTTTTAAGTTTTTACCTTTGATGAAATAAGCCTTTCACATGCTTACACCAYAATTTTTAACATTATTAATTTGTTGACAATCCACTAGTTGCTACAAAAGGCAGAAGATGGCCTGAGTATAGATGGAAATCTGGCTTCTGGTGGTATGTCATGGTTTAACCCCAGCCAGCAACTAAACACCAYGCAGCCRCTCGCTCACCCCCCGCTCTCGATAGGATGGGGGAGAGAATCAGGAGGGCACACAAAGGAAAACCCGCGGGTTGAGATAAAAACAGTTTAATAATGGAAATAAAACAAAGTAGAACAGTGATAATAACAATGATAACAACAACAATAACAGAATACACAAAGCAGGTGATGCACAATGCAACTGCTCACCCACCATGCGTCCTGAAAGAAAYCACGTGTCCCGAAAGAACTGCTTGTACCGAACACCAGAGCTCCCCCCGCCCAGTTTTATACTGAGCATGATGTCACATGGTATAGAATACCCCATTGGCCAGCTGGGTCAACCGCCCTGGCTATGCTCCCCCTCATCTCCCCCTGCACCTGGCAGAGCATGGGAGGCTGGAAAGTCCTCAGTGGAAGCACCACCCAGCAGCAACCAAAGCATCAATGGGCCATCAACATTCCTYTCATTACCAAACCCGAAAACACAGCACCCCTCCAGCTACTGGGAAGAATGTTAACCCTGTCTCAGCTGGAACCAGGTCATGGTATGACTGACAAGGAACTTCATGTGGTAAATGCTCAAGAAAAGAAAAAGTTTAGATGGAAAGATTACAGTCATATGAATCATTTTACGTTATTAAAATTATTCAAGGGATGTAAATAATGCTATTTCCATATGTCCTCAATATATTTTTTCACTTTAGACATCTGTTTGAGAATTACATTACACCTGCAATTTTCATTTAGAAACATTATGTTTTATGTTAGAAACATTACCAGATGCCAAAAACCCATTTTAAACAAACCAGCTCAGTGGAACTGGGAAGTACTAATGCACCATTTTGAAAGAATCCTAAGAGACTTTGAGGAAACCATGCATTTATCATAATGTCTGAGTGACTCAGTTYTTCTGGAACAACCATACATATTTTCTGATGGTCTTTTTGTTCCTATTTATGGGAGGGATCCAGTTTATAAGCATACAGTTTTTACAGTAGAGGCAGATGTTTCTGATAGCCTGGAGAGCTAGATACTGTGCTCTTAACTTGGATACCTGAAGGGCATAAATCTTGAGAGCTTCAAAGGCACCCACCTGTTTCTATTGCCTCTATAGGGAACTTAGAAAATTACTTCAGTAGGTCAAACTTAGATGCTTAAACTGAGTTGGTGGGACAACACTACATGATTTTCTCTTTGTTACATGGTCTCTAGATGTGCTCAGCCCTCCAGAGTGCTAAGCCTTATATATTCAAAAGGGAGATAAAATCCCATGCCCAAAAAGTCTGCAGTCAAAATAGAGGAGACAGAGACATGATGGGAGGGAGATGGAAGTAGAGAAGATGATGTGATTTTAAATAACAGGTTAGATGTGGGGCTGAAAAGAGAAATCACATCTAGAAAGTCCCAGTCCAGTAACCAATAACACCATATTAAGCACAGTGCTGGAGACAAAAGGGAGAGAGCACATCAATGGCAGCAAAAGATCTGGAATGAGACCTCTACCTTGGCAATCCCAGAAACGAGTTCAGTCTGGGAATAAGAAGGAGAAGCGTACATCCCTGGCTGACTGCACAATGCAATAGGGAGAGGAGAGCACCAAAATGGCATCCTGTTCTGAACACTAAAACGTTTCATTTTTTTACTTTGGTTTCTGTTATTTTATGCTAAACTAAGCTTCCAATTTTATCATATGCAGACAATATATAACAAGACTTATTTGTACTGTTAATAACTTCTAAGCCATATCCTTTTTTCTTTTTACTGCAGAAAAGCTACTTTCTTTATAAAGTAAAAAAAAAAAAAAAAAAATCTGCTGCTCAGGGTTGTCTAGGAGCAATCTGCATCAGTGATTGGATTATGTACTAACAGCATTACTTATCCCCATCTGAGAGGTACCCTACAGGGAAAAGCTCCAAAGAAAGACACTGCATTAAGGGAAGATTTGGAAGTCTGATTGCATTCTGTTTCCATCTCTCTGCAGGGCTGGCTGTCAATGGCATTCAGAGCCATGCAGCAGAAAAGGAAAAACAACTCACTTTCTTCAGCATTGTGAGTCATCAGTGATTGAAAGCATCTTTACCCCAGTTTAAGGTCTGGCCAGGGGATGTGATCCAGAGTTCACTGAGAATTTGCATTGACTTCATACAGGTTCAACTATGGCCTGTGTTTTTCAGTTGGAAACTGATTATTTTACAGTATCACGAAAGTGAAGGAATAAAGTGTGTAAATCTTACAGTGAAGATGCAGTTTATAACTACAAACATTCTCAAGCAGTGAGTCTGGATCCAGATGGTATACAACATTAAACTAGTGATATCTCTCTAAGCACATTTAAAAATAATTAATATTACCATGGGTTTCCTCCAGACTTCTTCCCTATCATGAATATAGAGCAGTATGTTCCCTTAGGAGGGGAAAATTGCAAAGTTTTCTGTGTTAACCACTAAGTAACTTATTTACTTTCATCATCCAGTGATCCAGTAGGTCATGGCTTGAATTCTAAGGGTTGGAGAGACCGGTAGATCTCAATAGTTTTCCACTGAACAGCTTCATGGAATAGTTTCTCAAATATGGGATAGCTTCCCCAAACGTCCCCAAAATTTGTGTTACAGTGTCTTAACTCTCTGGAAGAACCACCTAGAGCCAAAAACTTAGAWAATTTACAGGATTTAAAATAGACACATGAATGTATAGAAACACACAAAAATACATAGAAATGTGCCTCGTCATACCTGAGTTTCAATTTATTTTGACATATATGATCGTACAATCTGGAATAGAAGAATATCTCCACACTAGAAAGATTGTGTCTTTTCTCTCAGAGTATATTTTTAATTGTATTTTTTTAGTTTGAACATAGTGTTACAAGATTGGAAAACTACCCAGTATTGAAATTCAGATCTAATTGTCTACTAAAATGTTTTATTTGCATGAACAGGAAATAGCTGCATTGCTTGCAAAAGGTAGGAGCAGTTTGAAAATCTTCAGTCTTTTTATATCACATATCACAGAGCAGCAGCTGGATGGAAAAACAAGAAGTAAAGATGAAGAATGCAAATACATCTACAAAGTAAAACCAAGATTTTTTCAACAGAAGTTATTGCTCATGAAACAAGAAGATTGGTGTCTATTTTAACATTTGAGGGTCAGAACCTCCAGAAGTATCAGATAATTTAACTCCAGTACAGTGAATATGCAGCAACTGAATATCTGCCCTTGGGATTTCATATGCATAATTTGTTTATTATTTTCCTTTATGTGAAATAAAATTAGCATAGAATACATTTTGCCCTTTGTGTATGAAAAAATGTGCAGTGCTTTCCATTGTTGAGCACTGGTACTTGTCCTCAGTTTTTATTCAAGTGTTTTAATGCTTAAAAAGTTCTGACATCCTAAGGGACTACTGAATGAGATTTTGCTTCGCTCAATCAGTATCTTCCTATATATACAGATTAAGGTCTTACTGGTACAAAGTCACAGATATCACATCTGCGCTAGTTTTTTTTTCTGTTAACATATTTCCAAGTTTTTCTGTCAGTCAAGATTAGTACAGTATAATCTAGGAAGATTCAAGTATGACATATTTTTAAATTACTTAGCATCATTGTCTAGCCTATTACATAATATATTAGGTTTTGATTTTGATGAAAAAAAATTGAGTTTTAATGTTAACTCTGCTACTTACTGGCTTTTTGAATCTGGGCAAGTCACTTTGTCTTAATCTTCTCTTATTGCTGTGTCTTGAGTGAGGATTGTTGAATGTGCCCAACAGCTTCTAGTGTCACTGTCATCAGAGCAACAACAATAGCAAACAGCACTGCATTATAAAAAATACCTCAGAAAAACAGAAGTGAGAACTTATATATTGCAGTTTCAAATATTTAGAAAATTGACAAACATTTTCCTTGCCTCTGCAGCCCTACACCTTTGCAAACCAGGCTAGAAGATGTTTTAAAGGGAAATAAAACAAAACAAAACAAAACAAAACAAAAACCCTCACATAGATTAAAATGTGACAAGGTAATATTACTAAAATGTTAGGTATGTTAGGTATCTACAGAAAAGGAAATGATAGTCTTTTGATTGAAGCAGCCTCTCACAGGGTCATCTAAAGATTTCAAAACAATGAAGACAAGTGCCAGAATATTTTGAATTAATCTTGACTGTGTTAGCAATGATAGCAAATGATCTCACTTCCAAAGTCAGAAATAAAACCAATCAGCTGCAAAGACATTTGTTTTTTCATATTTTCTTTTTCATCTACCTACTTCTTGTCCTTCACCTTGCTGTGTCTCATTGATGAACAATATAAGCTTGAAAAAAAAGTTCTGCATCCTTTATTCACATACTTTGTTTCTTTCAAGATACAGATTCCTTACAGCCTGCGATAAGGATATTGCAGACTTCAGCTTCATAGGAACAGATATTATGTTTTGATACTGGTTTATCATGACCTGCATTTCTTTAACAGCACCTCCAAACCGCACTCTATACTTACTTCCTTGCTTTCCCATGAGCAAATATGGACCTTGGATGAGCTTGAGGGAGGAACACTGCTTTGTGATGGTTGAGCTAGAAAGCTGTGACTGTGTATGGCACTGCTTACATAAACTCATCTCACCTGAGACATCACCTTACTGAGTAATGTGATGTAAGGAGAAAGGGACCAGAAGAAGAGCTGCACGCAAGAAAAGATGGAATTTGTCTGGTCACACGATGGAGAAAGGGCCGTGATGCTGCTCTGCGCACTTCCCCCGCTCTGGGAGATCCGCTGAGCGTGGGGTCCCGGGAGGAGGCACGGGTCAGACCGTGGGGGTGCAGGGTGAGGCGCAGCGGAGCTGAGCTGTGGATGTACGGGCTGCAGGCACTTCCCGCGAGGAGAGAACACGAACTGGGAGCCAAACGGGCAGACACGCTGTGAGGAGCTTGGCAGGCCTGTTGCAGGTCCCAGCCAACACGTGCCAGTTCAGCTGCCTGTAAGACCCCGTTGTGAATTTTCTAGGCCAAATGGAAGAGTCAGAGGCCCAGACCATAGCCCATAAAAGAGGAAAGACACTGGGGAGCCCTTAGGGGCTTTCTGTTATTGCAACTGATACGAATGTCCTGGTGTTAGTTGCAGCCGCYGGCTGGATGAATGCTAACAAAATTGCATGTTTCTTTTTCAAGCTCATGGCAGTAAATGGGAGGAAGGGAGATTTCTGCTTGCTCTGCTGGCTCCTCAGGGAACCGCAGAGATCATCCCAACAGGCAAGAGATCAGCACCATTCGTTACTCCTGTATAATGCCTGCCAATGACATATCCAGCATGTCTAAGCTTCAATCAGCCTTCAAAATCCTATATGACACTCACCCAGCACTACTCATTTAACAGCATCCATTATCCAACCCATTAGGGAGTGCCACATTTTGGCATAAATAGGACCCCTAAGTGTTTGGTCCAGCTAGTTAAAATCCCCATATAGTCTCCTGCTCTTTTTGTAATGTTTACGCACCACTCAAAAATCAGCTGTGGCAAGACAGAAAACTGAGCTTTTTTTTTTTTTTTTTTTTTAATACGCAGCTCAATGTAGGTCACTGATTACTGAAAACCATCAGCTCACTGTTCTTGGATGTTTAATACTGGAATTAGCATAGTCTAACGACTATCATTATTAAAGTCACTTGCATGAGATACAATAGCAACTTTCTCCCTCTGGTTTCCCACTAATGTGCTAATGTAATGCAATGTAATGAACGCAGAAAAGTTTATCGTCATGCATTCTTTTTTTTTTTTTTAAGCCCAAAAGTTTTATCCTAGTTCATATTGTCAGCTGAATTCATTCAGTGATGATCAGAGCATGAACAATATAATGTGCCTGTTAGTGACGTCCTCTGCTTCTCTTATCCACCCAATCTTTAGATGACATTCATTGATGTAATTACACCAGAGAGACTGGAACAACATGGSTATATTTCAGCTGAGGATCCACCCTACTGAATACACTTGAAGATGGGAGTTTTCAGCTAAGGTGTGATGTCAAAGAATAGAGAGCACTTTTTTTAAAACTGGCATTTAAAATTCCCTTAAATAATGGGACTCTCAGTGTAACATTCATTTGTGTTAGAAAAGGACTCTGATTCAAACAAACCGTATCTAAATCCCTACCTGAATCTTGCATCTAATTATGCTTTAGAATAAATTTTTGTATTCCCCTTACCCCACCCCCGCTTAGGATTAAGGCAGAAAATAATGAGCTTTAGCAGTAGGTAGGTGTTTAAACCTCTTCTGATCTTGAAGAGGTAGAAACAGAACAAATGAGACCCTCTGTCGTTGGGCTCTGATGTGTGCGACAGCACAAGCAGGGCTCTGGCCAAGGGGTTGTTTCTATACACTTCATTTGCAGAGCACGACACATGCAGGAGCACCTACTCTCTCCACATTTGTTTGCCTGATTTTGATGAGACACACAATGAAATGGCACATCTAAGGAAAGACATAAAGCTTTGCCCATGGCGGTTTTGCACCTAAGCCAGATGTAGCAAATTATATCCTATCAGAGACATCACGGACAGCGACGAAGGAGGCAGCAAATGCCATGAGCTAAAGATGTCAGCACAGACCATTCAGAGCKTGAACTGAAGCCCACTGCAGACTTTCACATCACAGCAAAAGTCTTTGGATTGCCCTGCTGAACACAGAACTTGTTGTGAAGGTTTGTCCTTCATCTGGCTCCCTTCTTTTCCCAGCTGACAACAGCCTAAGAGGAGAAGTACATTCTCAGGAAAATGAGATGATGTGCAACAGCTACTTCCAGCTATGAAAGAATATATTATAATCAAGCATTTTAGAATCCCAACATTTCAACATTCATTTTATTCAAACCTTTCCCATTATAGGGGCTACAGACATTTTTAGATTCATCCTGGCCATAACCAATATCCCATACCAGTTTTTAGAAAAAAAATATTGCGGACCTTCACGCWGTTCCTTAATGAGTGTCACTTTGGTGAACGTATCTTCGTGCAGTATTTTGAAAGTCAGTTTCACAAAAATCTGTACTGATACAATGCCTSTTTAGCAAAGTTTTTAAAATATTATGTGATGACTGTGTATTCTTTGCTAGTAGAGAAAAAAGTAGAAAAAAAAAAGAAGCACATCACTGAAGAAGGCTTAAAATTTCTGTAAAGTTTCTTCGGTTCAAACATGAGCTGGCAAAGGGGTGAAAACAATTGGATGCACGTTTAACTTGTGATAAATGTAGGTCAGTTTGACTCCACCTATGCCATATTGAAAGAGGGCTGAGCTAAGTTACATTACCTTGCATTTGTCAAGGACTGACATCGAGATCTTTGAGAGCTACCACAGCTCAGCTGGCCCTCCAAAATCTGCTGAGCTAGAGTAATATGTCTGTGGTTTGAGCCTTCATTTGCTTTGTGCTGAGAATCTTGAGGATGAGGATAGATAGTGAGACTTAGGTATTAAATAACTTTCTTGAAAAGACAAAACATGCAGATCAACAGCCGCTGAATAATAATCAAGAAGGGCTGGTAATGGCAAGGGGTAATCTTCTGATTGAGACAGGGCCAAAAATACATCAATGGTTAATGTATTTTTGGTTATGGTTAATGTATGAAAAATATCAAGAAAAAACAGCAAAGACTGCAAAACTGCTAAGACAAACACAATTAAAATAGACACTCTGCATTGGATGGGACTAACTCTGATGAAAATACATTTCCATGTCTCTTGTGGCACMTTTTCTGGATAAAAGCACTACCCAATTTTTCACGTAGGAAAGAAATCTGGAATCCAGCCTTTTGCAGAGCTCATGCTCCTATTTTTAAATGTCCTTTTAGTTCAGATTTCCTCTGTTTTAGTAGGTTAGAAGTTCACATTTCCAGCTAACATTCTGGACTTTTACCTTTGCAGTGAACACTCTCTGGCAAATGTGATATAAATAACAGCAAAATCCCTCTTGGCAGTACATCTCTTCTTTATATTCACTGGACCTGGCTACAAGCACTAACACCCTTGAAAAACAGGCACTTTACCTCTGAACACAGTGAGGTCTGATCTTTCCACCAGTTTTAAGTAGGCTTAATGCCCTGTGCGCTCTTAATTTTTAACAGATAGATTTTCTACCTACCTACACTTCACCTTTTCAGTGCTGCYGTTCCCTACAGAGCCGCTGCCACATGTAAACCCATGGGTGGTTTTGTGTTAGTCATAGACAAAGCGATGCGTTGTACTGGTATGCTGAAAATCCAAAGCATTTTGACACCCTCCAGGATGAAAGGTGCAATGTAATATGATTATCATGACTGTACCATCGATCCCTGCTGAAACTGTCTGAAGGATCCTTCATTATCTTGTTAGCTGAAGGTGGTTGGTTTTGCTATTTTAATTATCCTCTTAGCTTCACTTTCTTCCTTTAGATCTCTTTGCTATCGATACATCTGGACTTTTTAAGTTGTTTCTGCTACAGGGAGATGGTAAAGAAGCGGGAAACCCTATGACCGATGCCGCATGCAGGGATACCAAGCCTGAAGAGAGTAGTACACCTTAATCACTTCTCGGAAGAAAAAAAAAATAAAAGAGGAGAGGAGAGGAGAGGAGAGGAGAGGAGAGGAGA